>QRFJ01002537.1:141356-289503 GCA_006176705.1 Cocos nucifera | reverse complement strand
AAGCTACATGCCCAGGGGGGGAGGGGGAGCTTCGACTCGACGATCGATGCCTCCGCGCCACCAGATTCCATCTGTCCCATCCCGTCCGAGCGACGTGCTAGCCATGCGACAAACCCGTGGGATTTACCAGCAATACCCGCCATGAGGACGCAGGAACCGGCCTTAAGGAAGAGCATTCGGGCGCCTAAGGAATGGGAGAAACGGAAGCGGAACGGGGGCTCCCACATAAGTATGAAGTTCTCCGTGGAAGGTTCGCATAAGGAGGTGAAGAACTTGACCGCGTCTACGACCTCCCCCGCATATGGGCCGGAACTGCACGGTTTCCCGAGGCTGGACGGCGCGGAGCTCGCCGTAGGCGAGGGCCGGGTCCAAGGAGGGCATGAGTAAGTTCACCCAGGGAGGGCGGAAAGATGTCGCCGAGTGGGGCAGCGGCTTGCCGAGCTCGGCCGGTCGAATCCCCATCAAGGGGGCCGACCAAGAGGGCATGAAGTTTCACCACGGAGGGCGAAAAAGTAAGTTTGGCGTGTACGGGCCCGTCGAACCTCACCATGGCGGAGAAAGCCCCAACAGAGGGGCGCGGAGAAGCCCTCCTCCCGGAAGGTTTCGCAGACTACGCCCTCCCCAATGCTCCTCGTACTCAGATTTTCACTGAAGTTAAGAACCAACTTGCCAAGACCAGAAGAGGGTATCACATCTCCCCCAAACAAGCACGATCGAAATAAGTACTGTCTCTACCATCACGACCATGGTCACGACACCGAGGAATGCATCCAGCTCTGAGACGAAATTGAGGAGCTCATCAGAAAGGGGCGGCTGGGTAAATTCCTTCATCACCAGTCTGAACAAGGAAAAGATCGGCGAAGGATGCTACCATAGCCAGAGATGGCAAGAGCCGAGCGCGTGACCATATCAGGACGGCAGGAGGTCGCCAGCCTCACGACGTATCCACATTATCCCTGGAGGAGCTTGGGGACATCGGCGATTTCGTCGTCTCCACTGATAGACTTGGCTCCCAAATATGAGCCAACCATGAAATAGAGGAGGTCGTCCGGCCTGGGACTTACTGCTGAAGAAACGTGGAGGAACATGCTACCACAGACCCTGAAACATAGAATTTAGGGATGCACTGCCAGTAACTTTCTTTCAATAAAATTCTTTCCTTTCGTAAATTATTTCTGGGTGCGAAAACTATGCGATGACAGAGAAGAAGCAGTCAATAATTACCACGTTAGGTAATTGGAGGAGAAACCTCATCCTAACGCGGAGCAATAACTCGCTAGAGATAAGATCTCTCCCAAGCGAAGGCTCGTTCACAAAGGACGAGATGGGGAGGAGGCCTTCAGCGACGACCCTTTGTGCCCCACAGCCCGTTGGAAGGAAGAGGAACCTCGTCTAATGCGGAGCAACAATCTTGGCTAGAGATAGACTCTCCCGAGCACCGTTGACAACCTCTGGCCAGAGATAAGATCTCTCCCGGGGACCATGGACAACCTCGGCTAGAGATAAGATCCTCTCCGAGCGAGTCGGGTCAACCTCGGCTGGAATAGGAGGGGAACCCTCCTAATACGAGTTACAACCTTGGCCAGAGATAAATCTCTTCCAAACGAGTCGAGTCAACCTCGGTTAGGAATATGAGGAAACCTCATCCCTAACGCGAGCAAACAACCTCGACTTGAGAGATAAGATTCTCTTCGAGAGCGACCGAGTCAACCTCGTTAGGAACAGGAGGAAACCTCGTCCTAACGGAAGAGCAACACCGGGGGGCTCGGCTAGAGGATAAGGAATCTCTCCCGAGCGAGTCGATGTTACTCAGTTAGGAACAGGGAGAGAAACTCATCCTAACGGCGCGAGCAACAACCGTCGATAGAATAGAGATCTCTCCCGAGCCGGGACCGAGTCAAACCCTCGGTTAGGATAGACGGTGAGACACCTCCGTCTATACGCGAGCAACAACCTCGGCTAGAATAAGATCTCTCCGAGTGAAGGTTTCTTCACAAAGGAACGAGATCTGGGGGAGAGGCCCAGCGGCCCTGTATTGTGCTTCCCATGCCAGTATGGAATAGGAAGGAGGAAACTCATGCCTAACGCGACCAGCAACAACTTCGGCTAGAGAATAGATCTCTGCGAGCGACGCTGACAACACTTGTGCAGGAGATAAGATCTCTCTCGAGCGATCGTTTGACAATGCTCGCGCAGAGAGTAAGATCTCTTCTCGAGCGACCGTGGAAAACTCTGACTAAGAGTATCAAGATCTCTCTCGAGGACTGAGTTAATCCGGTTAGGAGATAAGATTCTCTTTTTTCCGACCGATCGAGTCAACTCGATTAGGCAAACAGGAGGAGCACATCGTCTAACGGCGAGCAAAACTCCGCTAGAGATAAGATCTTCCCGAGAGACCGTGGTACAACCTCGGCCAAGCAGTAATAAGATCTCTCCACGGCGAAGCGCCTCGTTCACAAAAGGGACGAGATGCCGCGCAGCGCACGGCGGTCCCCTACAGCGGCCCTTTATGTTGCCCCCAACAGTTCCGTTTGGAATTAGGAGAGAACCTCATCCTAAACGCAAGCAACAATCCTCGCTATAATAAGATCCTCTTTCGAGGCACATTGTTGACAATCCTTCGACCAAGAGAATAAGATCTCTGACTCGAGCGACCGTGATAACCTCCGGCTAAGAGATAAGAGACTCGTCTCCTGAGGCGGACCGAGTAACCTCGGCTAAGATATAGATCTCTCCCGATTGCGGACCGAGTGTTCGAACCTCGGTTAGGAACAGGTAGGAGACCTTCATCCTAACGCGAGAGCAACAACACCTGTCGACAGAGATAAGAGCCTCTCGAGCCGTAAGGCCTCGCTCATAAGAATGACGATGGGGAGGAGGGCCCAGACGGCCTTATTGTGGCCCCCACTGCCCGGGTTTATAGGAACAGAGGAGAACCTCGTTTCTAAACGCAGCAAACGCTAAGGTAGAAAATCTCGACGACGCTCACTCGCTAGAGATAAGATCTCTTCGAGGCAGGGGGGGCCGTTGAGGGGGATTCAGCTGAAGATCTCCCGACACTGCTGACAAACACTCTCGGCTAGAGATGAAGATTCGTCTTCGAGCAACCCTTGACAAGTCTCAGTAGAGAAATATCTCTCCCGAGCAACTGCTGACACCTCGGCCGTTAGAAATAAGTTCTCTTTTTCGAGCGACCTCGTGGGACATCTCGGCTAGAGATAAGATCTCTCCGCGTAGGCGAGTCCGAGTGTTCACCTTCCCGATTTAAGCAATAGATAGGAGAACCGTCTGTTCCTTAATGGCGTAGCTAACACTAAACCTTCTCTGGCTAGAGTTGATTACATGATCTCTTCTTTCCCGTTATGTGGTGCAGAGTGCCTTCGTCTTCGACTATAAGGCAGCTCGGATGATAGCGTATATGGTGGGGGAAGGTATGGTCAGCGATTAGGCGCGCACTCGTGAGCGGAGTCTTCCCTTGCGTTCTAGTATTTGTTGTGTGTCCTATTTTGTGTGTCGCTGTCGAGTGCGGCTGTCGTCTTTTCCCACTGGCCGGTTTGAACAGAGATAGACTCGTCCTAACGCCGAGCAACAACCCCTGGGCTTAAAGGATAAGATCTTTTCTGAGCGACATGTTGACACCTCGGCTAGAGATTGAAGATCTCTCGCCGAGCGCAACCGCTGACGAAACCTCTACTAGAGATCTTTCTCTTCTCCGCGTGACCTGTTGACGATCCTCGGCTAGAGATGAGATCTTCTCCGTAGTCCCGGACCGTGACAACTTTTGGCTTTAGAGATAAAGATCTCTCCCCAGCGGACTGAGTCAACCGCGGTTAGAAAATAGGAGGAGAACCTCATCCTAACGCAAGCACAATCCTTCGGCTAGGGTAGATAAGTTTCTCTCCGAAGCGATCGTTGGACAACCCGGCTAGAAATAAAGATCTCTCCCGAGCGCAATCGAGGTCAACCTTCGGCCTAGAGATTGTAATGTTGCTCTTGATCTGGTAATATATATATGTAATGAATGTACTTCTTGCGTGCCGACTCTATTCGATGCGTGCGAATTTGGGGATGTTGCGTTGATGCCCTTGCTCGCCGGTTCAGGCTAGGAAGGACTGGAATGTGTATTGTTATGGGGGGGAGGGGCCTCGTCTAGTGGTTTTGGTCCCGTCTTTTCATTGTGGATGTTGCCGTATGGTCCACTTTGCATCGTTTAGTTATTAGTGAATCATAGTGTGTGGTGTTAGATTGGTGTGCGATTGAAACCGTTGCGCGGTTTCCTCTCGCTAGTGGACCCGGGTGTTGCTTCGCGAGTATTTCTAGACTAGAGAAGCAAATCAATCCGTCGTTATAGGGCTCTCTCACTGGCCTGGCGGGGAATTAAGAATGTCCTCTTTCTCAGTTCTTATTACACTATTGCTCAGGTCCGTAGGGGACAGTCAGTTTTGTTCTTCCCCCCGACTGTCATCGCGACCGGGCGTTCTGAGAATCAGGATCCGTCGTCGGCTTTCAGACCATCTTGATGATTTTAAGTGGATGATCGCCGTGGCTCTGTTGTCCTTTTGGTGGTTCTGTTCTAGTAGATTCTCGGCCGAGTTCCATTGTGATTTGTACGTGCACTCTTTCTATGGTGTGATACTTGTTAGTGGATGAAGCAGCTCGTATCTTGGGATCGTGAGTAAGCCGAGAGTAGGGTATGAACGATAGGGAGATCCTGCTGATAGTCTATTGCCCCTCTCGCGCGGGGGGCCCGTTGGGGACCGGGCTAACCGGCTAGAGATAAGATCTCTCTCGAGCGACCTTGTAGCAGTTGACAACCTCGGGTTAGAGAATAGAATCTTCTTCCGGGGGGTTGTGACGACAGGCTAACCTCGGGCTTGTGTAGGAGGGCCTCAGCTTCGACTTTTTGCTAGAGAAGAGTTAGGATGCTTCTCCGAGGCGACTGGGGGGGGCGATCGGGGTGGGGTGGGGTGTGCCAAACCTGCGGGCATGGGAGAGCTTCGAGTTTCGCTTCGACCTCGGTTAGAGATAGTGATTCTCTCCCAGCACGACGTACGTGCCACCCTCGGTGGAGAGCTTCAACTTCAACCTCGAGCCAGAGAAGATTTCTTGCCGAGCGGCCGAAGAGCAACGCTCGGCTAGAGATAAGAAATCGGAGACAACCTCATCCTGAAATTAATCCTGGCCGAGGGGTGCGTTCTGTGTTAGACTCGGGCTGCTGGGGAGACTCGAGGGGCTGTCGCTCCCGGAGGAGCTCAACCTCTGACTTCCCCGATGCAGGCGGGATGTAAGGCTCTATTATCAACCTCGATTGAGGATGGATGGGTCTCACCTCGAGCTTCGACTTGAGCCAGCAGGAGCCCAGAAGAAACTTTTGGCAGTCGCGCGTTTTCTACTCGCCTTCCCGGTTCGAGTTGTCGAACGTCGGGGAAGTGGGGGGCTATTTTTTGTGGATAAACTCCGGCTCCTGCGAAGTTTCAAGCACAGGCGTTAGCGAAACCGCGTCGCCGGCTGAACTTACTAGCAGCGAGGCTCCTTAGACTGCCCAGCGGCCGGCTTAGTCGAACTCAACGGGCCGAGCTTCCAGTGATTCCGGCAAGAGGGGCCCGAACTTCGCCGCATCGGTTCATGTCGGAGGCGGCTGCGGGGAGTGCGAACTTCCTCAGCTTTCTCGTTCGGCCGAGAATTTCTTCTCAGGAGCCGATCTCTTTAAACGATCCCCTTCAGGGTCCGGTCGAACTCACTTGCGCGGAGCTCCTTCCGAGTTTCCTGTGGGGCAGCGAACGTCCTTACAAGTTTCAAACTCTCTGGACGAAGTTGTCGGCCATCAGTCGTGCCGAAAGACACCAAGACCGAACGATATGGCCACCACTACTGACGCACCATTTCTTCCATAACAATTCCATGCGGCCCGATCGATTTGCCAGTATGCTATGCGACGTGTTGCCGTCCGGTCGATGCCTTCCCTCTTTTTGTACAATCTCCATGCGGCCCCGAATGGCATGCTTGCCAGGCAGGGGGTTATGGGCCAGTCATCATCACTAAGCTCCGCCTATAAAGGGACCTCCAAATACGTAGATCTTTAAACCATATGGAGATCTCTGACTTCCTCTCTTTCTCAAGCTTGCGACTCATTTGTCACGAGCACTCCTTCTTTGTTTGATCAGAGACTTGATTAATTTTTGATTCATCGGAGGTGCTCTGTTTGAGCCACCCCCACGGCTTCGGACGGGAACTTTATTTTGCAGGTCCTCGACGGGGATCTCATCGGCTTCGCTCCAACGGATTCCGGTAGACGATCGATTCTGCAGTCAACAGATAATGAAATAACAGTTAGAATTGTACCATTTGCCACAAAAAAAAAATGATCCATTCCTTCTGTTGAACCTTGATTATATTTTATATAATTTTTAAAAATATAATAATATTATTAATGGATAGAAAGAAAAGATAAAAAATTTTTAAAAATTATGTAAAATACGGTCCAATGATTCATATGGTCAAAAAAATCAATCACGACGGATACAACCTGAACCTTGCTAAATAAGAGGCAGCATATCGTCCTGTCGCTCTCTCTAATGAGATGGAGTATGCTAATTAACAAGAGATTTTTTAGTTTACAAAAGCATATTTTTAATTTATTTTTTTGGACAAGGTGCGAAGATATTTTTGCCTCCGTGAGGGCCTTGAGCCTTGGGGGATTACGTTATTCACGCATCGCATCGAGTGCATGTGCTTCCTTTTTAAGGTGATTTGAGTGCGTGTGTTAGATGTGGGCCGCATCGAATAGATTATACCAAAGACAAAACCATTATTATCAACCAAACCACTTATACTTCTCTCTCTCTCTCTCTCTCTCTCTCTCAATCATGCATTATATTAACAAATAAAGCCTCCTTTCTTTAACTACTATCATTTTCCCCCAAATATTTTTCCAACTTGCTAGATCCTATTGTTTCACAGACTTCCTATCCCAGCCATGTAGCTCCACAATCTAGTCATATGGCTAAGACCTAATAGCTCTTCGTTTTCACATATCACATCAAATGCTACATACATACCCATGTAACCGAGAGATATCTAGAACCACTTAATTTTTTTTTTGGTAAAGCAGAACCACTTAATTTTTGAAATGAAGGCAAGCAATGTATAACATAACATTGATTATGTTCTAACTTAATCCCATGCTCAACATGGCATCCATGGAAATGATAAATAAATTATCAGACAAGTAGCACATCATCATCATCATAGCATTGCTCAAACCATAATTTAACTCTCCTTAACCTTGATACGTTATCATTTGATATTAGGTAGGACAAAATCCCATAACCTACCTCCGATTTGCTACGTAATGGTGTAAAACACATTGATTGACGGCTAGTATAAGCTATTCATACATCCTCAAAGTAGGCGAAACTCCCCCACATTGGCGAAACCAAAACCAAAACCGACACCGACGCCATGTGCCGTACCTGGCCTTCCTATTAAGAACCCTTTCCCTGCCCAACACCCCACGTGTAATCCCTGTGAACCCTTGGAAGAAAGGAGTACGTGGCAGACAAACAGCATGCCCACCCCACAATCTGTGGTTGTAATTGATCCCTCCGCCCCTCTCCTCTCCCTCCCCAAGGCTTTCACCCCACGCATTCAAAACCACAGATTGTTAGGCTAATAACCAGAGAAGGAGAGGGAGAAACAACGAAAGCAAGCAAGCAACCCCGAGCGGGGAAAAGAACAAGAAATAACACCATCAACACCACCAAGACCAACAACCGTAGTCCGTAGAAGAGAGGGGGGGGGGGGGAGGAGAGGCCTCGGATTAAGAGCTAGAGAGAGAGAGAGAGAGGAGAGGGCGGAGGGTTTGGACTTTGGGTCCCACCCCCGTCCCCATCCACCCTTCAATTATTGCTCCCTTGTTCCCAATCCTCTCTCCCCCTTCCTTGATCCCCTCTGGGTTCTCGCTGGCAACGCCGCTGTCCCTCTCGTCCTCTTCTTCTTCTTCTTCTCTCTTTTATCATTCCATTACGTACCCTCCACCCCTGAATGCCCCCCTCCTCCTTTTCTTTGTCCCCTCGTCTCTCTCTGTGATCACCCGCTCAATCTCGGCAAGCGGCTGCAGACTTATCTGTGAGCTAGTAGCAGTGATGCATACCATGCCGACCAATTTATTCTTCTACCTCTCTATTTCTTGCTTGCTTTGGTCGGCGGCTGCGATGAGTGCCTACGAGGTGCTGAAATCCCATGGCTTGCCGATGGGGCTGCTGCCGAAAGGGGTGAAGGATTTCCAGGTCGACGGCGACGGGCGGTTCGAGGTCCGGCTGGACGCGGCGTGCACGGCCAAGTTCGAGAGCCAGAGCGAGGTCCGCTTCAACTCCACCGTCTCCGGCACGCTCTCCTACGGCCAGATCGCCGCCCTGTCAGGCGTCGCCGCCCAGGAGCTCTTCCTCTGGTTCCCCGTCCTCGGCATCCGCGTCGACATCCCCAGCTCCGGCCTCATCTACTTCGACGTCGGCGTCATCTACAAGCGCTTCTCCCTCTCCCTCTTCGAGACCCCTCTGGATTGCGTCCCTTTGTCCTCCCCTTCCTCCGCCGACGCCCGCCTCCCCTCCAAGGTATATACCCGATCTTCATTCGAGCAAGAAAAAGATCGAGCTGATTGGTTTGTTTGATTGGACAGATCTAGTAGTAATTTCGATTAATTTGGTTTGCAGAATCGATCGGGTGAGTTGCGTTACAAGCTCGATCAAGATGATGCTCAAAGGCCGGTTCTGTGAATCGAAGAAGAATCGAATCATATACCTTGTTTTAGAGAAGTCTTATGGCTTAGTCTTGGCTCGGCTTGGCTTCTATAATGTGTGTGATTGCAGTGTAGTGCAGATTCCCTCGGATTTGCTCTATCCCAATGATGCAGAAAATTTTGACAGAGTGATGGAGGATGGAGTCGTCGTCACAGTGAGAACAATGTGATAAGATTCGAGAGGATATAGGAAAAGGAGTTGAGGGAGTTCAATTCCATCCAAATGAAATCTGGTAATTAATCTTCTATATTGGTTGTAAGTTTTGATTCTTGTTACCTACGATGATCCTGGTGAAAGGCTACGTACATATATATGTATAGCAGGGGAGTTGGGATGGGCCCAGTTCTTTCTGCTATGTTGTCTTTGTTGTATTGTGAGCAATGCTTCGAGTCTCTCTGTATATGCCGGTATCATCTTTCTTTATGTATTCTCTAGTTATTTGTTAGATTGAAGGCAGCTTTTAAATATGTGTATTTCTTGTTTGCAGGATGAAAAGCTATCTATTTTTGGAGTCAAACTATGGTTTAATTCTCTTATCCTTTTTTAATCAATTAAATTAGAAATTTGGTTATATCAATTGTCTGGATAAGTGATCTATGAAGAAGGGAGAAAAAATTATTGTCAGTCTTATGGAATTGAACTGGAATGCAGATAGATACTCAAAACAAACAGTATATATCTGTTGTTTTGCAAGATGAATTACCATCTTTCAGAGCCACTTAAACTGTGTTTCACTTCTATATCCCTTTTAGATATATCTAAATCAGGGATTCAATTATATAAATTGCTGATATGAGTGATCTATGCAGAAGAAAAGAAGTGTATTACAGTCTTATGGTTAATCTAATGGAAACCAGATGCTTTAGTAGCTGAGCAAAGGCTTATGACCTTTTATAATTAAATTTTCTGAAAAATTTGAGTTAGTGGCCTACCACACGATAAGCACTAGTACATATCAGACATACTCCTTAGTGGCATCTCCATTTTGAAAATCACGTGGTATCTGCTTAGATTTGAACTTGTCTAGAAATTTAGGATATGGTTGGTAATGCTAGAACGGAATGCATGTTGGCATATGATTGTAGTACTTATGAGCTTGGATGATCATGGTGACAGCAGTTGCAGGCACAACAAGTGAGCAGATACTGCAATGCTTTGGGCGAAGAAGTGAAGTCTTGCCAATTAACAGTTCCCTGCTTTTCTTTGATTGTGGATGTGTGAAAAAATTTGTTGTTGTATCCAAATTTTATAGCATGTAACTATTTTGAAGTCTTCTTTGAGCAGCTCTGGCAGAGAAAGGTGGACATCTCCAAGTTGTGTGAAATTTTCATGTTAGCTCCAAAAAACAACTTAAGAGATCAGTATGGATGTTAGAATTCTTATAGACATCATAAATGGGCATTTTTGGTGTAGATCACTTAAAAGTCCATTTCCGATGATGAGTTGCCAAGTTAGATATTGATGTTTCCCGTAATGTTCTTCACATAGGACCAGGCAACCTGGTCATCCAAAGCCTCAAAACAGAACAACAAATATGGAGTGGGTTTAGATATTTGACAAGTTGTGAATATAAAGAAGATTATCTATTTATTTGTTCTGTTGTTGGGTTTGTGTTTTGCGTGCTGGGTCTATAATGACTAGTTTGTGAGGCTGCCTCCTTTCTGCTTGCCACATCTGCGGTGGCAGTGCATTCGTTTTGATTTGGAGTGGTGCAGCATGTTCCTCAATTAAATTTGATGTGATCTATTCTTTTGGGCAAGGGCTCTATAGGAGTAAAATCAAGCTGTAAAAATTCAAATTTATGTAGGTGCTTGATGTGCAAGAAAACTATTTATTTTGGTAACATGTGCAAGAAAGTTATTGCAGTGAAAGCAAATTTTTTGTTTTAAATTGGAGAGCATGGCAAAGAGGGCAAATTGTTGCGAACCAATTAATGCATATCATTCTTGGATCCTGAGCAGAGCTTGATGAAGACAAATGAGATAATGGTTAGATAGTTGTGTAGGAGAAGGGGGGGGGTGCAATTCATTTAGATGATTGGCGAAAGCTGACACTCTTTAAATGCTGCGAACAGGAATGCTTCCTTGTAAATGGTCCACAATTTGTGTTTTCCTTTCTCTATTGCTTGTGCTGCGTGCTAGGAGGGTTCTTGATTTAAGAGATGCACCGATGGGCAGCTAGTATAATTATTAGTTCACAACACTGATATGCGGGCGGCCACCTTTTGCCACAACTTAAAGAGGATAAAAGTGAGAAAAAAGAAAGTTCATGTGCAAGGGGTTTTTTTTTTTTTTTTTTTTTTTAAAAAAAAAAAAAACAAAATGGATGGCTAAACAAGAACGAACTAGCGAGAAGATGATGGAATTCATCTAAACGAAGAAAAAAAATGAACACCTGCAGGTCATCTTGATACCTTTAAATTAATGGCATGCTTGTGAGAACTGCCAACCTGCAACTACACCCTCTTTCTGAACTAGAACTCGTGCAGATGTACTTCTAGACGTGTTGTGGTTTCACTGCTTCAAGCAAGATTTAATACCAGTTTTATTGTTAGAAATGTTATTCAAACTTTGGGATAAAATGAAATTGAATATGGCAAGTTGGTGTGTTGTCATAGCGTGAGTTGAAGATGTCAAAATTAGATCGAAGAAGGATATGGTTAGGACATTAGGCTAGATGTATTAGTACTTTTATGCATGGGAGAACAAGTTTCTCCCTCTTTCTTTCTTTCTTTCTTCAAAAGATACGAGGGCACCTAGAATGAGCTGCACGTGCACGATGGGGCAGCCTTCTCCAACCCTCTAAATCGAAGACAGGATTCAATCCTAGGTCACTGGATCTAACTGCCAAAAACTTTACTGGCTTGATAAACTGGTATCCTAAAATTATCTTATATGTGCATGAAAACATTCTTGTCTACGAATAGAACAGAACTGGTATTGAAAGAAAAGTGGTTCTTATGCTTTGTACAAGTCATTTTTTTCTTTGTAAGATGGTTTGTTGAAGTTATCTTCATCAATTAGGTTCTGAATTTTAAACTGGTGCAAGCAGCTATAACGTACTTGTTTTCCGTACTAAGTGAGCCACTGAGCCATCTCTATTTGTTTCTTATCATATAGAATATTTATAAGATGTGTAGGATATAGACTTGCAATATTGGGAAGATATTGGGGGCAGATATGGCAGTGTACCATAAACATCCCCTAAGTGCTTCAAGGTAAGCAATTGGAGCCTATTAGAACAAAGAAGGTCCAAAACTGATGAAAGCATGAGCTTGGACTTAACCCATAAAACTTATCATCACACATTCCAAATCACATTATTCATAGCCCACGCCTCTTCTTCTTCTTCTTCTTCTTAGTCTCTAGGACATGGGCAAAAAAATAAAATAAAATAAAATCCATAGCCTATACCTAACCAAAACAATTAATTCGATTTTGTTTAGTGTGGCTTGATTTTTTTTCTTTTTTTGGTACAAATGGATAATCATATCAATTTAGTATGAATACAACCTAAGAAATCAGAATACAAAATATCCTGCAAAGCCCATAGGTTAGCGTCGTCTTAATGCCACGTCCAATCTCTGGTGTATTCGGTAACGAAGGATGCAATTCAATCTATTGTGCTGTTCGCCTGTCAGAAGACGTGTTGAATAGATACATGGTGTATTGTGCGGTTCGCCATCCCTAATGCTATCATCGAAGTTGATCTTGATAAACTCCTAAAATGGGGGCTCCTAGGAAATGAAAAAAATCCTCCGAGTCATTGTAGGCACAGCAAGGGAGTCCTAGAAATTCAGAGCATCAAAGAACGGGCCAGCAACATCGAAATAATTGTACTTTATAGTTTAGCAACATGCTCTTCTAGCACTCGATGTGCAAGCACAACCTCAACTTCGAAGATCAGGATATTCCTAGAAAGTCAAATCTGATAGGCGACGTATGCCATTCTACCATCCAGGTTGAGCCCTCAGCCATACTCTAATGGTTCATATCCATGAAGGGATACAGCCAAGGGCCACTGCTCGCCCCCAAGGCTGACCACCTGACAATCTCTAAATCTACCTTGCCCTCGAACAATGAAGAAAGGCATACTTTGTTGACTTATCCTCAACCCACAAATCGGACAGCCGGAATCTCCATGCTTCTATTTGATAAGATTTATCATCCGATCTAACTAATTTTGAGGAGACAACGAGCGGATTTGGTTGACAATCCAAATTTGGAGCTCACCATTGACCTCTAATGTGGGTGTGGGGGCATAGCCCTCATGATACGAATATGATCCATTTTGAGACTTTAGTTGATATGTTTGGACATTTTGGTCTTTTTTATTATTTTAGGGTTTGGTGATCATATATTGTAATCACGTTTTTTTATTATTCAAGCTGCCATACTTTTTTTGTACTCCATCTTTTTGATATAGTAAAATCTCTCTACATCTTTGTTCATGGACATAGGCCAAAGATCGAATCATGTAAACCATTGTATTTTATTTTGTGTATGATTACTTGTTATTATTTTCAGAACCTATACTAATTAATAGATAATCTTATAGTAGATCTAACCAGTCTGTATCCCTCTTAATTTCATCCAAAAACGTAGAAAATAAAATAAAAAAACTCATATTATCTAAACCTCACCTAATAATTTGACTTAAAATAGCACTATAAGCTCCATTGTCAAATGTAGGGCTTGCATGATCTTGCTGAAACTATCGATGCTCGATGCCAATAATTGGCTTGACCAACCTAATCTGCATGATAGATCCTCATGAACCTATTCAATTACTTGGCCCAATTTAACCATGCATTTCTTTGGACAAAGAAATCGAGGCCCACCTAGATTTCATCAAGAGTATGAAATTAAAGTGCATGGACAATAAAAAATATATATAGAAAAAATATTTTATGCACCATGTGCGGTGTAATAAAATTGATATGAAATATACCGTCCAATTATATTAAACTACATAACCACCACTTTTCAATGCATATTTAATGTCTGTTGTTTCAAATTTGAATTATGAAAATACTCATACTCTATTGAAAAAAAATTATAACATTCCATGGCTATATTATGACATTAGTAAAATTATGATATTCTATTATAATTTTTTTTTAGAAATCATAAAGAAGATAGATTATTTTTATTATTAAAAATTTATAAAATTTTTAAATAATGAAAATATCTCTTTCTTCTTTATGACATCCGTATTGAGGAAGTCATAATTTAACCATATGATATTATAATATGACCACAGAATATTATAATTTTTTTAAAAATAAAAAGATATTTTTATTATTTAAAATTTTAAATAAAAAGATAAAATTGTAAGTATTAAATATGTATTGAAAAGTTGTGGCTATTTAGCATAATCAAGATGGTGTATTTTTTTCATGTCGGGTGTGGTGTATAAAAAATTTCTAAAAAATATAGGGTAATTCTAAGGATGGGAAGTAGAGCTTTTTCGGAGGTGATAAATTTTGGCCAGTGTCCTGTGTGCTTGTCTCAGATTAAGAAAAGCTATATTCCTCCAATAGTTATTGCTGGAGTCTACTGGGAAGATGGAAGTAAATGCAACTTGGAACGTAAATCGAATGCAACCAGAAGCGTAGAAGGTTCCAAATATTTTCAAAAAAATGGCAATTGATCTGTAGTCTCAAAAAAAGGTAAGAATTTTGGGAGACAGTGGAGGCTCGAGATAAAATAGAAGTAGCATCGACTTAAGAGTGATAGTGTACATACCTAGAGGTCTCCCAGGTCTAATACTCATGAGGGTGATAGCACAGCGCCATCATCCAAAAAAGGCTAGGCACATCAGACGTGCCATAACCATACTATTAAGATTTAATATATATTATATGATTATTGTTGATGCAGATTTCTATCGAACATCGATATGGCTGGAGGTGATGAGATGCCGGATCGTCGAAAGTGAAATCTGCAAAAAAAATTTCGACTGGATACTACACCGACGGGGATCTTCCGACACTCAAGTCAGAAGTGCAATGCAACAGAAGGAGGACCGTGTGGATAGTATTTTTCATATCTCTTTTTGGGGTCTCCTTTGGGCCTCCTTTTATAGGTGAAGGCGGGAGCTTACATAGGAGTCCATCTATACAATCCTTAAAAGTCATATTTCTCGAAGATGCATGATCAGACGACCACGAGTCAAGTCGAAAATCGAAAGAACATGTGGGTTGCGATAAGCCGGTTGTGATTTGGTGGTCCTACCTAACTTTTTTGGAAGTAAATTATGAATGGATGTTAAGAGGACCGTCTCCCCTGGATGTTCTACTTGTCAACTTCTATCATGTTTCAGTAAAATCCTAGGTGGCGGGTATGATGATGCGCATGTAATATAATTAATGGCTTCCCAGGAGGCTTCTGTTGGAGGTTATTTTTCTAGTTGGGTGTGAGTCTAGTCAACCATAGGTCGGCACACTGGGCTATCCCCCGAGAATGGGGATAGGAGGGGTGAAGAAAAAATGGGTGGCTCCGTCAACCATAGAACCCACCCATCGCGTTGTGTTCCATCAGGGCCTATAATGATGGCCATTTATTATGCGTAAGCGGGGCATTTAACACCTCCTGTGGAATGATAAATGACTTTCGAGATGTCCTGACTTGATGTGCCCTTTACTTATGACATGCAGTTGGACATCAAGGGCATCTCAAGCGAAGTGACTTGATTGGATTAAGAGGGAACCAATTTCACTGGAAGTAGTCCTTGACGGAAGCAAATATCTAGCGGTCGGTAGCGCAATGATGGATTGGACACTGAGATGGGAGCGGTGTGCCAGTTGTTGATCTATCCCTCAGTCGGAGGAGATACGAGGGAGGGTTCTTGGATCAAGTATCTCATCCGGGAGTTGTCAGCTGATCCTTACTCTTAATTGATTTCAAGGTTACTCATCACTATAAGTTATCTCGGGAAGATTTTGGCCTTCATGTAATTTGATCAAACCATATTATTCTATGGGGGATTAGGCCACTTTGGCACCCAACCCTAGTTAGCAAGTCCAGGATCTTGACCCCAGCTATATCCCTGTATTGATCTTCGTCCGGCCTCGATGCTTGAGTGGAGCTTGCCTTGGTCGATATGGCTGGTAGAAAATGATCGATCGTGCACCGAGGTCTGGTTGGTAGAATGCTACTGAAAGGCTATGTTAGTAGCGACCTTGATCGGCTTTTTGGCAGTCACCTAGGGGTGCAATTAAGCCGAGTCGAGTTGAATAATTGAAAGTTCGAGCTCGACTCGATTTAAAGTACTCGGGCTCGAAACTCGGCTCGAGCTCGATCGAACCTTAATATCCCAAGCTCGGCTCGATGAAAAATAGGCAAGGCTCGAGTTCGACTCGAATATGAACTGAACCATACTCAAGCTCGAATTCGAGCTTGAAATCGAATCTTATTTTACTAATAATATATATATATTAATATATATTATAAATAAAAATATCATTATTATATATATATACTCGAGTAGGCTCGCGAGCTTTCAAATCGAGTATCCTACTACTCGAGCTCAACTCGAACTCGATAATAACTAAGTTGAGTCGAGCTCGAGTAGCTCGTGAGCAGCTCAACTCGTTTGCAGTCCTACAGTTGCCCATCATGGCATATCGGTATTTCCGAGTGAGGGATCACTACGAGCGAGTGTGGGCTTGAGATTAGTCGCTTTTGATCAGAGGAGTGATTGGCCATGAATGGGGGATGATGTATGGCCGAAGATAGTAAGGAGCTCTGTCTTGCTGGGCCTAGAGGTCTCCGGATCCTAGGCCTCCCTCACATTATTGGGCCGTGCAGATTTCTCCCCCAACAATTATTATTAACTATAATAATCCAAGATCTCATCCAAAAAGACTATTCCAAGGTCATTATCTAGGTTTGTTAGCTTTATATAAATGCTAAACATCTATCCAGTGTATTGCTGGTGTGAAACTAAACACACATCTCTATAGATTTTCACATACTCTCCCTGTTTAGGTCTAGATATCCTTACCAAATTAAAGATCCAAATACATTTAGGGCATGTTTGGTTGAGGAGAGTTGTGCTATGGAATGAAAATAGGAATAAGTGATTCCTACTCCAATCATCTGGTTAGCGGAAGTCACATTTTGATTTAGATTCTAAAGGAGAATGTGAAGGCCCCAATCCCCAAAAACCTAATCCCAACTCTTCCTTGATATTCAAATCTTATTCTGATTCTGATAAATCAAATGCATTTAAAAGTATGACTATTCTAATTGATTCCAATTCTCGTGCAAACTAAACATACTTTTAAATCCAGTCACCAACAACATATTAGCCCATAACCAATTTAAATGGGTTTGTAGATTACAGGCTTGAGACACTTACCATTTATAGCAATCTAGATCTCATCTAAAAAAATCAGCCAAAAAGATATTATGAATTTTTGGTCATAAATAAGTACCTTAAGATCTGCCTAGTATTCTTTAGTCTGACATCAATATTTTTATCGATCTTTAAAATCCATTTAGTTAGGATTAATCTAGTATGAAAAAATAAATTTTATATCAAATTATTATATTTGATATGAAAAATGGAAAGATAAATGGTAAAAAACTTAATGAATCTAAAGTAAAATAAATACCATGAGGAATTAGCATTTGATAAATTTTCAAGTGATAATAATCTATATTTGACAAAAATATTTTCAACAAAACTGCATATGTAATTATTAAATTTATTTTTATATATTTTTAAATACATTCAATAAAGAACTTTTGTAAAAAAAATTAAGATTAAGATGATATTATAAAAAATATATATAATTATAATCATTATATAAAAATTAGTTGAAGATAACAACGCTATTTTGATATTAAAAATTTATTTTATATTAAAAAATATATTTATAAATTTTATCATATTTTTATAGAAGATTATCTTCAATCAAATATAATAATTTTTATCCAATATTATTTATAAAATAATTTTTACATCAACTAATATAATAAAAAATAATTTTAATTTTTAATTATTTTTTAGATAAATAATTTTAAAAAATTATTAAATTATTTTATAATTATAACCAAATGGATCCCAAAATGTTTTGGAAACGTGAGAGAATTGGAACGAAAATCCAACCCAAATCCTCGAGCGGCCCCGCATAACCAGCCAGATTCCCAAGTTCCAATGGGGCCCGCGCGCGAGGGCTATGCCTAGAAACAAAGAAGTCAACCCTTCCAGGTTCGAATTCCTGGGCCCGAGCTGGCCGCCTCTCCGTCCGTCTCTGTGGACGAAACCCACCCAAATGCCTACCACCGGACACCCAGAATGAAATTACCAAAACACCCTCCCCTCTTGTGAAGCATAGCACTCAGCTAAGGGCAATTGCGTCATCTCACAACTTCGCCAAAAAAGATATTATCATATTAATAGTAATTTTGCCCTCCCTTCTCCATAGCTTAAGCCCCGAAGATCTCTGATACTGTCATGGCTCTTCGGATCTCTTTCGCTTCTTCTCCCGCTCTTCGATCCTCTCCTCCTCCATCTTCGTCTCTTTGTCTCAATCCGGCCTTCAAATGGGCGAACCGGAGAGCTACAGGAGTGGCCGCCTCGGGGTTGTCGAAGGGCGCCGCCGGGCGAGGGGGGAGGGCGATGGTGGTGAGGTCGTCGATCCTGGAGACGGCGGCTCCGGTCGTCGGACAGGTGACCGATGTCAACAAGGACACCTTCTGGCCCCTTGTGAAGGCCGCCGGCTCCAAGATCGTCGTTCTTGACATGTTCACCCAATGGTAGGATCCCCTTCGTCGTTCCCTTTTGCGATCCTTTTGCTGCAAATGTTTTAGTGGTTGTGGTTTGGTTTTCCGTCTAAAAGCTAAAAATTTTATTGGTAATGTCGGATTCCATGAGTTACTTTTTGGTACTGCTTTGAATTATTGACCGATAACTTGCATGCGTACAAGATGACACATTTGATTAGATAAGATAAAAGAGTATGTAAACGATTAATTTGAGGTAAATGGCCATGTCATGTAGAAAATGATGCAAATCGCCTCTATCAGTCATTAATTCCTCCCTCTCGGAGGAACACCGAATCAGTGAGTTTTACGATCATATGGGGATGGGTCGAATCCTTTGAATCCGTCATAATCTAGTGGTGTTTTTTTGCTTGGTCTGCACTGTCACTTGGCAAAGCTTTCGTATTGATAGCTTATGGATGGTGATCGGGATTACACTACTTGAACCTTTTGTAAGGATTTTATGGATAATAAGCAGCACTAATCGAGACAAGATGATCTTTCCGTATGAAGGCATTGATAGGGCCAAATAGGCCATTAAAAAAAATAATAATAAAAAATAAAAAAAAAAAATCCTGAAGAACAGTGGAGTATTATCGGTTGGTGCAGAAACTGGTCGTCATCGGAATCAACTGGAGCCAACTGGAGCGGAGGTGGACGAGATCGCCGTCGGGGACCTACAAAATAAAGTCCCATCCGGAGTCGGTGGGGGTGGCTCCGGCAGGACCCTCCGACGATCAAGTCAGCTCTGGCTAATAGAAATGGAGTGCTCGGGAATGAGTTCCGCAGAGCTTAGAGAAGAAGAGAGGAGAGCTTAGAGCTTAGGGATAGCATATCTGGAGGGTCCTGTTTATAGACGGAGCCTGATTGATGGTGACGATTATACCATCTGGTAGCGAGCCGTCGGAGCCGCATGGAGTTCGGTATGGAGATAAAGGCATCATCAGATGGACATTGGCAGCCGTACTGATGGGTCGTGGGTTGCATGAGGCTGGTTACGGAGAGAGTGGCGTCGTCAATAGTGGTGGCCATGTCGTCCGGTTGCGGGCCACATGGGGCTGATTATGGAGAGAGTGGCGTCGCCAGACTGGTAGTGGCGGCCATACCGCCGAGGTCCGACAGCCGTAGCTTGAGAAAGCAGACATTGGTTGGTGGACTCGGGTATATACTAATTTCAAAGAAGTTCGGACTCCTAGAGGAGTTCGATCGAAGGAGGAGCTCGGAAGGAGTTCGACTCCTGTGGGAGTCGGACCGAAGCTCGGCCGTTGAAGAGCTCGGTCGGGGCGCAACCACTGAGGAGTTCGGCCGAATGGGGAGCTTGGAGGGAGTTCGGCTCTTGCGGAAGTCCAACTGAAGCTCGGCCGCTGAAGAACTCGGCCGGGGCGCAACCGCTGAGGAGTTCGACCGAAGGGGAAGCTTGGAGGGAGTTCGGCTCTTGCGGGAGTCCGACTGAAGCTCGACCGCTGAAGAGCTCGACCGAGGCACAACCGCTGAGGAGTTCGACCGAAGGGAGAGCTTGGAGGGAGTTCGACTCTTGTGGGAGTCCGACTGAAGCTCGGCTGCTGAAGAGCTCGACCGAGGCGCAACCGCTGAGGAGTTCGGCCGAAGGGGGAGCTTGGAGAGAGTTCGGCTCTTGCGGGAGTCCGACTGAAGCTCGGCTGTTGAGGAATCCGGCTAAAGTCCTGCCGCTAAGCAGTTCGGCTGACTGTAGGAGTTCGGCCAAGATCCGTCCGCTGAAACTCTTCCGTGGCTACCAGCCGCATCAGGTTGAACACCAAACTGGACTTCGGTAGGAGCGGGGTTTATCCCCAACAATAGTCTTCCCACTCTCGAGTTTGAAACTCGAAGGACGGGAGTGCAGAAGAGGTGACTGCCGAAGTTCTCTTCTGGGCTCTGTGCTGGTTCAGATCGAAGCTCGGAGGAAGATCTGATCTGCAGTTAGGGTCGACGCGGTCACTCGGAAGAGATTTCGTCTCTGATCGAGGTTGTCTCCAATCTTATTTTTGGTCGAGGCTGTCTCGGTCACTCGGGCCGAGGTTACCGCGGACCCTCGGAGGAGATCCTATCTCCTGCGGTCGAGGTCGATGCGGGCGCTCGAGGGAGATCTTATCTCCTATCGAGGTTGATGGAGATCCTATCTCCTGTAGACTCCGGAGCTCGGGCTTGGACTTTGCTCATGTTAGGACGAGTTCCTAATGGACTGTGGGGGCACATGCGGACCGTCGTCCGCGCCTCTCCCCCCATCTCGTCTAAGGTGAACGAGGCCTTTGACTTTGCTCGCATTAGGACGAGGTTCTCTTCCTGTTCCTAACGGACTGTGGGGGCACATGCGGACCATCGTCCGCGCCTCTGTCCCTATCTCGTCTAAGGTGAACGAGGTCTTCGACTTTGCTCACGTTAGGATGAGGTTCTCCTCCTGTTCCTAATGGACTGTAGGGGCACATTCGGACCGTCGTCCGCACCTCTCCCTCTATCTCGTCTAAGGTGAACGAGGCATTCGACTTTGCTCGCGTTAGGACGAGGTTCTCCTCCTGTTCCTAATGGATCACTTTCGCTCGCTTTTTTCCTATCGTCACGTAATCCTTACACCAAAAAACAATAATGTTGAGCGAAGAAGTTTTATTAAAGGAAGTCTACTGGTAATACATCCTCAGATTTTCTGAGTTCCAAGGTCGGGGAAGCACTATTCCTTCGAGCTCTTTCAGGCGATAGGTTTCGGACCGGATGACCTCCACCACTTCATACGGACCTTTCCAATTTTGGGCGAGCTTTTCTTGACTCTAAGGCTGAGAGACGGCGGCTCGTCGGAGTACTAGGTCTCCCACTCTGAACGTCTTACCCCTACCTCTGAAGTTGTAGTAATGGGCCACCTTTCGTCTATAGGCTACCATCCGGATACGGGCCTCCTCCCTTTTTTCTTCCAGCAGGTCGAGGTTAACTCTGAGGTCCTGGGGGTTAAGCTGCTCGTCAAAGCCCGCGACTCGTGCGGACAGGAGCTGAAGTTCGATCAGGATAACTGTCTCCGTGCCGAAGGCCAAGGCGAAGGGTGTTTTCTCGGTCGACGCCCTTTGAGTAGTTCGGTATGTCCAGAGGATGTGGTAGAGTTCGTCCACCCAAGCCCCCTTTGCTCTGTCGAGCCTTATCCTGATGCCTTGCAATAGGATCCGGTTGGTCACCTCAGCCTCCCCATTGGCCTGCAGGTGAGCCATCGATGTGAAGTGGTGGGAGATGTTCAGTCCTTCGCAGAATTCGGCGAACCTTGTCCCAGCAAACTGTCGTCCATTGTCGGTTATAAGGGTTCGGGGCAGGCCGAATCGGCAGACTAGTGACTTTCAGACGAAATCCTGCACCTTGGCCTCGGTAATCTTCGCTAATGGTTCGGCTTCGACCCACTTGGTGAAATAATCGATCGCGACCAGGAGGAACTTCCGTTGTCCGGACGCTTTTGGGAAGGGGCCGAGTATATCCATTCCCCACTGCGCAAATGTTCAAGGTACGCAGCGGAGCAAACTCGGATGCCGGCTGCCTTTGCACGCTGGCGTTCTTCTAACAGCGGTCGCACTTCTTCACATATTCCACGGAATCGTGAAACAAGGTCGGCTAGTAGTACCCCTACCGAAGTAGTTTTTGCGACAGAGATCTGGCTCCTACATGGCTTCCGCAAAGTCCTTCGTGCATATCCCACAGTGCGAGGTTGGCCTCTGAAGGTCGAAGACATCTCAGCAATGGAAGGGAGTACGATCTCTTATACAACTTGCCTTCATATAAAATATAGCGGGAGGCCTGATTCCTGAGCTTCCGAGCTTCTTTCCGGTTGTGAGGAAGAACCCCTTTTTAAGGTAGGCGACCAACGGATCGATCCAGCTGGGCTCGAATTTCATCTGCAGGATGGCCTGAGATTCCTCCGTAGCTGGGCACTTCAAAATTTTCAAAAATACTTCTTTGGGCAGTTCGGCCGAGGCTGAAGTGGCCAACTTGAAGAGAACATCGGCTCTCGCGTTTTCCGCCCTAGGAATATGTTGAATGCCGAAACTGTTAAAGGTCGGGGTCAAATTCCTCACTTTTTTGAGGTATCTCGTCATGCCTTCTTCTCGTGCTTCGTAGCTGCCGTCAACTTGACCGACCACCAGCTGGGAATCGCTGTAGACTTGAAGCCGATCTACTTTTAATTTTCTTGCTATCTTTAATCCGGCGATTAGCGCTTCATATTCGGCCTCATTATTGGTCGCGGGAAATTCGAAGCGTAGCGCGTACTCGACGATGACTCCTTCGGGGCTGACCAAGACCAACCCTGCACCAGCTCCAGCAGAGTTGGACGAACCATCCACGTGCAGAGCCCAAGAGCCTTCGGAGAGGTTCGGCTGCGATAGCTTGGCTTTGTCCAGGCTCAGTCTCGCTTTGGTGCCAGCCTCGCTCTGTTCAAGCTCGGCTTCGACCGAAATAGTGCATTCTATTATAAAATCCGCCAATATCTGGGCCTTGATCGATGGCCTGGGTTGGTAGTTGATGTCAAACTCTATGAGCTCGATTGCCCATTTCACGATTCTTTCGGAGGCATCTGTCCGATGAAGAATTGCTTTTATTGGTTGATCCATGAGGACCGTTACGGTGTGCTCCTGAAAGTAAGGTCGGAGCCTCCTGGCAGTAATTAGAAGAGAGTAAGTTAGTTTTTCTAACCTAGAGTATTTGGTCTATGCATCCCTCAGGACTCGGCTCACGTAGTAGACCGGTCGTTGCGTCCTTGCTTCTTCCTTGACCAGGACTGCCGCCAGGGCCACCGGGGAGACAGCTAGATACATGAATAATTCTTCTCCGAGTTCGAACTTTGCCAGTAGTGGGGGTGAGCCGAGGTAGTTTTTAAGCTCCTCGAATGCCTGTTGGCACTCCGACATCCAGCAGAAGTCCTTTGATCGCCCGAGAACTTGGAAGAAGGGCGTGCATCGTTCGGCCGACCTTGAGACGAAGTGATTTAGGGACGCCATCTTTTCGATCAGGTGCTGAACTTTCTTGATCGTCTTTGGAGCAGTCATCTCCCGAATGGCTCGGATCTTCTCAGGGTTTGCTTCGATTCCGCGTCTCGACACCATGAACCCCAAAAAATTTTCGGAGGTCACACTAAAGGTGCACTTAGTCGGATTCAGCTTCATCTTATGCTTTCTGAGTGCACCGAAGGTCTCTTTAAGATCGGCAAGGTGGTCTGTCGAAGCTCGGCTTTTGACAAGCATATCATCCACGTACACCTCTTTGTTGCGGTCGATCTGCTCCTTGAAGACCTTATTAACCAAGCGTTGGTAAGTTGCCCCTGCGTTTTTGAGTCCAAATGGCATGACCCTGTAACAATAAAAACCACGGTCAGTAATGAAGGTGATTTTCTCTTCGTCCTCGGGCGCCATCTGTATCTGGTTATAATCAGAAAAGACGTTCATGAAGGTGAGGAGCTCATGGCCCGAGGTCACGTCCACCAGCTGGTTGATCCTGGGCAGGGGGTAGTGTCTTTCGGGCAGGCCTTGTTCAGCTTTTTGAAGTCGACGCACATCCTCCACTTGTTATTCGCTTTTTTGACGAGGACTACGTTCGAGACCCAGGTCGGATAATTAACCTTCCGAATGAGTCCGGCTTGGAGGAGCTTGTCTACTTCTTCGGTGATCGCTTTTTGCCTCTTCGGGGCATGGTGGCGCATCTTTTCACTTATCGGCCGCTGCTTTGGATCGACGGTCAGTCGATATTCCATGACCTCGACGTCAATCCCCGGCATGTCCGCTGCGGTCCGGGCGAAGACGTCCGCGTTTTATCTGAGGAAGGCGACGAGCTGCTTCCGAACCTCGTCCGCCAAGTTGGAGCCGATCTGCACCGCGTGCTTCGAGTTTCCATCATTTAAGGACACAGAGACGAGGTCCTCCATAAGCTCGCCTCGCTCCTCAGTAAGGTCGTCATGGACATCCAGCCCGTTAACAAGATAAGGATCGGACCGTTCTCCCTTATATAGGGCGATTGAGTAGCAGTGCCTCGCCAGAGCCTGGTCTCCTCTGACTTCTCCGACCCCGCGATTCGTCGAAAACTTCATTTTCAAATAATAGGTTGACACCACCGTCCGAAGTGCATTTAGACCAGGTCGGCCGAGAATCGCATTATAGGCGGATGGAGTCCTCACGATCAGAAAGTCGACCTGCGCTTTGGCCAATTTTGGATGTTGCCCTGCCGTCACAGCCAAAGTTATTATGCCTTCGACTGGTACGGTGTTGCCAGCGAATCCTACCAGCGGGGAGTTTATAGGCCCCAAGCGATCGTCGGGTAGGAACATTTTTGAGAAGGCATCGTAAAACAATACGTCGGCCGAGCTTTCATTATCTACTAAAACGCGGCGTACATCGTAGTCAGCAATATTCAAAGAAATTACAACCGCGTCATTATGCGAAAATTGGATCCCTGGCCATCCGTCTTGGTGAAGGTCACGGGCTCCATGGTCCTCCGCCTCTTTATCGGTCCCTCGGATCTGCTGGCCTCTCCTTGTTGAAGTCCCCCGAGATAGTGTTGATGATGCCAAGAGGCGGCCGATCTTCTTGCTGGTTTTCTCCACTTGGTGGTAACGCCCTCAGCCGATTTTTTCGCTCTTCATGTCGTCTTCGCAGGAATCGGCCAAGTCTACCTCGCCTGATGAGCTCTTCGATCTCGTCCTGGAGCTGGATGCACTCCTTAGTGTCGTGACCGTGGTCACGATGGTAGAGGCAAAACTTGTTGGGATTGCGTTTGTTGGGATGAAAACGCATTCTCTCCGATCTCGGAAGTCGTTCCTTGATCTCCATCAGCACTTGGGTCTTCGGGGCGTTGAGGGGGGCTAGTTGTGAAATCGTCGTCGGGGAGAACTTCGATGCTAGGGGGAACCTCGACATGCCCTTCCGTCGGGGGTTTCCTTCCTCCGAGCTCGAGGGAGAGTTCGGGCTTGCCCGCGACTAGGGGGAGTTAGGAAACACGACCGAGCTTCAGTCCGCTTCCTTTCTTCGGCGGGCCTGCCTGGCCCGCTGATTCGCCGCTTGTCGCTGGCTTTATTGTCCTTAGCCTCGAAAGCCTCCTCTGCCCGGGCATAACTTTCGACCCGAGCTAGCATGTCAGTAAAGTCCCTGGGATGCTTCTTCTCCAGGGAGAACAGCAAGTTATTCTTCTGAAGGCCGCCCTTAAGGGCGGCCATGGCGACTGACTGGTCCAGATTTCGGACCTCCAATGCGGCAGTATTAAATCGGATGACATAAGTCCGGATAGGTTCCCCCTCCTGCCTGATGGCTATTAAGGAATCCGAGCCTCGGCGCGGACGCTGACTACTGATGAAGTGGGCCGCGAATTGTTAGCTCATCTGGTCAAACGATAAGATGGTACTTGGTGCGGTACTCGGCTTAAGCGTCAAGTACCAATTTCTGGCAGCTTTTTTAAGGATAGAGGGGAAAGCCCGGCACAAGATGGCGTCTGGCGTGCCGTGGAGCAACATCGTTGTCCGGAAGGCTTCCAGATGGTCGATCGGATCGGTGGTCCCATCGTAACTCTTGAGCTGCAGGAGCTTGAAGTTCGGTGGGACCGGCTCCTGCATAATTTTCTGCGAAAAGGAAGGGTCAGTACAAATGTCATTACCACGGGGGGAGGAAGTGTGACGAAGCTCCTCGATTCGCTGGCTCATTTCTAAGAGCCTTCGATCTAAGGGGTCTTTACGGTCTTTGATCTCCAAAGTTTTCTGGCAAAACGGGTGCGAGGCTTCTCCCTGGGTCGAGCCACGGTCTGAGCAGAGGCTCTCCCTCCTTTGCCTCCCCCTTCCGAGGATTGGAGGTCGGGTAGCCCAAGTCGGCCGTTCTAGGGCCGGACCGCACGGCTCTGGGGAGTTCCGCGCCAATTGAGCTGGTGCCGGGACTTGCCGGTGCACCGCCTCCGTGAGGCCATGAACCTGTTGGATGAGCAGGTTGAATTGCTTCGCATCCACCGCGGCCATAGATGAAACCTGGGCCACTCGGGCTGGAGTGGAAGCGGATGGATCTGAACGGGATCAGGCCACAGAGGCCGCCGATCGCCGGGTCGAAGCTCTCCAGGGGAGCATTTTCTCTTCGGAAAAGAATTCTAAGAGGAGAGATCTCCGGAGAGGGAATGAAAAAATCGTCACCGAGCACTCCTTTAAGAATAAGGGAACCTCGGAGGTTCGGGTCCTTCCTTTAGCGCCAATCTGTTGGTGCAGAAATTGGTCGTCACCGGAGTCAACTGGAGCCAACTGGAGCGGAGGTGGACGAGGTCGCCGCCGAGGACCTGCAAAACAAAGTTCCGTCCGGAGCCGATGGGGGGTGGCTCCGGCAGGACCCTTCGACGATCAAGTCAGCTCTGGCCAACAGGAATGGAGTGCTCGGAAATGAGTTTCGCAGAGCTTAGAGAAGAAAAGAGGAGAGCTTAGAGCTTAGATATAGCATATCTGGAGGGTCCTGTTTACAGGCGGAGACTGATTGATGGTGACGACCATACCGCCTGGTAGCGAGCCGTCGGGGTCGCATGGAGTTCGGTACGGAGAGGAAGGCATCGTCAGGTGGACATTGGCAGCCGCACTGGCGGATCGTGGGTCGCATGAGGTCGGTTACAGAGAGAGTGGCATCGCCAGTAGTGGTGGCCATGTCGTCCGGTTGTGGGCCGCATGGGATTGGTTATGGAGAGAGTGGCGTCGTCAGACTGGTAGTGGCGGCTATACCGCCGAGGTCTGACAGCCGTAGGCGTTGGTTGGTGGACGCGGGCATATACCAATTTCAAAGAAGTTCGGACTCCTAGAGGAGTTCGATCGAAGGGGGAGCTCGGAAGGAGTTCGACTCCCGTGGGAGTCGGACCGGAGCTCGACCGATGAAGAGCTCGGTCGGGGCGCAACCGCTGAGGAGTTCGGCCGAAGGGGGAGCTTGGAGGGAGTTCGGCTCTTGCGAGAGTCCGACTGAAGCTTGGCCGCTGAAGAGCTCAGCCGGGGCGCAACCGCTGAGGAGTTCGGCCGAAGGGAGAGCTTGGAGGGAGTTCGGCTCTTGCAGGAGTCCGACTGAAGCTCGATCGTTGAAGAGCTCGGCCAGGGCGCAACCGCTAAGGAGTTCGGCCGAAGGGGGAGCTTGGAGGGAGTTCGGCTCTTGCGGGAGTCCGATTGAAGCTCGGCCGCTGAAGAGCTCGGTCGGGGTGCAACGGCTGAGGAGTTCGGTCGAAGGGAGAGCTTGGAGGGAGTTCGGCTCTTGCGGGAGTCCAACTGAAGCTCAGCCGCTGAGGAGTCCGGCTAAAGTCCCGCCGCTAAGCAGTTCGGCCGACTGTAGGAGTTCGGTCAAGATCCATCTGCTGAAGCTCTTCCGTGGCTATCGGCTGCATCAGGTTGAGCACCGAACAGGAGCGGGGTTTATCCCCAACATTACCGATAGCCAATGGGACAAGCAATTCTACTCTGAGATGCATGCAGCTGGTACACAGATGTAGCTATATAGATACAACAACGTATTTGTTTTTCAATCTTGGACCTTGTACCAGAAAAAGAGAGTAGAGAAACAGATAATGTATTTGATAGAATTCAAGCGAAGTAAACAGAGTAGATGAGTGGTTTCCAAGTGTCTCGTGATCTACAGTTGCCTTGAGAATTCTGGAATTTATAGGACAAGGCCTATAATATGACAAGGTTCGAAATCTTTTGATATAAAAAGGAGTTCAGCCGCAAAAATTGAGCATAGCAAAGATGATACTGTTGAGATGGATTGGCAGTAACATAAGAAGGAAACACTAAGACATCATTTGCATCCCTCAACACCTAATCTCTGTTACATGGACTTGGATACGAGGTGCAGTGAATTTTTAAGAATTTCCTCTTCTGGACCAATATTCACATCTTCCAATCTTTTATGAATAAATGATAACCAATCACTTGCATTTGCCTGTAAGTGCACTTAACGCTATAACGATGCAACGAACTCCTAGCTTCATTTCTATTAATCTACATTAGTCAGGTGATTTGTTTACTTGACTACACCAGGCCTGCCTCTATAGATCTTGAATGCCTAACATTGTCCTATCATAGACTATATTCATATTTTGAAATGTTAATGCAACACTAATGAATTATTTATTGCCAGTTTGTAATTGCTTTCCTTGTCTATACGTGAGCCTTGATTTTTGATTTAATTTGTCTATAATAGTATGTTAGCAGTTAGCAGAATTATATGCATTTTTACAAGCATGAGTTGGTAACACATTTATGACTCTACTAAGTTTTAGTATTACGCAAACATTTTGTTGAAGGTGTGGTCCTTGTAAGGTGATAGCTCCTAAGTTTCAAGAATTGTCTGAGAAGCACCTTGACGTTGTATTTCTTAAGCTTGACTGCAATCAAGAAAATAAGGTTTGCCGATACTCCTCTCCAACATTTGTTAATCTTCTATCCGACCGGTGGATTTTTATCCTTATTATGTTGCTTGCAGCCCCTTGCTAAAGAGTTGGGTATAAGGGTCGTCCCGACCTTCAAGATTCTCAAGGACAGCAAGATTATAAAGGAAGTAACCGGGGCCAAATTGGATGATTTAATTGCTGCAATTGAGACGGTAAAGTCAAACTGACATATTTCATATTGAAATTGGACCCTCCCGATAATCAAATTTGAGTATGCTATGGAAGAATCTTTTAGAAAATTTTATAGAAAGGCTTTGATGATCTGGAATGGTGTTCCTGGGCTGTAAAGAATGGTATGTGCTACTCCTAATGATAAAGATATGGATAATTCTGAATGTGTTAATTTTACATTTTACTTCAGATTAAGAATATGATGCACCATTTCTCACTTCTGCAGGGCATCAGATGTGAAAATAGTTTCTCTTTTGAATGGTCGCAATGTCCAATACTAGTGATCACAGAAAGGTTCCTGACATGCTTTTACAGCATGAGAAGTAGAGAGAGAGAGAGGGAGGGAGCCATTGGAACTATAGTTGCCTGGGTCTTAATATTGGGAATACACCATACAAGATTTGAATTGAGGACCAACTAGAGGGGTATGGCTACCGGGCAAAGTCCAAGTTCATTGATCAGTGTGAAATTAGGGTTGCTATGGCAAGAAGAAGCCACATTGATCTCTTTTTACATATGCATGTTTAAGAAATGCCAAATACGGTCCTAGGCTTCACCAGCATATTAACTCCAAAGAGGTCGTTGCCATTTGATATGCTAGTTTGAACTCTGACAGATTTGTGGTATTCAGCTGCAACTGTGATACCGTTAGAAGGATTTTTTTTAAAATATATATTTTTTATTTTATTCTAAAAATACGGTAGGTTCAAATTTATTTTCCTATTTTACTATCGTGTGGTGCCATACGTGAAATCGCGGCTTAACGGACACGTCAGCCGAATCGCGGCTTGCTACGATTTCGAGTCCGAGCCGAAATCGCCGATTGAATCCGCGATTTCATATTGAAATCGCCCGTTCCATCCACGATTTCATGAAATCGCCATCGGCCTTTTCCCCAAACCGCGGGGTGGACTTGTCGGGATAGGTGGGGTGCCGTGCTGGCGCGGAGAAGCCCCAGGCGTGGGAGGGGGTTGAAACCGCGGACGAAGGACCCGCAGGCGTCCCCCCGGGGTAGGGGGTGGACCGACCGCGGTGGGGGCGTTGGGGGGGGGCGGTGGCGTCGAGAGGGGGCGCTGGGGAGGGACCGCGGGCGGCCGGGGGCGGTGCAGAGAAGTCGCAGGCGCGGGAGGGGGCGGGGGGGAACTGCGGATGAAGGACCCGCGGGAGACCGTGTTCTTGGTTTTTGCCCTCGGACGGTGGGAGGAGTTTCTTGCAGCTTTTTCCTTCTGGATCGGTGGGAGGATAGATCTGACCGACCGTCCAATGGGACACGAGCGCACGTGATTTATCGAAATATCCTCACGGTTTAACAGTGTCCTCGATATGCCCAGGGAGAAAGGATTTTTAAAAGAAATATTATTTTTTTATTATTTTATTCTCAAAATAATCTTATTTTTAAAATTAAGATCCACGTCTAAATCGCAACCAGCAATTTTTTAGTCCACCTTAGCTGAAATGATGGGTTGGACCCATGATTTTAAGCCTATCTGACCTTTTTACGTGGTGGGATGAAATCGGAGGATTAAACCATGATTCTAGTGAACTTACATATTCAACTGACTTCTATCGGGATTGGCATTTTTTTTTTTTTGTTATGGGAGACACGAGACCGTAGATTATGGAATGGCACGATGAAGAAAAAATTTTTTCAGTTCGTTCAGATCTGATCGGATCAAGAGATATATTTCAAAAATTTTTTCTCTTTGATCCATATTATTTTATAATTAAAATAAAATAAATATAAATTAAATCAAATTTAATTTACCTTGATTTGGGTAATCCTATTATCCGTTGATGATCCTGATAAGCAGCGGAAGGTTCTGGATCTAGCCACGCAAGTGCCTGGCCTCTACCGGTATCCACTCGGACTGGATCTGGAGATCCTCTTCTTCTCTATCACTTCCAAAAATCAGATCTGGATCTGATCTGGAGGATCTTCAAAACTTTTTGAAGATCAGCAGTCGTCCTTTGCAGCAGCGCAGCCTTCTAGCTTTTGATCGCCTTTCTCTTGATCTGATTGCACCAACCAAGTCCAAAACTCCTTTTGGGACGTGGAGAGGAGAAGGGAGAAGATGGACTTGGCATGGAGGAAGGAGGGGAGAGGCAGCCTTGGGGTGTGGAATTGTGATTCTCATTTGAGTTGGGCGCAGGGTCTTATTTATAGACTATGCTGTGATCCAACTCCTCTTCTTCCCAACCAATCACAACCCTTTGTGAAATCAGATCTAAATCTGATTGGTGGGAATAGAGTCCCCTGGATTCCTCCTTAGAGGGCGCCTAAGACCAGTCAAAGTTGGTTCTTAGGAGAACTCTAATTGGAATCCAAAAAGGAGATGGAGTCCTTGTCCAACAAGGACTCCTAGGCGCCTCCAACTTGGGCACGCCACGCCTTGGCGTGCGCCCTCCTCCTTGCCAGGTTCTGGCAGGGGGACAGGCCCCCACCAGCTCTCCAATAGGTGCATGACATGTGGTCAAAAGTCAAAGTGTCAATGGTCAACATTTGACCAGTCAAAGGTAGACTTTTGACCAAAGTCAAAGAACAAGAAATGGCAGGTGACCAAAAATGGCAGGTAATGTCTTACAAAATAAGACAACCTTTTCTGACTTGGACAACCTCCAGTCAGACCATATGAAGGCCTCTGATTGAGCACAAACTCCTTTGGCTCAGTCAGGACAACTTATTTTATGATAGTAAAAGAAGAACGTTAGGTTCAATCGAGTGCTAGCACGATTTCCTTGAACCTAATTGAATCTCATTCAGATCAATTGAACTAGACAGTTCAATTGATGATCACCAGATTCAAACCCTTGTTTGTGTGACCCAGTTAGGTTCAGTTCTGTATGGTAATGGGATATGTCATGATCTCTATCATCGACATCATCGAAACTCCTTTCGATGGATCAGAACTCTTCTGATTCGAACAGCTAGAATGATCGATCATCTAAATCATTCTAATTGCTCCCAAAATCCACCAGTGACACCTAGCAGTATATGGTGGCAACCCATCAGAGCTGAATGCGAACCTCTTGGTGCAGCTACCTGTGTGATTAAGTTCTTCTATCTTGAGCCCCGATCAGATTAGGGTTAAGGTGAACTCGTCAAACCCTAGTCTCTGTCATATGATGTAATCATTCGATTCGAGTCCAATGTGAAAATCTAAATAGAAACTCTTTCTATTATTTCACTCTGCCATGGCCATGGGCTTCTGGACTTGATTCTCATGATCATCATAGGGCTGCTCCTCTACCACCGAGGTAGATAGATTCCATCTTGATGCAATCCAGTTCCTACAATGAACATGCTATAGCCAACATACACCTCAGGGTTCCATATGGCTAGGAGACCGAGTAATGGTGTAGTCAAACTATAACACCCTCAAGGTGAACTGCCGATGCATCCTCAGGTCAAAGAACCAGACACACTACTGCAGCATCGAGTCAGTCATTGACGAGAAGGTAGACTTCCCTAATGACTACTCGAGGTGGTCACGCTCAGTGCCCTCGTTCTCTAACGAGTACCTGTACTCTCGCTCCGGTGTCTCCACACCGTAGACTCAAGACTCATCTACTAAAGAGAAGCGATTGTACACCAACCTTCCGGATCAATCACCATCCTCGTGATGATCCTATGGTCGGGAGCATTTTATGAGTTAATAATGATTATTCATGTCTTAAATTTTCAACTCTTGAAAATATGAATTATCATTACCATTAACTCAAAGGATGTATCACAGACACTAAATACACATATGTGATAGAAAATAACCCATTTTATTGATTATAGTCAAAATTATAATTTTGCCCCTAGAAGTGTATTACAAGTGTCAGCCAATTCTGGCTTCTAGGGCACATATATCTAACAATCTCCCACTTGTCCTAAAGCCAATTGGCTACAAGTCTAAGTCCCATCTTCTCAAGGTGGGCTTCGATCTTCTGCTGGCCCAACGGCTTTGTAAGTGGGTCTGCCACATTATCTGTGGAGTTGACTCTCTTGACCTCGACGTAACCCTTCTCGAGGTAATCGCGGATGAGGTGGTATCGCCGCTCAATGTGCTTGGATTTCTGGTGAGACCTCGGCTCCTTAGCAAGGGCTATGGCGCCATTGTTGTCGCAGTATAGAGGAATGGCATCTGATGGCATTACTCCAATTTCTGCAGCAAACTTCTTGTACCAGAATGCTTCCTTCATAGCCTCTGATGCAGCGATATATTCTGCTTCCATGGTGGAATCTGCTATCACGTTTGCTTGGAACTCTTCCAGCTGACAGCACCACCATTGCACACAAACAGACTCCCAGATGTCGACTTTCGATCATCTATATCGGACATGAAATCCGAGTCTGTGTATCCCTGGACTTGGAGTTCTCCATTACCAAAGACCAACATCATATCCTTAGTTCTTCTCAAGTACTTAAGGATACATTTCACAGAAGTCCAGTGTTCTTCACCTGGATTTGACTGATATCTGCTTGTGACACTCACAGCATGGGCTATATCAGGTCGTGTACATAGCATGGCATACATGAGGCTCCCTATTGCAGAAGCATAAGGGATCTTGCTCATGCGTTCTATTTCCTCAGGTGTGCTGGGGCACATCTTCTTGGAAAGATGAATACCATGTCTGAAGGGTATTAATCCCCTCTTAGAGTTTTCCATACTAAACCTCTTTAGTACTTCCTCTATGTACATCTTCTGTGAAAGTCCTAGCATCCTATTCGGTCTATCCCTATAGACCTTAATTCCTAGAATAAAGGATGCTTCACCTAGGTCTTTCATGGAGAATTCCTTGGACAACCATATTTTGACTGATGTCAACATGGGAATATCATTCCCAATAAGGAGGATGTCATCCACGTACAATACGAGGAAGACAACAGCGCTCCCACTGACCCTTTTTGAAAACACATGGTTCCTCTTCATTTTTGATGAAACCAAACTTTTTGATCACATCATTGAAACGAGTGTTCCAGCTCCGAGATGCTTGCTTAAGTCCATATATGGACCTTTGCAGCTTGCAAACCTTGTGATCAGTATCACTGGATGTGAAACCTAGCGGCTGTTCCATATAGATATCTTCCTCAAGATATCCATTTAAGAATGCCGTTTTCACGTCCATTTGCCATATTTCATAATCGAAATAGGCTGCAACAGGCAAGCAATGTGCGGATGGATTTTAGCATAGCCACTGGGGAAAAGGTATCCTGATAGTCAATGCCTTCGCGTTGACTATAACCTTTTGCCACTAGTCTAGCCTTGAATGTCTCCACATTTCCCATCTGCACCAATCTTTCTCTTGAAGATCCATTTACACCCAATAGGTACTATACCTTCTGGTGGATCTACCAAGGTCCAGACTTGGTTTGAGTGCATCGAGTCAATTTCTGACTGCATTGCCTCTAGCCATTTCTCGGAGTCGATATCTGATATCGCCTCGTTGTAGGTTTTGGGATCATCACCATGAGCACCATTACCTACGAGGAACATTTTCCTCTACTTCCTCTGAAATAATACCTAAGTATCTTTCAGGGGGACGGAAAACTCTTTCCGATCTACGAGGTGGAGGAGGTAGTGTTCTTATTGGCTCAACCTGATTTGGTTCCAATTGGTCCTTAGCTCGTTGTACTTGTGAGACTTTCTCATCAAGCTTAATCTGCTTTCCAATGCCGCTATCTTGAATAAACTATTTTTCAAGAAAGATGGCATGTCGACTCACAATCACATTGTGGTCTTCTGGAATGTAGAAATAGTATCCTAATGACTCTTTAGGATATCCTATGAATCGAGCTCTGAAAGGACCTAAACTCTAACTTGTCCGCTTGTTGTCTTTTGACATGAGCCGGACAACCCCAAATTCTGAGATGACTCAGACTTGGTTTCTTACCGTGCCATATCTCATACGGTGTGGTAGGAACGGTTTTAGAGGGAACCCTATTCAGTAGATAAATTGAAGTTAACAATGAGTGTCCCCAAAGAAAATCAGGAAGGTCTGTGAAGCTCATCATGGATCGAACCATATCCAATAGAGTCCGATTTCTCCGTTCTGAAACCCCGTTGAGTTGAGGTGTTCCTGGTGGAGTCCATTGAGAGACTATGCCATTTTTTCTTTGAGATAGTCTAGGAATTCCCGGCTAAGGTATTCACCTCCTCGATCTGATCGAAGAACCTTAATGGGTTTTCCAGTTTGTTTTTCTACTTCATGTCTGAATTCTTTGAACTTTTCAAAAGCTTCAGACTTGTGTCTCATAAGATACACATACCCATACCTAGACAGATCATCGGTAAAGGTAATGAAGTAGACAAAATTGCCTCTAGCCGGCACATCAAATGGGCCGCACACATCAGTATGTACTAGGGCAAGGAGATCTGTGGCCCTCTCCCCATGTCCAACAAAAGGGAGTTTAGTCATTTTGCCTTGAAGACAAGATTCACAAGTTGGATATGACTCGAAAGTCAATGGACTCAATAGCCCATTTTTCTCCAATTTGTTGATCCTATCTTCTGCTATATGACCTAATCTCAGGTGCCATAGATATCTATCGTTTGGACTATCCCTAGGTCGTTTGGCATTCACGTTTTGCTCGATAGTTAGAATAGGTACATCAATATGTAGCTGATAAAGACCATTAATAAGAAAACCATTTGCAATTTTATTTCTTTCATAAAGAATGTTACAATGGTCCTTAAAGAAGGTAATCACATAGCCTTCTTGTGCTAAGCATGAAACAGAAATCAAATTCCTGCTAGCTGCAGGCACATAATAACAGTCTTTCAAAACTAAGTCTAAACCAGATGGTAATCGAAGAGGGTATGTTTCCCACGGCTACTGCAGCAACTCTTGCTCCATTACCGATGCGTAGGATCATGTCTCCATCCCTCAGCCTCCTGCTATCCTCAAGACCCTGCATGAAAAAGTGCACAGATGAGCACTAGAACCAGAGTCAAGCACCCAACTGGATGCAGAAGAAACCGTAAGGTTAGACTCAATAACGAGCATACCTCCAGAAGGACCTTCCTTCTTGTTCTTCAGGGTGGCCAGGTAAGTAGGGCAGTTCCGCTTCCAATGGCCGTCGCTGTTGCAATGGAAACACTTTCCTTTGACATCGGCCTTTCTTCTTCGGCTCTCTGCCTTCTTCTTCTTTGATCCTTCCACCTTCTTTTGCTTTTTCACAGACTTCTTTTTCTTTCCATAAGACTTTCTTTTGGAAGAAGTCCGTTCCATAGCAAGAACTGAGCCTTTAGAACCTTTCATAGAAAGCTCAGCGGTAACCAGCATATTCATTAATTCGGCCAAGGAATTTTGAAGTTTATGCATGTGGTAATTCATGATGAATTGCCCATATGCATCAGTCAAGGATTGCAGAATAATATCGTTCTGCAGATCCAAGTCTAACTTCACACCGAGCTTCTCAAGCTCTTCCATGTCCTTGATCATTGTCAGACAGTGATCTTGGACTGACTGCCCATCACGCATCTTAGCCTTAAAAAGTCATTTCGTGACTTGATATTTGGCTGCGCGACTCTGTTCACCAAACATCTCCTGCAGGTGAGCCAACATTTGGCGAGCAGTCCCGATATCTTCATGTTGGCGCTGGAGCTCATCAGACATCGAGCCCAACATGTAATATCTGGCCTTATTATCTTCGTCTATCCATTTTTTCCAGAGACGCTCTCTGTTCAACGGATGGACGGGCTGGTAAGGTGGAGGGTCCTGGTCCAAAACATGGGTTAACTTCTCGAACCCAAAATAATTTTGTAGTTCCTGAGCCAATCTTTATAATTGGGTCCAGTCAGTCTATGTGTGTCCAGGATACGTGCCAATGGGTTGGACGCAGACATATTTTCCTGTAGAGAGTCAAAGATTCTAGTTAGATACTGTAATTTTGACTTGACCAATTTATTTAGAAATTTTATTTTTAAACAAATTAGCTCCCACTATTTTCTCGGATCCCTACACTCCCTCTGTAGAGATGCGAAAAATCTCCACGATTATTATGATTTCTAGTGGGTGGTGCGGTCTCACCAACTGACTCATCACCTCACCTAACAGTTATTGGTGATGGGTTAGCCAATGAGTGAACAACTCTTGTTCAATGATTCTCTAATCATGGTGCACCCAAACTTGGTCTCTAATTCATGAATCTCACCGTATCCGGAAATATTGATCCACTCCTTAGTTAAGTCAGACCCACCATTTGCATAGACTGGGTTCCTAATTGAGTCTCTCACCGTATCCAGAATATTGAGCCCAACTCATCCTCCAGCCCATAGCATCCAATGCCTAATAGACATGGTTGCATCTTTTCCGGTGCAACTGAGCCACTGTATCCAGCCGAGAACAATCAACCCCGGGAAGGGCCCGCACATCTACAATGGTGGAAGACCTCAGACTTAATCTTTTCTTAGGGAGAATTGATTCAGGTCTCATTAAACTAGACTTGGCATCGTAGTCATAACAATTATGACTAACCTAGTGGCATGGGTTAGCTCGGATTATTGACCACCTCAGATCAGAACTGTGTCAACAGATATGGCCAGGTAAGTGAGATCCGGTGGAAGAAATATGCCATTAACTCGTACAAGAACGCATTCAGGTCGAGTAGCTTCCAATTAAAAACCAGTCGGTCGTATGTGCCAAACTTACCTTAGACACCAAATTGTTGAGTCAGAACCAATTGGGTTAGCCTACAATCCAGACTCTAACCTCTGAGCCTAATTAGGTCTTGCTTGATCGTGACTCGATCTTGACCCAGACTTAATCCTATTAGGCTGGTCAATTTAAGCATTGTTGATCCCATCTAACCAACTCTTGATTCGGTTTGATCAACCGCTTAGACCTAATTGAGCTACCCAAGCCCGAACCCAGTATTATGAATATGTCTTAGATCTGAAAATTCTCAATTTTAGACCTAATTAATATTTCCATAATCTTAATTTTTAATTAAGTAGGGTTCATAAACAAAATATGCACAATAAATCCTAGGGTTTCAGGATCTAGGGTTTTGCAGAAAGTAAGTTTTGGGTTTCTGATTAAGGACGAACACGCAGCACCCCTACACATCATAAGAACACCCCATCGAATGGGAAGAGAGGGCCTTTAAACCCTTCTTCGTTCTTATGACCGGACGGCCAAGAGGAACGCCTTAATCAGGAACATGTAATACTACAAAACAGTTTTAGATCTATATCATATATATCTCATATACAAATTAGATCTAATCATGGCATATTTTGCATACATCTCATGTATCAAATCATGCATATTTTCAGATCTAAATTATCTCATAATAATCTAAAAAATTAGATTTAAATTGATCTAATCAAAATAAATTCTAATCTAGACAATTATGTAGAACTATTCTACAACTAGTCTAGACATGCATCAATCATATCTCATATGATATTTAAAATTAAATAATTTTTATTTGCTATTTTTTAGATGTTATTATAACACTTATAATATCAAAAAATAGTAAATAAATAGATCTAAAATATGATTTAATCAGATTAAATCAAAACATGCAAGACTATTCTATAGAACTATTCTATTTTAGAACTAGTCATGCATATTTTCTAATCTTAGATCCAAATCATTTAATTTTAATTTTTTTTGATTTCAGATCTGATCACATCTCATGTGACATCTGAAAATCACTTTATTTTTTAATTAAAATAAATTTAAAATCAGATCTAAATAATTTAGAACCTTGGCTCTGATACCAGTTGAAGGGAAAAATCCTGATTTCCCGGTCCAGGTTCGTTCAGATCTGATCAGATCAAGAGATATATTTCAAAAATTTTTTTCTCTTGATCTCAATCAGATCTTGAATATTTTAGATCTGATTCTTATTATTTTAATAAATAAAATAAAATAAGATAAATTAAATCAAATTTAATTTACCTGATTGGGTAATCCTATTACCCTGTGATGATCCTGATTGCAGCGGAAGGTTCTGGATCTAGCCACGCAAGCGCCTGGCCTCTACCGGTATCCACTCGGGTTGGATCTGGAGATCCTCTTCTTCTCTATCACATCCTCCAAAAATTAGATCTGGATCTGATCTGGAGGATCTTCAAAACTCTTTTGAAGATCAGCAGTCGTCCTTTGCAGCAGCGCAGCCTTCTAGCTTTTGATCGCCTTTCTTTGATCTGAATTGCACCAACCAAGTCCAAAACTCCTTTTGGACGTGGAGAGGAGAGGGGAGAAGATGGACTTGGCATGGAGAAGGAGGGGAGAGGCAGCCTTGGGGCGTGGGAAATTATGATTCTATTTTGAGTTGGGCGCAGGGTCTTATTTATAGACTATGCGTGATCCAACTCCTCTTCTTCCCAACCAATCACAACCCTTTGTGAAATCAGATCTAAATCTGATTGGTGGGAATAGAGTCCCCTGGATTCCTCCTTAGAGGGCATGCCTAAGACCAGTCAAAGTTGGTTCTTAGAAGAACTCTAATTGGAATCCAAAAAGGAGATGGAGTCCTTGTCCAACAAGGACTCCTAGGCGCCTCCAACTTGGGCACACGCCTAGGCGTGCGCCCTCCTCCTTGCCAGGTTCTGGCAGGGGGACAAGGCCCCCACCAGCTCTCCAATAGGTGCATGACATGTGGTCAAAAGTCAAAGTGTCAATGGTCAACATTTGACCAGTCAAAGGTAGACTTTTGACCAAAGTCAAAGAACAAGAAATGGCAGGTGACCAAAAATGGCAGGTAATGTCTTACAAAATAAGACAACCTTTTCTGACTTGGACAACCTCCAGTCAGACCATATGAAGGCCTCTGATTGAGCACAAACTCCTTTGGCTCAGGCAGGACAACTTATTTATGATAGTAAAAGAAGAACGTTAGGTTCAATCGAGTGCTAGCACGATTTCCTTGAACCTAATTGAATCTCATTCAGATCAATTGAACTAGACAGTTCAATTGATGATCACCAGATTCAAACCCTTTATTTGTGTGACCCAGTTAGGTTCAGTTCTGTATGGTAATGGGATATGTCATGATCTCTATCATCGACATCATCGAAACTCCTTTCGATGGATCAGAACTCTTCTGATTCGAACAGCTAGAATGATCGATCATCTAAATCATTCTAATTGCTCCCAAAATCCACCAGTGACACCTAGCAGTATATGGTGGCAACCCATCAGAGCTGAATGCGAACCTCTTGGTGCAGCTACCTGTGTGATTAAGTTCTTCTATCTTGAGCCCCGATCAGATTAGGGTTAAGGTGAACTCGTCAAACCCTAGTCTCTGTCATATGATGTAATCATTCGATTCGAGTCCAATGTGAAAATCTAAATAGAAACTCTTTCTATTATTTCACTCTGCCATGGCCATGGGCTTCTGGACTTGATTCTCATGATCATCATAGGGCTGCTCCTCTACCACCGAGGTAGATAGATTCCATCTTGATGCAATCCAGTTCCTACAATGAACATGCTATAGCCAACATACACCTCAGGGTTCCATATGGCTAGGAGATCCGAGTAATGGTGTAGTCAAACTATAACACCCTCAAGGTGAACTGCCGATGCACCTCAGGTCAAAGAACCAGACACACTACTGCAGCATCGAGTCAGTCATTGACGAGAAGGTAGACTTCCTAATGACTACTCGAGGTGGTCACGCTCAGTGCCCTCGTTCTCTAACGAGTACCTGTACTCTCGCTCCGGTGTCTCCACACCGTAGACTCAAGACTCATCTACTAAAGAGAAGCGATTGTACACCAACCTTCCGGATCAATCACCATCCTCGTGATGATCCTATGGTCGGAGCATTTTATGAGTTAATAATGATTATTCATGTCTTAAATTTTCAACTCTTGAAAATATGAATTATCATTACCATTAACTCAAAGGATGTATCATAGATGCTAAATATACATACGTGATAGAAAATAATCCATTTTATTGATTATAGTCAAAATTATAATTTTGCTCCTAGAAGTGTATTACAAGTGTCAGCCAATTCTGGCTTCTAGGGCACATATATCTAATAGGGGAGGCAGGCAGTCGTAGGGAGGGCCGCGGGTGATCCCGGACGGGGTGGGCGGGTGGGGGTGTGGTGGGGGTGCACGGTGGTAGGTGCCCCTCTCGTTGCAAAAAAAAACTCCACCCAATTGTTGGTGCGCCCGCTCCACTCGTGCCCCCCCCCACGACTCCCCTCCGCCCCATCCCAAGGGTCCATGCCCATCACCACCACCCCCCGCCCATCCCCCTCCCTCCATCCATCGCATAAAAGAAAAAAAAATTCCCCACCACCCACATCCCCCATGGGTCGCTTCGCTCGCGCCCCCCACCCCTTGTAGTGCTTCTCCGCCCCACCCCATTGGTCCCCGCACATCACCATTGTTCCCCTCCCCTCTCCCTCTGTCCACCAAACAGAGAAAAAAAAAATTATCCTCCCTCTTTTCTCCAACCCCCACGCCCCTTGACTTTTCCCAGCCCCATCGCCCGCCTGTCACGGGCTTATCTGCAGGCTTGTCGTAGGGGTGCCAGCGTGGGCATGGCACGGTGCTGTGAAGGGTTTTGATTTCGCTGGGTTGCCATAAAAATGCAATGCTGCTCGATACTTTGGAACCCCCGGGATGGAGTTTGGGTGGATGCCTTCCTAGGGTATTGAGAGGGGCAATGGTTAGCGAATGTGCAACATGGCCGTGACATGATATTTGGGGGCTCGGGATGCATGATTTTGGCATGGCGGTGGACCGTCAGGATACTTATGGATACTCAAAAATTTCTCTTGATTTGAGGAGGGGCGCAGAGCTTTGGTTGCGCCCTGACTCCCCCATGGCCCATAGGAGATAGGTCCGTCGTGGCACGATTGTGGAGCAATGGTGGTGCCATGCCCGGATGGTCTGATATGCAGGCATTCAGAGCAATGCTGGTCGGATGAGCTGGCCATCTTGTGCGAGGTGGAGATTTTTGAGAGATCCTATCCTCGAGGAGTTGTCCAGGCTACTCTATACGTTCTTGATCTCTGTGGTGGAGTGAAAAGATGATAGGTGACCAGTCGGACAAGAGTGTGGCCTATCCGAACAGGCAAGTCTCGTGAGCATCGCGGGCGAGATATCTTGCAGGGATCCATGGGAATCGGTCGATCGTGAAGTGCAATCTCGGCATAAGGAATATCGATCGAATATATGTCTTGGAGTTGGGCCAAAGATCAAGGATGGTCAAGCGGGTCGTACCGAGGAGAGGGCAGCTTTAATGCAAGAATTGTCGATCGGATATATTTACTTGATGGGCAGACTTGAATGCCAATATCATGGTAGGGCACTACGTGCGAGCAGGCCATGGGCAGAAGGTGTTGGTCGGTATGATCATGAATCTTCAGGATTGTGGCAGTGCGCAGTGATGTGCGAGCAGGCCGAGAATATTGTCATACGGTATGGTCATGTCCCTTTGGGATGGTGACAGTGCATAGTGATGTACGAGCAGGTCGAGAACCTTATCCTGCGATATGGCTAGAATTGGGAAGGCATATCAAGGATGCAAGATCAGGATCGAGGCACAGGAGCTTATAGGAAACTTGGATAAAGAAATTTAAGAGGGCTCGGATGTGCACGATCGACTGTAGCTTCGAGGAGTTGTAGGGCATGTCGGCTTGGCAAGCTTAGCTGGACGACATTGAGGGTGGATTGCCTGAGCCTCATGCATTACGGTGGCATTGCATGGTCGTGCTGTGGGGATTTGGTCTGGGTGGTGCTGTTGGACAACTTGGTGGGTTGTAGGTCAATGGCACAAGGGTATGTCATGGCACGAAGATACGCTGAGGATAGGGTCACCTTGGGTGAGCAGTACTTGGCTTGAGGGCAAAGCTGAGATTGGCACAAAGGTGCCAAATTACGGAGCACTCTTGGAAAGAGTCTATGTTCAGGCACGGAGGTGCGTATGAGTATTGCGGTCGACTCGAGGGGTCGAGTTGCTTGTGGGCACTTGAAGGTGTCGCATGTGTTCAATGCAACAGAGTTGCCAGGCAGAGGCATAGAGGGTTACGCTTGGCTTATGTGGCTGGACTGCTGCATGCTTAATGGTATGTCCGAGGAAGGACTCAGGAGGGCTGACCTTGGTGTGTGGTATACTGGGGTGCCGCACGGGTGTTTGGATAAGAAAACACTCACCCCATGATAGTTGGTATCAAAGCCAAAGGTTGGCTAAGTCGAAGGTTGACATTATTATTGTGTTGGCTTCTGGTACGCGTGGTATCAGATTACAGATATATAGCTACAGATACGGGGGTATCCAAAGCTGTGAAGAGACCCAGAGATATTGAAGTCCAATTGGGAGGAGCTGGATGTCTGAGTCTATTGTGAGTGTCAATGACTCAGAGTGGGGAGCATGTTGCAGGGCAATGTGCTTGGTGCTGAATAATTAAGGTTGCTCATTGACTGCACAAGTGGATGGAAGCTTGTTGAAGTGAAGGTCTACCAGTTTGTGATTGAAGAAAGGAATTCAGGGTGAAAAGTACTCATGAATGCTGAAGTACTTGAGCTGTATGCAAAAGTTGCAAGACAGAGTATCTTGAGGGACTAGAATCTCCAAAGAAGTAAAAGTTGGATGTGTAAACTGAGGTATGAGGGTGTGTTCTATAGTGCAAGAAAAGATGTAGCATCCAAATTTTAATGTGCAGGCTGAGGAGAAGACTTAGAGAGTCGAGGGACTCTAATGCACAAAGATGTGGGAAACATTGGAAAGAGCCATCTCTTATGTTGGCGAGTATGGAGCTGGAACACTTGAATGGCAAGAAATAAAATAATTGAACTTGATAGAACTACGCTCAGGGTGAAGGCATTGGAAAGCCGAGGTACTAGAAGCAGGTATTTGAGTCAAAAGTGCTTACTCACTATAGAGACATGCAATGTTAGGTTGCAGGAGATGAAGCACATGGGTTGGTAATGTTTGGCCAAGTGAGCTATAAAGTAAAATGGATCGGTCATGCTGTGAAGTACTATAAAGCTTGGATGTCTGATGCAGGAATGTTTTGAGGCATTGGAGTCATAAGAATGAGGTAGGCCAGTGGGGTAGCCTTGCATTGGTACTACAGACTTGCAGTGAAGATGTAGAGGCAGTCAGAATAGGCCGAGGATTACAGAAAACAGCATGAGCAATTGATTCTGCAGAAGCAGATTGGTGGAGCTCGGAGTGAAGACTGTTATGTTGAGGTACTTGAGCAAAATGAGAAGTGACTTTGATTGGATATCAGGGTTCCACTTGGTAGCATCTATGATTTGCGTTGCTACGGGATGATGCAGAATTTTGGAGGCGACTTGTTCATACTTGGCATTGGTGTGGTGTGGTAGAGTCCAAAGGGTATGGTGATGCAGAGAAAGGTGGAAATACCACAAGGCCGTAGGATGGGTATGAGGCAAGACCAGGCATTGGAGGTGAGTTGCCAGGGGAGACTCATGTGGTGGCCGCTCCAAGATCCAGACGGATAGGAGTTAAGCCTTGGAGGTGATCCAAGGAGAGCCGTTTAGTATTGCTGGCAAGTAGATCCCACTCTGGTGGAAGAAGTGGCCGCTCTCAGATGGAAGTCGAGAGTCAAGCCTTGGATGGTTCCGAGGAGTGTTGTGTAGTTGGAAGGTCAGATGACCAGAGGTGGATGACTGAAGCAGAAGCTGATGTCAGGGATCAAAATGGTTGGGTTCTGTGAAAGAGTCAGCATGATGTGGATGATGGATTCTCAATGATGGAGAAAAGGATCGAGGACATCAAGGCCGTGGGGCTCTGGCTCAAGGAACAGTGATTGCAGTGGATGCAATGAAAGTTTGGTCATGGTGACCATTAGTCCAGAAGTGGTTTGGATGTCGACGGGGGCATCGACAGCTTAAGTGGGGGAGAATTGTCACAGGCTTGTCTACAGGCTTGTCGCAGGGGGTGCCGGCGTGGGCGTGGCACGGTGCTGCGAAGGGTTTTGGCTTTGCTGGGTTGCCATAAAAATGCAATGCCGCTCGATACTTTGGAACCCCTGGGGTGGAGTTTGGATGAATGCCTTCCTGGGGTATTGAGAGGGGCAATGGTTAGCGAAGGTGCAGCATGGCCGTGGCATGATATCTGGGGGCTCGGGACGCATGGTTTTGGCATGACGGTGGACCGCCAGGATACTTATGGATACTCAAGAATTCCTCTTGGTTTGAGGAGGACCGTAGAGCTTTGGTTGCACCCCGACTCCCCCATGGCCCGTAGGAGACTGGTCCATCGTGGCACGATTGCGGAGCAATGGTGGTGCCACGTCCAGATGGTCTGGTGTGCAGGCATTTGGGACAATACTGGTCAGACGAGCTGGCCACATTATGCAGGGTGGAGATTTTCGAGAGGTCTAATCCTCGAGGAGTTGTCCAGACTACTCTATACGTTCTTGATCTCTGTGGTAGAGCGAAGAGATGATAGGAGACCAGTCGGACAAGGATGTGGCCTATCCGAACAGGCAAGTCTCGTGAGCATCGTGGGCGAGATGTCTTGCGGGGATCCACGAAAATCGGTCGGTCATGGAGTGCAAGCTTGGCATAAGAAATATCGATCGGATATGTGCCTTGGAGCTGGGCCAAGGATCAAGGACGGTCAAGCAGGTCGTACCGAGGAGAGGGCAGCTTTGATGCAAGGATTGCCAATCGGATATATTTACTTGATGGACAAATTTGAATGCCAATATCATAGCAGGGCACTACGTGCAAGCAGGCCATGGGCAAAAGGTGTTGGATGCTTAATGGTTTGTCCGAGGAAGGACTCAGGAGGGCTGGCCTTGGTGTGTGGTATACTGAAACGCCGCACGGATGTTTGGATAAGAAAACACTCATCTTATGACACCCCGGCCCTGCCCCCACCTCCATCCACTCGCGCCCTCCGCCCCTTGCGGTGCCCTACCCTCACCTTCGTTCACCCATGCCCTTCACCTCCCGAGGTATCTGCGGATCCTTCATCCTTCATATGTAGAAAAAAAAAATATGGGCCGGTTCCATAATTTTAGTTCGTGGATTGGGCCTGCGATTTTACTGGAATCATGGGTTGTTTCTGTAAATTTTAGCCCATCACATAAACATGTCAGCTGAATGAACCAAAAAAAACTTTCAAAGATGGATTCGTGATTTATGGACATTAGTTTTAAAAATAAATTTAAAATAAAATTATTTTAAAAATAAAATAATAAAAAAATATTTTTTTAAAAAATAATTTATTATTAACCCAGCCGTCGGGCCAATTAATTACCGGAGAGCCAAAACTCCTGACGCGTTGGCTTTCCCTTCTCTCCTCGCCTTCGTGTCCTCCTCTCCCTCTCAAGGCAAGAAGAGGCATTGCTCACTCGCTTGCTTTTAAAAAGCAAAAAGAAAGAAGAGGAGATCAATTGACTCGATCCGTTCCCCTTGAAGCGAACAATTAAACTACTCTTCGATCCTTGGGTAAGTCTAGTCCTCGAATTCGTTCTTTAGTCACCCTATATTTGATTTGGAGCTTCTAGGGTTTCTGCTAGACGTATTCTGGAACTTTTCTAAACCCTAATTTTTTTAATAGTCGTTTCAGGGGCAGTAATTTTGAATCGCTAGAAAATTCTGAAACATCGATCGCTTGAGATCATAGCGCGGCGATTTAACCCAAGAATTCCGTGAAGAATCAAATTTGAATGGCATTGTGTTCTTTCGAGCCTTCTGGATCCGAACTTTGGGAGAAAATTCACAGAAATTTGTTTCTGATTCTTTCTAGGCGGTTTTCCGGGAAAGGGGTTTTTGAAGGTGGTTGTTAGTATCTGGCGTCATGAATTTTGTTTTCCGAGGAAGCAGAGCAGGCATCGAGAGTGGGCTTCCGGGGTTTATCCCAGAGAGGCGCACTGCGGACGCCGCGGGGGGTGGAGGGCGCGGGCGGACGGAGGTGGGGCGGGGCGGAGGGTGGTGGGGCGGGGGCACCGCAGGGGGTGAGGGCGCGGGCGGGACGGAGGTGGGGGCGGGGCCGGTGGGGCGGGGGGCCGCCGCGGGGTGGAGGGGCGCCCTCCCCACCCCACCCTCTCCGTTCGCAAAAAAAAAAAATTTATTTACTCCACCCAATCGCCGCGCCCCCCACCCCCGCGACTCCCCTCCGCCCCATCCCGCGGTCCTCACCCGTCACAACCGCCCCCCGCCCACGCCCCCGCCTCCGTCCGCCGCATAAAAAAAAAAAAAAATTCTCCACTGCCCACATCCCCCACGCGCCCCCCCACCCCCCCGCAGCGCTTCCCCCCCCGCCCCCCCACGGGTCCCCGCCCGTCACCACCGCTCCCCACGCCCTCCCCTCCCCCTCCGTCCGCCAAACAGAGAGAAAAAAAAAATTTCTCCTCCCCAACCCCCCCGCCCCCCTCCCTTCTTCCTCCGTCCGCCAAACAAAAAACAAACTCTCCCCTCCCTCCCCTCCCCACGCGCCCCCGCCCCCCCCCCCCCCCCCCCCCACACACACACACCCAACTCCCCCCTCCGTCCGTCAAAAAAAAGCTAAAAAAAACTCCTTCCCCTCGTCCCCCGCGCTCGTCCACCGCCCGTGCCTCCCACCCCACGCGGGTCCTTTGCCGCCCTCGCGGGCTCCGTCAACCAAAAAACGCCCTCCGTGGGCTCCGTCGGCGAATAAGAAAAAACAAACATAATGGTATTGGCGCGTGTGTGAGGACCGTTATTTTGTAAAATCGTGGATTGAATTCACGATTTTAGTCGACCACATGATCAGATCAGCTGAGCTTAGGTTCAATCCATGATTTTAATTGGGATGGCTAATAAATTGCTTATTGAATCTGTGATACTAATTTTTGAAATAAGTTTAAAATGATATTATTTTAAAAATAAAATAATAAAAAAATAATATTTAAAAAAAATTCATGAGAAAAGCATGGGGGCGATATTTTCTGTGATCTTAAGCCGTAGATGGTTCATGGTTGTTCCTAACTTTCTTAATTCAAAATGTGATTGTTTCTACTTAATACGGACTGGATTGTTGAATTTTCTTTTATCATACTCCCAGCATGGTGTACATAGTTGAATTTTTTTAAAAATTTTTGTCTATTCTGAATATACTGATAAATAGGCACAAACTTGGTTAAATGTTTTTGTTTCATTTTAAAAAACTAAAATAGCTGGAAATGGAAAACCAATCTTCAGGCAAAATAAAAAGTTGAAATTATGATTATTGATGCAGATTTGGTCATGAAAGGAAATGGAAGTGGATGGCTTTTTTCAGAATATGATTAATATGTGCCTGAATTGGGCATTTGTTTGCCAGACCAAACACATGGTCCGCAAACAAAAACAAGTTGTAGTGGATTGACAAAGTAAACTAAACTCATGGGGATGGCTACTTCCAGGTATGGCAATCAAGCAACTTAGATACTCCTAAATGGCAGTATTAATTTGTACAATTCAAGTGAAAGGACAAAATCATTTCCAACAAATCAGGATATGAATCAAGCCTGCAAGTGCAACATAAGTAACTAAATCATTTGCATCAAACTTAATCATTGTCTCACTCCATCTATTTACATCAAACTTAATTAACTAGATCATGTTTCAAAATATGCAGCAACATAATGTCCATGCTGGTTTTGGTTCTCTTCTCAATCCTCTTTTGTGAATTTAAAATCCCAGCTTGGTTTTTCCGCGTATTTCAATTCGCCGTGGCTTCTCGTCCTCCAACTCCTCTCTTTATGCAGATCTCCGGCCACATCACCACCACCTCCCAAGCGCTGTCGAGGAGCTCCTCGCAAGAATATGCCATGACAAATCCCTCCCTCCTCCCGATGCCATCGCTCGAAGGGAGCTAGTGGTGCTCGGAGGAGGGGCTTCTGTATCTTTCCTTTCTTATCATCCACAACATGTTTCTTTGTTGCGACACGATTGGAGGAAGAAAGGTGCACTCTGGCATCAACAACTTTCTTAGTTGTCTGGGCGACGGTCTGTGTAGTGTCTAAACCTATGATTCTAGACATTTCAGGAAGTTGTACATTTATACGTAGAAGATAGTATTATATGTTCCTGAGCAACTTGATATGATGACATATGCCAATTTTTTCATCTAGCGTATGTCATTATTTTTGTTCCAGCTTGATATGATGCAAACTTTTTTTTGTATTGTATGCCCTTGATTTTGATTCAGTGCCAAACAAGGCAGCTTCCTTATCAAAAATAAATTTTATTTTTACTATCTCTATTTTCTTATGAATACCTTTTTTTTAAAAAATATTTAATTTTTATCATAATTAATTTTAGAATTTTTGATTTTCTATAAATACATTCCTCGATCGCCTCATGGAGAGTGTAAAATAAAGAAAAAATTATCTATAAGTCTCTCGATTTATCTGGACTTATTTTTAAATCTTTGGATCTCATGGATGGAATAAAATCTTGTAGAATTGTACAAAAAATTATTTTTAGATCATTGCCGTTTGTGATTTCATCCATATAATCAGAGATAAAATTCATGTAACCAAAAATCATGTAACTAGAGATAAAGAATGTATAACCAAAAATCATAAATATATAATCTAAGATGAAAATCGTATAACCAAAAATTACAAATACGTAACCATATTTGAAAATCTGTCACCAAAATGACAAATGTGTAACTAGAGGTGAAAGCTGTGTAACCAAACATCAAAATGGTAGGGATCTAAAAATAATTTTCTGTACAGTTTAGGAAGGTTTTATACCTCAGAAATTTAAAAATAAGTCTAGATCAATCGAGAAACTTATAGATAATTTTTTATAAAAATACAAAATACTTTCTACATCGTGAACGGTGTAGCTTCGCAGGCACCGTCCATGGTGATTGACTCTCGTGTAGGGCTGGAGTGTGATGCCAAAAAAAAATTTTTTTTAGCTCCGGCTCTGCGCGAAAGCCAATCACTGTGGGTGGTGTCCGTGGAGCTACACCGTCCGCAGTGTAGAAAGAATTTTCCAAATATAAAAGTATGATTTATGATGGGCGATAGCGAAGTTGAGGAAAGTACATCTTCATCATCCTCCATGCCATTGATAACGACGATGGTGAGAACTCTCTGGGCGCGGCTCATCCTCCTCCATCTCTCTCACTGTACTTCACCCATGATATGATTTCTGTTGTGGGTCAGTTATAGCTCATCCTTGATCAAATACTCTTGACCAACCTTCCTTCTGCAACAGGCTACTTGCACACTAATGATTTGCCATAAGTCCTATCCAGCTGATCAATCTCCGAGAGCAGTCATGTTATAGGTCGAATGTTGCAGACCTACTATAGCTCATCATTGGACGAGCTATTTCTCAAGATTGTCTTCCTCGACTTAATCGGTGAGAAGCTGTTCATAACCGACCTACCTACTATAGCTTATATATTGCCAACCAATTTTCAAAAATGATGACGTATCATAAATCGGACAATGTTGACCTATTATAGCTTGTCCATAGATAAGCTATCTTCACCTCTCTGAACTGTAAATCTTTCAAATCAATCTGGAGTAACAAATTCGAAAGGTCACTAGAGTCCAAGATGGGTACGACTCTAATTCCTCTTCTATAAATAAAGAGGATTCGGAATCCTTCAGGTACACACTCAATTTGATGCCTTCTCCTCTCATTGTTTTTCAGTCTCCTAACTTGAGCGTCGGAGGATCTTCACTAGAGAACACCCCAATGAGGAGTTTTTTGTAGGAGTTTGGGCGGAGCTCCAGTGGCAGCCCTTTCTTGGCTACAAGTTCCTCGATGGCCGATCTCAGGTGGAAAGATTTAGGAGCAACACTTAGCGCTAGAGAAAGGGCCCATGATTGATTTTGAGGTCTGATTTTGAAAGGAGAAAGCTCATTGCTAGACATCATGAAGACTCGGAGGGAAGCATTAAATGCATCTCAGCATTTTAGTGGTCAACGAACCAACAACGCTCAGCTGACCAGTACACCACCGCCACTAATTCAGAAAAACCCACCAATGGTGCCAGCGATCTTGTAAGAACAGTACGATACTTTAGTTCAACAAGTGTAGGCACTCTCGACCGTGGTAAGGGGGATGCGGCAAGTCAGCGAATCTCGTCTGTTCGATGAAAATATGAGGCTAGCTTGAGGAAGGTCGGAAGAACGGTGTCCTAGAAGCTCGAGGGCTGAAGCTAGTTGTCTCAGCCGACCAATTAGTTCTCCTCGTTGAAGACCTGGGCGATCACCTATCCCCATCTCTAGAAGGGACTCAATCCCGGGCCATGTAACTTAGCGCCGAGCTATTCACGAAGATAGCATATAGAAAAGGCTCCGAGAAATGCAACAGCAGATAGATACATTGTAGGCACCAAAGCAACAGGAGGATGACCTAGGGTTCAACATTGACCCTCCGTTCACCCAAAAGATCATGAATGAGCCTCTGCCACCTCGGTTTAAAATACCATAGATGGAGCCTTATGATGGAACTGTTGACCCTGTAGATCATTTGGACAACTTTCGAACTCTCATGCACCTGCAAGGTGCCGATGATGCAGTTTTGTGCCGAGCTTTTCCTTCAACCTTGAGAAAGGCAGCTCGACAGTGGTATTCAAATTTACGGACGGACAATGTAGATTCCTTCCATTAGTTAAGTCGCATGTTCGTCGTCTATTTTGTTAGCAATTGTCAATAATATCGTAACTCAGATTTTCTCATAAGCATTAAGCAAAGAAAAAATGAATCTCTCCGAGAATACATCAACCAATTTAATGCAGCTACTCTGGAGGTTTGGAATATAGATTTGTCGGTTGCTATAACGGCATTAAAGGATGGACTCCTTCAGAGTGATCTTCTTTTTTTTTCTCAACTTAGACTACCTAAAGAATTTCACCGAGATATTGGAACAGGTGGAAAAGTATGCCCAAGCTGAAGAAGCTTAGGATCAGCAAGGAAGCAACCTTGTAGTGGATCGCAACACCAATGCGAAGAGCCGCGTCCCTGTCGCTCTCGAACTCCACCTCAGGGTGGTTGACCTACATCTCCCACGGCACAACGTTGGTCAAGGATCCCACCTTGGAGATTTTATTACTACACTCCTCGAGCTCAAATTTTAATGAAGATTAAACGATACGAGGAAATGTCACTACCAAAGAAGATGGTGACTCCCACTCGAGTGAGAAATCCAAGAAAATACTGCAGATATCATCATGATCATGAACACGATACCGAGGAGTGCTTGTAGCTCAAAGAAGATATAGAGGCATTGATTAAGCGAGGATGACTTCAACGTTACATTGACAAGCAAAGAATCCTGCTGAATCCATGTCGTAAACAATCTAGATAAGAGGATCCTCATAGAGAGCAGCTGGTAGTGGGGTAAATCAGAATGATTGTTGGGAGGCATCTCACTGGAAATACCTCGGAGCAAGGCCGATCTAAAGAGGAAGGATCGAAGAAAAGAAGGGTCGACGATAAAATCACCTTCACTGAGGATGACCTACAAGAAATAAGTCAGCCACATGATGACCCTATAGTTGTTTCTTTAAATATTTTGAATTATGATGTACATCGAATTCTTATTGATAATGAAAGTTCAGTAGATATTTTATTTTACGATGCTTTTGTCCGAATAAACTTTCCTTCAAGCAATAGTATTGACTTATCACTTAAAGATGAAGTTCGTGACTCCTAAAAAGATAGACGAACTTTGAAGAAATCAATCAATTACGAAGGAATGCTATATAGCAATTCTGCATTTTAAAAATTGCTTTCGGCTTTAAAAGGATGCTCACATCGACGAAGCAATAAAAGCTCGGCCTTGTGTGTTGGGGGTAATAATTTTTACAGTAATTATCATTAACGATATCAAACAAAACATGAGAGATCGACGAAGAAGATGTAAGGTCCTCTGCTTCGCCATCGCCCATCATAATCACCGAGAAAAGATGAATGGAACCTTCGCTGATTCCTTTCGGTGATTGGTGGGGTGTACCAGATGGCCATGCACCGCGCGTGCCCACAATAATTTCTTGCCCGATGCGGAGTGCGAAGCACCATGTTAATTTGGCGGGTGGTGACCCAGGGAAAAAAAACGTTTGCGATGCAGGTAGGGGTATTTTGGAGAGAAAGGGAAGTTCGTAAGCAGGTGGTGGGATACGAGCATCTCTGCAGTAGCGGTGGGTGATGGTGCGGGAGGAAACCTATAATAATAAGGTAGTAGAGACTTCTTCGATGGCAACATCCTTGCCGGAGGTGGTGGAGACTTTGTAGTAACATGGTACTGGTGGCGGTGGCGAATTATGGTAGTAAATGGATGGGGATGGTGAGGAAGGAGGCTTGCAGATAGATGTTGGTGGCTTATTGTTGTGGTGCATTTTGCACTCCTTGCAAGGCTTCTTGAGAGCTGTTGGGGATAAATTTCGCTTCCATCGAAGTCTAGTCCGATGCTTAGCCTAATGCAATCAATAGCCGCAGAAGAGTTTCAACAGATGGGCTTTAGCCGAACCCCCAACGATCGAGCTTCTTTTAATCCATTCAGTCGGCCGAACTACTTAGCGGCCGAACTTCTTCTGACTCCCCAATCGCCGAGCTTCAGTCGGACTCCTGCAAGAGCCGAACTCTCTCCGCATCGTTACAGCCAGGTGCCTGCGGGAGCCGAATTTCCTCCAACGATCGAGCTTCTATGGAAGCCGGACTCCCTGCGGGCTTCTCCAGCGGTCGGGCTTCTGCGGAAGCCGGACTCCCTGCGAACTTCTTCAGCGGACGCCGGACTCCCTGCGGACTTCTTCAGCAGACGGGCTTCTCAATGGCCGAACTTTCATGAAAGCCGAACTTCTTATGATGGATTCCTGCAGGCGATCCCGCTATGGTTACACGATAATAACGATCGGCATTTATCGAATCAATAACGATCGACATTTATCAAGTCAATAACGATCGGCATTTATCAAGTCAATAACGATCGGTATTGATCAGGACAGTTACGACAATCATTAATCAAGGCGGTTACAACAAGCTCCCTCTATAAAAAAGACCCTCCGAATACACTTACGTCAGGTTCTAAAAAAATCCTTCTCTCATCCTCTAAACTCTATCGAACTCCACACTGAGCACTCCATTCCTGTTGACTGGAGCTGACTTGATCGTCGGAGGGTCATGCCGGAGCCACCCCCACCGACTTCGAACGGAACTTTATTTTATAGGTCTCCGACGGCGATCCCATCTGCCTCCACTCCAGCGAGTTTCGGCGACTATCAGATTCTACGTCAACAGATTGACGCTAGAGGAAGGGCCGGCAACGATTTCTCTCTTAAAGAAAGCCGGGGTTCCCTTGTTCTTAAAGGAGTGCTCGACAATGATTTCTCTCTTCCCACTCTAGAAATTTTTTTTCCTCATCTTTCGAATTCCTTTCCAAAAAGAAAAGATGCCCCCCAGAGAGTCTCCACCCGACGATCGGCGGCCTCCACGGCCCGATCCCGTTCGGATCCGTCTGCTCCCGCTCCAGCCCCAGCGACCCAGGCTCACTCTGTAACCGCGGTAGACGCTGAGCAGTTCAACTTGCTTATCCAGTAGGTTCGTGGCCTCACTGAGGCAGTACAGATGGTGCAGGCCATGCACCAGCAGGCCCCAGTATCAGCTCAACCGACGTGGGATTCTTCACAGCCGTGTGGTCCAATTCAGGGGCAATCGACATGGGCTACCCGATCTCCAATCTCCGAAAGAGGAAGGCAACGGAGGGAGAGCCCTTGCTCAGACCGCGGCTCGACCCAGGGTGAAGCTTTGCTCCCATTCAGCAAGAAGACCTTGGAGATCAGAGACCGCGAAGATCTCCTGGATCAAAGGCTCTTAGAAATGAGCCAACGAATCGAAGAACTCCATCACACTTCCTCCTCACACGGTAATGACATCTGCACTGACCCTCCTTTTTTGCAGAAAATCATGCAGGAATCGATCCCGCTGAACTTCAAGCTCCCGCAATTCGAGAGCTACGATAGGACCACCGATCTGGTCGACCACCTGAAAGTCTTCCGGATAATGATGCTGTTCCATGGCGCGCCAGACGCTATCTTATGCCGGGCTTTCCCCTCTATCCTTAAAGGGGCCGCTAGGAACTGGTACTCGATGCTTAAGCCAAATACTATCTTATCGTTTGACCAGATGAGTCAACAGTTCGTGGTCCACTTTGTCAGTAGTCGGCGTCCGCGTCGAGGTTCGGAGTCCTTAATGGCCATCAAGCAGAAGAAGAGAAAATTCGTCCGAGCTTACATTATTCGGTTTAATACTGCTGCACTAGAGGTCCGGGACCTAGATCAGTCAGTCGCCATGGCCGCTCTCAAGGGTGGCCTTCAGAAGAACGATCTACTGTTCTCCCTGAAAAAGAAGTATCCCAGAAATTTTACCAACATGCTGGCTCGGGCCGAAAGTTATGCCCGGGCATAGGAGGCCTTCGAGGCTAAGGACGACGAAGTCGGCGGCAAGCGATGAATCGATGGGCCAGACAGGCCCATCGAAGAAAGGAAGCGGACTGAAGCTTGACCGCATTTTCGGACTCCCCCTGGTCGCGGGCGAGTCCGGACTCCCCCTCAAGCTCGAAAGCGAGGAAGTCCTGACGGAAGGACACACCGAAGTTTCCCTCAGCACCGAAGTTCTCCCTGATGATGATGATTTCATAACTACACCCCCCTTAACACCCCGAAGACTTAAGTATTGATGGAGATCAGAGAGCGACTTCCAAGATCGGAGAGAATGCGTTCCCATCCTAGCAAGCGCAATCCCAACAAGTTCTGCCTTTACCATCACGATCACGGTCATGACACTGAGGAGTGCATCCAACTCTAGGACGAGATCGAAGAGCTCGTCAGACGAGGCAGACTAAGCCGATTTCTTCGAAGATGGCCTGAAGAGAAGGAAGATCGGCCAAGAGCGTTACCGCCAAGTGGGGAAAACCTGCAAGAAGATCAGCTGCCCCTTAGCATCATCAATACTATCTTAGGGGGACCTCAGTAAGGGGAGACCAGCGGATCCGAAGGATCGATGAAGAGGTGGAGGATCGTGAAGCCCGTGGCCTTCACCGAGGAGGATGGTCAGGGAATCCAATTTCTACACAATGACGCGGTTGTAATTTTCTTGAATATTGCTGACTACGATGTACGCCGCATTCTGGTAGATAATGAAAGCTCAGCCGATGTATTGTTTTACGATGCCTTCTCAAAAATGTCCCTGCCCGACGATCGATTGGGACCGATAAATTCTCTGCTAGTAAGATTTGCTGGCAATGTCGTACCAGTCGAAGGCATAATAACATTGACCGTAGCGGTAGGGCAGCGCCCGAAGCTGGCCAAAGCTCGAGTCGACTTCTTAGTCGTAAGGACCCCGTCCGCCTATAACGCGATCCTTGGCCGATCTGGTCTAAATGTACTCCGGATGGTAATGTCAACCTATTATTTGAAGATGAAGTTTTCGACGAGTCACGGGGTCGAAGAAGTCAGAGGAGACCAGGCTCTGACGAGGTATTGCTACTCGATCACCCTGCATAAGAGAGATCAGCCCGACACTTATCTTGTTGACGGACTGGATGTCCGCGACGGCCTCACTGAGGAGCGGGGCGAGCCTGTGGAGGACCTCGTCTCTGTGCCCTTGAATGATGGAAAGTCGAAGCACGTGGTGCAGATCGGCTCCAACTTGACGATCGAAATTCGGAAGCAGCTCATCGCTTTCCTCAAAAGAAATGCGGACATCTTTGCCTGGACCCAGCGGATATGCCAAAGATCGACACCGAGATCATGGAACATCGACTGGCCGTCAATCCGAGGCACCGACCGATAAGAGAAAAGCTGCGCCACCACGCTTCGGAGATGCAGAAAGCGATCGTCGAAGAAGTAGACGAGCTCCTCAAAGCCGGACTCATCCGAGAGGTTAACTATCCGACCTGGGTCTCGAATGTGGTTCTTGTCAAGAAAGCAAATAACAAGTGGAGGATGTGCGCCGACTTCAAGAAGCTGAACAAGACTTGCCCGAAGAACAGCTATCCCCTACCCAGGATCGACCAACTGGTGGATGCAACCACGGGCCATGAGCTCCTCACCTTTATGGATGCCTTTTCTGGTTACAACCAGATACGCATGGCGCCTGAGGATGAAGAGAAGACTGCCTTCATTACCAACCGAGGTCTTTATTGCTACAAGGTCATACCTTTTGGACTCAAGAATGCAGGGGCAACATACCAGCGTTTGGTTAATAAGGTCTTTAAGGAGCAGATCGGCCGCAACATGGAGGTGTACGTAGATGATATACTCGTCAAAAGTCGAGCTTCAACAGACCACTTGGCCGACCTTGAAGAGACCTTCGGTGTACTCAGGAAGCACAAGATGAAGCTGAACCCAACCAAATGCACCTTTGGTGTAACCTCTGAAAAATTTTTCAGGTTCATGATGTCGAGATGTGGAATCGAGGCAAACCCCCAAAAAATCCGAGCCATTCGAGAAATGACCACTCCAAAGATGATCAAAAAAGTTCAGCGCCTGGCCGAAAAGGTGGCATCCCTAAATCGCTTCATCTCAAGATCGACCGAACGATGCATGCCCTTCTTCGAGGTTCTCAGACGATCGAAGGCCTTCTCCTGGACGGCGGAGTGCCAACAAGCATTCGAGGAGCTCAAAAACTACCTCGGCATGCCCCCATTGCTGGCAAAGCCCGAACCTAAGGAAGAATTATTTCTGTATCTAGTTGTCTCTCCGGTGGCCCTGACGACAGTCCTCGTCAAGAAAGAAGCAAAGTCGCAGCGACCGATCTACTACGTGAGCCGAGTCCTGAGGGACGCAGAGATCAGGTACTCTAGATTAGAAAAACTGACTTACTGTCTCATAATTGCTGCCAAGAGGCTCCGACCTTACTTTCAGGAGCACACCATAACGGTCCTCACGGACCAACCAATAAAAGCAGTTCTCCATCGAGCAGATGCTTCTGAAAGAATCATAAAATGGGCAATCGAGCTCACAGAGTTCGACATCAACTATCGACTCAGGCCGTCGATCAAGGCCCAGATACTGGTGGCTTTTGTGCTAGAATGCACTATTCCAGTTGAAGTCGAGCTTGAATCGAGCAGAACCAGCACCAGAGCGAGGCCGAACTTCGACGAAGTCGAGCTGTCGCGGCCGATCCTCCCCGAAGAGAGCGTCGACCTCCCTGAAGATTCCTGAGCTCTACACGTGGATAGTTCATCCAACTCCGCTGGAGCTGGTGCGGGGCAGGTCTTGGTCAGCCCCGAAGAAATTATCGCCGAGTACGCGCTGCGTCTTGAGTTCCCCGCGACCAACAATGGGGCCGAATATGAAGCGCTGATCGTCGGATTAAAGATAGCAAGGGAATTAAAAATAGATCGACTTCAAGTCTACAACAATTCTCAGCTGGTGGTTGGTCAAGTCGGTGGCGGCTATGAGGCACGAGAGGAAAGCATGGTGAGGTACCTTGGGAAAGTAAAGAATTTGATCCCGACCTTCGACAGTTTCGGCATTCAGTACATCCCGAGGGCGAAAAATGCAAGAGCCAATCTTTTTTCCAAGTTGGCCGCTTCAACGCCGATCGAACTGCCCAAAGAAGTATTTTTGGAAACTTTGAAGTGTCCGACCATAGAGGAATCTCAGGCCATCCTACAGACGAAATTTGAGCCCAGCTGGATCGATCCGTTGATCGCCTACCTTCAAGAGGGGGTTCTTCCCCACGATCGAAAAGAAGCTCGGAAGCTCAGGAATCAGGCCTCCCGCTACGTCTTATACGAAGGCAGATTGTATAAGAGGTCGTACTTCCTCCCATTGCTGAGATGTCTCTGACCTTCAGAGGCCGACCTCGCGCTATAGGATGTGCACAAGGGACTCTGCGAAAGTCACGTAGGAGCCAGGTCCCTATCGCAAAAACTACTCCGGCAGGGGTACTACTGGCCGACTTTATTTCGCGATTCCATGGAATATGTAAAAAGGTGCGACCGCTATCAGAAAAATGTCAGTGTGCAGAGGCAGCCGGCATCCGAACTCACTCTGCTCAGTTCACCCTGGCCGTTTGCACAGTGGGAAATGGATATACTCGACCCCTTCCCAACGGCATCTGGGCAACGAAAGTTCTTCCTGATCGCGATCGACTACTTCACCAAGTGGGTCGAAGCTGAACCACTCGCGAAGATTACCGAGGCCAAAGTGCAGGACTTCGTCTGAAAGTCACTAGTCTGTCAATTCGGCCTACCCCGAAACCTCATAACCGACAATGGGCGTCAGTTCGTCGGGACGAGGTTTGCCGAGTTCTGCGAAGGACTAAACATCTCCCACCGCTTCACATCGATGGCTCACCCGCAAGCCAATGGGGAAGCTGAGATAACCAACCGGATCTTGCTGCAAGGAATCAAAGCGAGACTCGATAGGACAAAAGGGGCCTGGGTGGACGAACTCTATCATGTCCTCTGGACATACCGAACTACTCAGAGGGTGCCAATCGGAGAAACACCCTTCACCTTGGCCTTCGGCACTGAGGTAGTTATCCCGGTCAAGCTTAAGCTCCCTTCTACACGAGTCGTGGGCTTCAATGAGCGGCACAACCCTCAGGACCTCAGAATCAACCTTGATCTTCTAGAAGAAAAGAGGGAGGAAGCCCACGTCCGGATGGCAGCCTACAAACAGAAGGTGGCTCGATATTACAACTCCAGGGTTAAAAGCAAGACGTTCAGAGCGGGGGACTTAGTGCTCCGACGAGCCGCTATCGCTCAGCCTCAGAGTCAAGAGAAGCTCACCCCAAACTGGGAAGGTCTGTATGAGATAACGAAAGTCATCCGATCCGAAACTTATCGTCTGAAGGAACTCAGAGGGATAGTACTTCCCCGATCGTGGAACTCAAAAAATCTGAGGATATATTATCAGTAAACTTCCTTTAAAAACTCCTTTGTTCTGCATTATTGATTTATGGCACAAGGATTACGGGATGACAGAAAAGAAATGAGTAAAAGTAGCCCGTTAGGAACAGGAGGAGAACCTCGTCCTAACGTGAGCAGATCAAAGACCTCTAAACCTCGACTGCAGGAGACAAGGTCTCCCCCAGGTCAACATCGGTCACGAAAAATAAGATCTTACCAAAGTTGAAGGCCTCATTCATAAAGGACGAGATGGGGGGAGAGGCGCGGACGATGGTCCGCATGTGCCCCCACAGCCCGTTAGGAACAGGAGGAAGGACCTCGTCCTAACGCGAGCAAAGTCGAAGGCCTCGTTCACAAAAGGACGAGATGGGGGGAGAGGCTCGGACGACGGTCCGCATGTGCCCCCACAGTCCCGTTAGGAACAGGAGGACCTCATCCTAATGCGAGCAAAGTCGAAGGCCTCGTTCACAAAGGACGAGATTGGGGGAGAGTACGGACGACGGTCCGCATGTGCCCCCACAGCCCATTAAAAATAGGAGGAGGACCTCGTCCTAATGTCGAAGGCCTAGTCGGACGACGGTCCGCATTGCCCCCACAGCCCGTTAGGAACAGGAGGAGACCTCATCCTAACATGAGCAAAATCGAAGGCCTCGTTCACTTTAGACGAGACGGGGGAGACGGATGATGGTCCGAATATGCCCCCACAGTCCGTTAGGAACAGGAGGAGAACCTCATCCTAACTCGAGCAAAGTCGAAGTTAGGAACAGGAGGAGAACCTCATCCTAACCCGAGCGACCGGGCCAACCTCGATCGGAGAGCTTCAACTTTCACTTCGGCCAGAGATAAGATCGGAGATAACCCCATCCTGAGATGAGATCTTCCCCGAGCTTCAACATGGACCAGCACGAGGCTCAGAGGAAAAACTTCGGCAGTCATCATTCCTGCACTTCCTTCCTTCGATTTTCGAACTCGGGAGTGGGGGGGCTGGTGTTGGAGATAAATTCTGCTCCCGCCGAAGTTTAGTCCGATGCTTAGCCTAATACAACCAGTAGCTGCAGAAGAGCTTTAGCAGACGGGCTTTAGCCGAACCCCCAGCGACCGAACTTCTTCTAACTCATTCAGCCGGCCGAACTACTTAGCGGCCGAACTCCTTTTGACTCCCCAATCGCCGAGCTTCAGTCAGACTCCTGCAAAAGCCGAACTCTCTCCACGTCATTACAGCCAGGCGCCTGCGGGAGCCGAATTTCCTCCAACGATCGAGCTTCTATGGAAGCCGAACTTCCTGCGGACTTCTCCAGCGACCGGGCTTCTGCGGAAGCCGAACTCCCTGCGGACTTCTCCAGCGGCCGAGCTTCTATGGAAGCCAGACTCCCCGCGGACTTCTTCAGCGGATGGGCTTCTTAATGGCCGAACTTCCATGAAAGTCGAACTTCTTATTATGGATTCCTGCAGGCGATCCCGCTACAGTTACACGATAATAACGATCGGCATTTATCGAGTCAATAACGATCGACATTTATCAAGTCAATAACGATCGGCATTGATCAGGATAGTTACGACAATCATTAATCAAGACGGTTACAACAAGCTCCCTCTATAAAAAGGATCCTCCGGATACACTTACGCTAGGTTCTAAAAAAATCCTTCTCTCCTCCTCTAAACTCTATCGAACTCCACACTAAGCACTCCATTCCTGTTGACTGGAGCTAACTTGATCGTCGGAGGGTCCTGCCGAAGCCACCCCCACCAGCTTCGGATGGGATTTTGTTTTGCAGGTCCCTGGCGACGACCCCATCTGCCTCCACTCCAGCGAATTTCGGCGACTACCAGATTCTACGTCAACAGAAGCAAAGGCTAATGACTTGGCCTTGAGGACCATCTCATCATGGGAGGTGGAGTAAACCTTCAACTTGGTGCCCTCGTTGAATCCTGTTGCGAGTGGAGCCCTTGGGTGCAGCGTGGAGCTCAACCTTGCAGGCCTTGGCCCCATGCTTCAGGTAGGGGAAGCCCTCAATAGCGACGCCGTATACACCATGGCTGCTTGTTCGGCCAAATGACATGAACCCCAAGGGCTGCCTGTTTGGCCGAATGTTTGGCCTCATGCCTGTTTCCACCAAGGTTAAAGACATGGTCCACTAAACTAATAATAAATATCTCTGAGTAACATGGAAGGGAGTAACTATAAGGGATCCATTATTGTATACTTTGATGCTTGTGTGTTTTAGTTACTGCCCAATAATTGTAATAATATATATTATGTATGACCTGCATAACTGGTACCTCTCTTTTAATGATTGATGATAGACTGTCTCTCCAGTCCAACTCTAAACTAGAAAGGATCCCAACATAACCTTTGCATGAGGTTTCTTAACTGCACTAAAGAGTTTGCCCATATGGTCCGCTTCTCCAAGCTTGGTAGCAATCTGACAAACGCAGCAACCACGTAGCTGTCAGCATCCAATCCAATCTTAATAGAGCAGACATAAAGGTATTTACAAATATCAAACATCTCCAAAACTGAAGCAGCACTGGCAATTATTCTTTGCAGAAACCCTACGCGACACATCTCCTGGCAGAGCTCCACAGCCTCGCATAGAACACCACATTTTGCAAACATATCCACAAGCCCAATCTCTACAAATCTATCAACTCGCAGCCCACTTTTAATCACCGGTCCATGAATCAAGACGCCCAAATCAAGAATCCCAAACATCTGATGATATCAAAAAGTGATTGGGCTTTAAGCCGCTTTCCTGAATAGCCCAAATGCCTCAAGATCGAAACCATGGACAACATAGCCTGACTGAGAAAGTCTTTGTGCACTGCATGGCATAACAAAATTGATGTGGAGTATACAATTCAATCACCTTAGATCACGTAGCAAAAGTAATAATGGAAGAGCATCTAATGCTGCTAAGTTTTTTTTTTTATATATATATATCAAATTTTGGTAATAAAAATGCTCTTGCCATTTATGATACCTTATATGACTTCCTGTTAGTATATATAATATTCTAAACTATATTTATGATCTTTTGTGACATCCTGAATAATATTTTTGACTTCTTGCTTCTTCATATAATATCCTACGGTTATTATGATTTCATGTGAGTATATTATGACTTTCTAAATAATATATTTTTTTTGATGCTTTATATGATTTTTTGTGAATATATATGACATTCTGAATAATATATATCACTTTCTGTGAATATATATAATATCCTAAACAATATATATGACATCCTGAATGATATATGTGACTTCTTGATGTCTTATATAACTTTTTGTAAATATATATGATATCCTAAACAATATATATAACTTCCTATGAATATAGATGATATTCTAAATATTATATATGACTTTCTATAAATATATATGACATTCTGAAGATTATATATGACTTTTTAATATTTTACATAATTTTTTATAAATATATGACATCCTAAAGAATATATATGATATCATGAATATTATTTATAGCTTTCTAATACTTTATATGACTTTTTGTTAATATATATGACATCCTGAACAATATATATGACTTTTTATTATTTATTATAATTTTTTATTACCTTATTATAATTTCTTATTGTGCTATATAGCATTCTGAATAATATATATGACTTTTTATTATTTATTTTGACATCTTGTCATCTTATTATGATTTTCTATTATGCTATATGGCATCCTAAACAATATATGTCACTTCTTATTATTTGCTATAACTTTCTATTGCGTTATATTGACATCTTAAATAATATATATAATTTTTTATATTTTTATATAATTTTTTATTATTTATTATTATTTTTTATTTTATTATAATTTTTAATTATGCTATATGGCATCGGAAAGTCATTATAATATTCTACAAAGAAAAGTGGTATTTCATCATAAAAAATTTAATAAAAAAAAGAATAAATAGCATTAAATATTTTTTTATTATTATTTTTATTATATGATTCAAGATGATTAAATGGTACGTTTCATATTAATTTTGCTATATCATGGTACACAAAATATTACTCCGTTCTGAAATCAAAGTGCATCAAGATATATAGTCTCTCTCAGGAAATGAAAGTGCACCAAGATATATGGTCTCTCTCGGGCATCCCAACATATCATTTAATGCTGAGCTTGTGCTTGTTTCCTCCGCCTTCCAATGCCCCGGCCCCCTGCCCATCAGCCAGCGGCTCCACAACCCCCTCTCCCGTAGGCGCCCATAGCTTCCCCAACGCCCATGGCTTATCCGCCCGACGAAATCGTGGCTTGAAGCTGTAATACAAGTGAAATCGTGATTTGGACCCGTGGCTTTAAGACATAATTTTATTTGTGCCACATCACCAGATCGAGTTGGCCGCGAAATCATGGGGTTAAACCCACGATCCGCTGAAGGCCGTGTCAGAAAATAAGTTCATGCCCAGGATATTATTAAAATTAAATAATAAAAAAAATATTTATTAAAAAAAAAACCCTTGCAAGAAGGCCAAAAATGAAAGGTGACCTTTTATCAACATCACATAGATTGTCTGATGCCACTAACTCATCCAACAATCTCCGCATGTTTGTTTTCAAGGGCCAAGGGCTTTAGACTGTGAGATGCTAGATTGTTATTCAGCACCCGTGTTTTAGGCATTTTAACCCCTTCCGGTCCGAATTTTGTGTTGCAACCTGGATTGGGTTCACTCCAAAAACTCTCCTGGTAGGGTTGGATTGGATTAGGTCACGTTAGGTTGAAGGTTGACCCTAATCCAATCCAAGATTGGGTAGGGAATTTTGAGGCCAAGCCAAGTTGCAGCTCTTAGTCTCAATGATGATATTGCCCCTGGGTTGCCTTCTCAACTAGCTACCACACAGAGTCATCCACCACCAGGAACTGCCCCTAGGCAGCCCCCAACCACACTAGGCCCATGCTGTCGTGTTCCTTCTGTGTTGTGATCTACCTATCTGTTCTAATAATTGACCTTATTTTTTTATTTTTTAAATCAGGTCTGATTCTATTTTTTTTATCATGCATACGAAAAAGCTTTTTTTTAAAAAAAAGGCCTAGAGAAGTAAATTGCAAGGAGACAGAAAGGAAGCCAATGGAAAAAGAGAACCTGATAAGAAACAGAAAGACCATTCATAAATCAAACAGAAACAAATCAATCCGATAGGGGAGAACAAGGCATTGACTACAGCTTGCTATGTCTGTTCTTTCTGCCACAGTTTTAGATTTCAATGAAAAAATCTTTCCAACCAAATCCCCGGAACGATATCACATCAAAGGAAGACCAGCATTTCTCCCAGTCTCCATGTTTGAGTGACAAACACGAGCTAATTTCTTTTTCCCTTTTCTTTTTCTTTTTGTTGGGTGAGTAAGGTTCTATGTGCCATTTTGTCTAAGAAAAAATTATGCATGTCAAACCCTATGTAACAGATGTTTGCCAGCCTGAAGTAAAGTACCATATTTGTGTGATTTGATCCAGCCAGGAGTCATTTATTGGAGTCAATAATTTCCAAGATCTAATTCCAGTTTCTTATTATGTAGCGGAAAGTCGAAACATCTCGCAATCTTCAGTTTTACACTTGTGCTCAAGGGAAGAAATGTTCTTGGTGGATGCAGGACCTGGTACCCTCAACAGTTATATGCCAGATGATGAGCCTACAGAAGTGCCAATCAACCAAGCCATGTGTTTTCAATGACCTAGAGAAATCACACGACACTGAGCCAGCTCAAGAGCAGGCATGCTTGACCCAACCAACTGGCTGATTGGATCAGGACCATGAAAATTTTTTTAAACCTAACAGACCATTTAGACCAGACGAGCCGAAAATAACGAAGACTTAACCCAATATATTCATGTCTAGGTTGGGTCCAGACCAAATTTGAGTGCCTGGGTCTGTGTTCTTGTCAAGCATTTACTTGTTATATATTCAACTGTTATCTTTTTTTCTTTTTTCTTTTTCTTTTTTCAATTTTTTGGGGGTTAGACCCTAACAAGATGTGTTGATCATCAAGAAAACTTCGTATGGGCATGAGATATATATTAACCCCGACAGATCATTACACAAGAAAAAGAACAACAACAAGACTAGCTGCTCTAAGGAATTCACCATAGCAAAGTGAGGCAAATTTCAAAAAAGATGCTCAATGGGAAACACATCAAATGAACAGAACAACCCATCATCCATTTCATTCAACAAATGAAAGTACATCAACAGTTGCATCTGAATAACAAACACAACAACAATTGAAAATATTTGTGCTTGGGTTTTGCCTACCTGATCTAATAAACACGGCACTGTATCTTATCGTATGCCTCAATTTTCTGTATTCACCCAATTTCTGATAGCAGGCTGCCAGAGAAAATGCAAGGGATTCTGCAAGCATCGTAAACAGAAAAATATATTAAAATCATATCTACAGAAAGAATATGCGATATACTATAGCAGTCTTTATGCATATTAACTTTTGATTCTTTAGATGACTTCAGCAATCAGCTGATAATCAGATAGTTTGGCTAAATGTAGCAAAAATCAAGGACAAGGTAGAACTCCCATTCAACTGTTCTTCTACAATGTTGAATAGAAAACGTTCCTTGCATACGTGCAGATGGATGGATCATCTTACTATTGAATCTAAAAAGATTTCACATTTCTCATCATCATGTGGTTTTACATCATCATATTCTTTAGGCACCTGTATCAAAATAAAAGAATCCATCATTGTCACAAAATTATATAAAGTAAAAAATCAAAATTGTCTGGATAAATTATTAACATTAAAATGTTATAACATGATGATCACCTATGCAGAAAGACCAGCATAAGCAACTTGTCAAAGGTAAAAGCTTGAAGTGATCAATTCCCAGAGGTTAGAATTTTTAATGCTGCTCCTCTTTGTTATTGGTACAGAATGTCTCAACCTGCAGGCTTTTCTTAATAAACAATTAGAAATATCCAAAAGTAACAACTCTTCATAACTACTATACAGAAGAAAATGATCATTGTATTGATAGAAGAGCAACAAATAACTACCTTTGATACTGTAAAGGAAACAAAATGCCCCAAAGTTCAAATGCAAGATTCTTTTAATCCCTTTAATTTGCGTATAACCTCAAATCCTAACAAGACAGAACTCCATCTAACCTGCTCAAATTTCTCCAAGCTTACTGATCTCCTTGGTTGCCAATCTAATCTTCACACCGTCTTGATCTGATGCAATAGCAATCACATATTCTCTCCCTTTACTATCTAGCCTATCTGATGTCTGACAAATATAAGGAAAAACATGAATTTTCTTGGGGCTCGAAAAGAAAAAGGAGAAGATGGTGGACAGCAAAGGCAAGGAGGTGGAGGAAGAGCAAGAGATCCATGAAGCCTTTGAGATGGGCAGGAGAAGAGCCAAGGTAGAATGTAGTGGCAAATGGGAAGAGACCGAACCACCGAGATGGAGTGGAGTGGTTCACAGGTACTACCAAAGTTGAGGAGCATGGTCGGCAAGAGGACAATGGTACAATCATGAAGCCATTAATTGGGAAGGCTGAGGTGGAGGATGTGAGACACTGACAAGGAGTAATGAAGGAATGAAGCTTTTAAGATGGGGAAGCCTGGGGTGGCAAAATGGAGACATGACTGGGAGGCCGAGGTGAGAGAAGTGCCAATATGAGGGTAATGATCAGAGTATGTCAATGACATGGGAGAATGCATAGAGTTTAGCAAGTAACAGTATGGACTAGCACAGATAACAATAATTAGCAATGTCAATAATGAGCCACTTATTCAACAGAAGAATAAATGAGAGATATTTGAACTCAGTGATAGACTGATATATTGACTGGTTAAATAAAAGATACAGACCACAGATAAACAAAAAGCATGTGACTTAAATTATCTCCCTTGGCTCAACCTAGCTAGACTTCCGGAAGCACATTTAAAAATTCTTGGGTGCATCTTGAGCGAATAAAATGATTAGTGCAAGATCAAGTCAAGCATAATACTGCCGACATCAACTATAAACTGACCTGCTCCGATTCTGCTTCTTCTTCTTCTTCTTCTCCTTCTACGTTGTCAGTGCAATTCTCAGAAACAACCTCCTGGACAATGTAAATGACCAAGACAAAAAATGCATGATAATGGAAAATGTGCAGCCCTAAAACAAGCCAATGGCCCTCTGAGTTCGAACCAATTACTAATATTACAATAAATGGTGCACTTCAGCTTCATAAATATTTAAGGTCTATGTACAAAGAATAGTAATGTTCTTTTCTTTATCAAAAAATAATGACAACATTATAAGATAATACTTATTAAAACAAAAAATTGAAAATGAAGGATTATTTATTGTCATATGTCATTCAACATGTTTTGTATCATGGGCACATATGATCATCATGCTTGCAGTCTGACCAACAGTAAACCCATGCTATCCGAGCAGCTTCACAAGCCACAGCACTGTCTGCTTTGACAATCTCAGACCTAGGCATCCTCTATGCTGGCAAACCTGCATAATATAAATTAAGAATGTTCTGAGCTTTGAATGACTGGATACCGAAAATAGCCTGTGCTTAATCTGAAAGGGGGAGTAGGTCAGTACTGGTATTACAAAGGATTCTATTAAGTATTTGTTTAATGCCTTCAAAACAACTGCCACCACCCACAAGAGCACTTTGAGGTAGGTAAGATACCATCAAGAGACCTGCCTCACTGAAGGTGGCCCATGTGAATAACCCCGAAACCTGAAGGAGAATCAGAGTAGCATAGTTTTTGCTGCTTTAATTTATAAGAGGGATCTGGTATAAACAGTACATATTAGGAGAGTTAACAGCAATTGCATTAGCAAATATGGTTGCAGTGTGGCTAACATTTTTCTCATGAGTACTTTGTTGTCTTCATAACAAAAAGAGCCAACATATATGCATAAATATTAAATTTATTTTCAGAATATCACTCAGTTAAGCCTCTGAAACTGGTGTAAATATCAAGATTGTATGCAATATTGATTTATATTCTTTTACTTTTCCAAGCTTCTCAGAATATGCAAGAAATAGAATATATATACAAATATGCAGGACCGAAACAGCAAGAGGATGGGCCTTAGTTCATCAAAAGCTGCACCCTTCATATTGCTCAATCATGTGGCTGCCACAGAAATGATGCAGTATGCAGAAGAGTTCAGAGCGATTAATATAGATCCATCATAAGTCTGGCTGTACAAGTAGATCCTTTAACTACTTGAATGCATGAAGGAGGGTAAACTGTTAAAAAGGAAGAGATAGGAACACTGCCATAAACACAACCATGGCCAAGTATGTGAACGTGTATTAAGCATACAATATCATATCCATATGGAGTGCATTCCAAGCAATCCCCCAGTTCAGTTTATGATAGAATAGATAATTGGCAGGTATATTTGAGCAGTTCAGTTTATGGTGCTTCAGGATCCTTAAGATGAATGCTAGACACTTAGCAGTGAGCTGCAGTAAAAGGAGTGAAATTTCCATACTAATTCTACAAGCCAATGAATTTAAATAAAGATCATCCGGAGTTGCAGAAAAATAAAGAGCATGAAAAGCTTGTTATCAATTCCATATACTCTTACCCTAGTGTCACACAGACAGGAATGGATTTAAGAAGAAAAGCAATTAAAGCAACTCAACCACAGAACAAACCAACTAAAGCAAAGTAGGAGTGTCTGAACTGGTCCAAAGCCTGCATTAACCTTTAAACAGCAAAGTTTGATGCATGCTATTATGCTTCATAAGAAGCATTCAATTCTTTTCTTTTGATCTTACTATCTAAACTCCAAGAATTCCCTATCCATCCAAGTCAGGTAGCGGCCCTCGACCAAAACCTGAGATCCTACTGCAATATTAATTGGAACTTCCTGTCAAATATAAAATTTTAAAAGGGTTAGAACTATAGATGGTTTCCATTCATGTATGCAACTAGAAGGTTAGTCAAAGGCCACTAATATTTTTCAGTGAAAACAAGTAATTTCGGAGGTCAATAGGCTATGAAAAAGCATCAATGCAAGAAAATATGTCATGTAATGATTGCAACTTAATGCACAAAAACAAGATTTACTGTCTTGGTACCAGTATCGTACCATGTGACTGTATCATCCTATTATAATATCGATACACGGTTCAATATGGTATAAGGTAGCATACCAAGTGGCGGTATGGTATAAGACAGTGAACTAGTATGAGACCGGTATGGTATAGTACATTCCATACTGGATGGTACGGCATATATGCACAAAAAAGTTAGAAACAAGGGTTGATGGCTATATTCATCAGTTATGACATATATGTTTCTTACATGACTAGACCATTTTCTTTATGTCCCAATACCAGGGTTTTTCGATGCTTTAGAACATGAAACGTCAGACACCACTTAGCTCACCTTTTTCTTTCTTGCTGTGCTCAAGCAACAAGAAGTCCATCCTACATCCAATGTCACTGTCTACAATCAGGGCTCCCAGCTTTAAGGCACTCCATCACTTTGTATACTGATTGCACCACCTCTTTGCTACAAACTCTTAGTAAGATCATCCAATTGCAAGGGCTATCTTTGCAAGATACCCTGCTTCATATAAACTTGACATTACTGGCTAGCATCAACATGAAGCCCTCTTGCCTTCAAGCTTTGTCAGCTTGTTATTTGCAACTTAATATGACCCCTCTGTTTGTCCTCAGTCCAACTATAACCTGGAAGCTTATTAATTCTTTTTCCTCTCATCATTGCTCTAACTCTAGCAGCATCTGCCCATCGTTCTCTTGCTGCATATATACTCGAAAGAAGTATATAATTCCCAGTGTTGTCAGGTTCTAACTTAAAGAGCTCCCCTGCAACATTCTCAGCAATGTCAACATTGGCATAAGTCCTGCAAGCTGCAAGCAATGCTCCCAGAGCTCCTGCATGAGGCCCCATCGGCATCCTCTTCACCATCTCATGAGCTTCTTCAAGCCTTCCTGCCCGTCCAAGCATGTCAACCATGCAAGCATAGTGGTCAGGCCCACGTTCTACCGCATAGTCCCGAACCATGCTGTCCCAAAAGAACAAACCCTCGTCAATGAGCCCTGCATGGCTACAGGCACTCAAAACACCAACAAACGTGATGGGATCTGGATCAATGGCCTCCGCCTGCATTCTTTGAAAGATCTCAAGTGCCTTTCTCCCGTGTCCATGGGAAGCCAACCCATTAATGAGAACGGTATAAGCATATGCATCTGGAGAGGAGATCTCATTAAATAAGCAGGAGGCCACATCAACATTGCCGCACTTGGCATGCATGTCTACAAGTGCGGTGATGACACGCTCATTCCGCTCGATTTTCCTGTGATTGACGTACGACGCAACCCAATTCGCCAGCTCGGCGCTCCCGAGTTGTGCAGCTGCTGAGATGACACCGACCATGGTAGCCGCATCCGGATCAAGCCCCTCCCTTTCCATCTCATGAAACAGTGCCAGGGCCTCTTGCGGCCGGCCGCACTGGGAGAACCCGTTAATCATCGCTGTCCACGAGACCAAGTTGCTCTCAGGCATCGCTTCAAAAAGGGCCCGAGCAGCGTCTACCGAGCCAATCTTACAGTATCCCAACACCATCACTGTCCACGAGACGACATTCCTGACGGGCATTTTATCAAAGACGTCTCTCGCAGCGGCGAGATCACCGACGTTGGCATACCCAACGACCATAGCGTTCCACGATATCACGTTTCTTTCAGGCATCTCGTCGAATAGCTTGCGCGCGGCAGCCATGTCGACACCGAGACGCGCATAGCCACCGAGGAGGGCGTTGTGGGAGACGACGTCGCGGAGGGGCATTTCGTTGAAGGCCTGGCGGGCGAGATGGAGGGCGCGGCACTTGGAGTACATATCGACGAGTGCGTTGGCGACGGGGAGGAAGGAGAGGAGGCCGGAGCGGAGGGCGCGGGAATGGAGCTCGGCGCCGACGGAGGGAAGGAGGATGGCAGCAACGGAGTTGAGAAGGAAGGGGAGGGTGAAGCTGCTGGGGCGGAGGTTGGCGCGGGTCATGAGGAGGTAGAGGCGGAGGGCGAGGAGGGGCTTGGTCTTGGAGACGGCGCGGACAGCACGGTCGAAGGCGGAAAGGAGGGAGGAGGGCCGAAGGGGGGAGCGGAGGAGGTGGGCATGGATTTGGTTGAGTTGGAAGGGGGAGGAGCACGGCAGGGAGGTGAGTAAAGCGGCGAGTTGATCGAGTTTGGCGTTGATGTTGTTGTTGTTCTTCTTGTTGGTGGTGGTTAGTGGTGTAGGATTTTGGGGCGCCACGGCAGGGGTGGAGTTGGTGGTCGCCACCTTCGATGGCAGGAGAGAGAGAGAGAGGAATGAGCGATGTTTCAGCCTTATCTTAGAGAATTTCGGCATACATCGGGCGCGTTCTTAGCAGTTAGCACAAGGATGTTCGACAGCCCATGCCGACACTCAGATTGGTTCTTATTTTACGCTGCCAATTACATGGAACAACTCTATTTATATATTCTTCTCTCCACCAATCCATCATTACATTTTAATTATCTTATTTTATTTTTTTATTAATAAATTTTAAAAAATTTCTGATCAACCTCTCACGGTTAAATAAAAGCTATTTGGATGCCATTATAAATTGTCCAAAGGTTGCCATTAATATCAAATAGTCAACATCCCTTCACACGCTGGCTCCATATTTGAAAGGCTGGTGAATCGGCTGCAAAACCTCTGGAGCCTAGCGTCATGGGCTTACAGTCCAAAAAAAACTTATGCTATTGGGTGGAGGATCAATATAGGCTTATCAACCGACGTGGCATCCTTTATTAGCCGATGTGATTATGATAATCTCTCCCATCCATACTCATTATGCCTTTGTCATAGATCGGCTCTGTCTTGATGGGGAGGCCCATCTATGGCTTGGATCACATATGACATTCGTATCTCTAATGAAGGACCCACATGACTAATAAGGTTGTAATGTATATTGGACTGGCTCTAATACCGCTTAACATGGACTCTATATCATAAAAAGCTTAAGTTATTAGATAGACCAGGTTAAGCTTATAAATCCATATGGCACTCTCTCATCAACTAATGTGGGACCATGATACTTGACTATAAAGACCTTTGCAGCCCTTCTAGTAAAGCCAATGATTGGCTTCCACGTAGTATATATCAAATAGAAGTAAAATTTTAGAACTAACGTATGGCACATCTCGATGCAGTATCCATTGTCCAACCTTATTGTAAGTCACTTTTATTTAAAAACAAATAAATCAAGTGAAGGTTTTTCTGTGACAAGCCCTACTCTTCCTCTTCTCTTCCACTGTCTCACTGAAGATCATCATTGGAACTTGCTAGATCAAAGCTCAGGGTTATGGTGCTCATAGCACACTATTTATTCTAAAAGTAAAAAAAAACCCAAATCATGTTCTCATGATTCCTCACAAGTTCAATTCCATTATCCCATCCTTCATCAGAGCCAGTAACTGGCAATTCACATTCACTCTAAGCAACTTCCTTTATTCTTGAGCAATGGTTGAAAGCCTATGATAACAGGAAGATAAATTACAACTTTTACATTCAAGTCACTTGGTCCGGTTACCAAAGATTTTGCTAGCTTAATATGTTGGCACCTTTGAAGAGAGTCTAAAACTTGAGTGGTATCAAAAGCAAAAACATGGTTGCTAGTTGGTCTATATTAAGAATAAGCATCATATACAATGGTGGTAAAGTTCCTGTTGGGGAGATGACAACACTGGCTGAAGACGTGGGACATAAAAAACCACTAAGCCACGCTACCAGCCATACATGTGCTTTGAAAATTGACCTAGGGTGTCTGAACCCGACGCATGCAATTGTTCCTTTCATGTCCTCTCATAAGCAGCACAATCAAACAAAGAATTAAAAAAAATGACAAAAAAAAGGGGAAACAAAAAAAAAATCCTGCATGCTCAGCATCATCAGATGTCGCTGAGACCATTTGTGCATAATCCCATACAAGTCCATCCATGTACCGGGCTCCAGATAGAATCAAATCCTACAATGGATGATAGGCTATTCCAAATTATGCCATTTACTGTGCACAAACTTCTATATTTATCCTAGATTTCTAGAGCTTGACAGCATTAATCCCCTCTCCCCTCTCTTGTCCCATCTATCATAAGGGACAAAAAAAAGAGAAAGAGCGAGAGAGGAAAAGAGGCGGCGAGTGATGAAAATGGGAGCGTGAGAAGAGGATGGATGACCTAATAGTTTTCCTCCGCTCATTAACCTCTAGGGCCAACATTAGCCTCCTTAGTGGCAACCTCCTCATACATTCCACGATGACCCCCACGTGCCCTCCATGCATCTCACTGCATGCCAAGACAGGATCAGCTCGGGAGTTCTCTGACTCCTTCCATCACATGCCAAGGATGCCTCTACACAATCCGCATCCCTTCGACCAACATCTCCATGCATCCCCATGTAGCAAGAACCATCTACACAAGTTTCAAGTGCTCCACGTGCTCGTTGTGCACCCAGTTAGTGTCGGGACTGCCCCGACCAAGGGAGAAAGAAAGGAGAGGGGAGGAAGTGAAGACTGCCACGGCTCCCACTCACGCACCCCTTGCGCACTCGGCCTCCAAGAAAAGAACGACGCCAAGGAAGATAAGAGGAAAAGAGGAGACTAGAGCCTCCCCCGCATCCCTCGCATGCTCGACTGACACCGACACCAATAGCCATCAAAAAAGTGCACTGCCGCTGATGCTAGAGGCAGCCTCAATGACTTTGCAACTCCATACGCAACCCCATGTGCACTTCTATTGGCGCAGAGCCTCTTCGGTGCCGTTTGCACACCCCTCTGTCGCCCGTCAAGGTAAGACCGACGGTCCCACGAGCCTTTCATGTGTCTCTGGCATCAAGTCTCATCAGATTAGTAGCCCCTGGGCCTTCTCTGTGCACACCCATGCCTCTATCCTACTCTAAGGCTTGATTAGCAGTTCGATGGAGTGCCAGGCTACTAGAAGTAGAACCTGTAAGAAAAGTTTCTGCGAAGATGGCTTCGACGGGGATCCTTTGATGCTCAAGTAAGTCATCTAGCCAACAAGTGGAAAAGAAGAGCGTTCGAGTGAGAGAGATTGCGTACCTTGGGAGCCCCTCTCTTTTATCTCTCTTTATGAGGAAGGTTGGAGCTATGGAAGAATATGAAGATGTCAGAGATCTTTTGCCTCTCATTGAATGTCCTCAAAATCTGTGCGTAGCCTTTAGGCTTTCTTGAGTTTGATGAATAGTCAGTTCATTACATGTGAGAGCCTTCCCTATTAATAGCTTGGGCTGACAAGTAGTGGCTAGAGTGCATCCAATTACGCTCATTTATTAATGGAGTGATGTGATAGGATCAAAATGGAGCCTCTTGGGGGCTTAATGGTTGGGGCTGGATGGAGGTCGATGCTGAAATGCGGCCAATGATCAAGGTCCGAGGTCCATTGGTCCAGATCGGATGTCAAAGTGGCTTGGTCTCACATGGGATGATATAGCTTAAGAAGGTTGTGTGAGGGCCAATCTTCCAAAGTAATTTATAATAGTTAATGATTTCGAGGTCGATTAGGAGTAAGAATCAGCCAAAGATCTCTAGAAAAGATACTAGAGCTGAAGACCATCCTATCGGTTGTGAGTTGACAATTAAAAGCTGAGAGCATGAAGGGTTTGCTTTACTCATGATTATTTTCGCCTTCTAATGGGTGACGTGATGGGACTATATAAAAAGACCTTCTAAAGATCAATGGCCAAAGTTGGGAGCATTGGGGCCGATAGAGGCCTATTGGCCGAGGGCCCTTTTGGTCGAGGGCTTGCTGGCCAAGAACTTGTCACTGGGATCAGATGGACGTAGGGAGCATGGGCACCCATGGAAGTATCTCTCCCTTTTTCTTCCTCCTCCATCATCTTTTTTCTTTTTTGCTTTCTTGGTTGAGCACCTGTTGTGATGCCTACGGAAGATTGGTATGAGAAGAGGAGGGGCAATTAATGTCTCCATCAAATTCATATGATCAACTTCTCTCTTCCATTTTATCCTGATGTATGCTCTTGGGGGGATGGGACAAGAGGCAGAGAGGCAATTAAAGTCTTTGTCAAGACCAAGTAAACCAAGACAATTTCTCAAAGTATATGCCCAGCTGGTCCAGTGGTTCTTCGGGCCCCATGTCTTCAGCCAGTACCCAAAATATCTGCAATATTAGCCCCCTACTCCCAAGTCCGAATCATGATTTGAACGAAGAGAGTATTTCTGATCTACGGAAGACGTGCCAAGAGATTTCTTCTTCTTTCTCTTCTATCTGAGATAATTATAGATAAAAAAATCATGTTTAGATCAGTATGCAGCCCATGCTGAGGTTCGGTGTGTGAACCAAAAATTTGCATGCTTGAACATAGCAATCCATTGCCTATGTTCATGTGATAGTAGTGGCGGCTGCACAAGAGAAATCAACTTCAATTGGACATGCTTTGATGCTACCCACGGGCATAAGAGAAGTGCGGCTTTCTCCTCCTTTCCTTTTCTTGGAAGGTAGTTGGCATCGATGCCGACTGGGGGCACGATGGATGCATGGGGAGGTTGTGTCCTCCTCCTCTCCTTTTTTCTTCACATGCAGTAGCGAGCTTTGGCTCCGAACGAGCATGTAATAGGCACGGGAGGGGGTTCATATGGCATCCTTCATCGGTTGGGAGTGGTAGAATGCACAGAGGCATCCTCGGCATGTGATGATGAGGGTGAGAGTCGGAGAACTCTGGGCTGTCAATCAGGTCTTGGAGCAAGATAGAGGCATCGATGTGCACAGAGAAGGCTTGGAGGCCACTAATCTAGCGAAACTCGATGCCAGAGATGTGTAGAAGGCTTGTGGGACTACCAATTTAGCCTCGACAGGCGGCAGAGGGGCGTGCAAACTGTCATGGGGTGAATGTTTTCATACTTAAACATCCATAGGGCATCCTAGTATACCACACACCAAGGCCGACCCTTCTAAGTCCTTCCCTCGGATATACCAATAAGTATATAGCAGTCCAGCCATATAAGCCAAGCATATACCTCTATGCCCCTGCCAAGCAACTATATTGCACTGAACACATGTCACATCTTCAAGTGCCTGCAAGTAACCCGACCTCTCAAGTTGATTGCAATAGTCATGTGCACCTTTGTGCCATAACATAGATTCTTTCCAAGAGTGCTCCGTAGCTGGACACCTCTGTGCCAACTTTAAGCTTTGTCCCTCAAGCTAAATACTGCTCACCCATGGTATCTCGATCCTCAGCTATGAAAATCAATTCCATGGACTGATTTCAAATCAAAGCTGGCATCTAATACCGACTTCATTCAAATAAAAAAAATATAGTCAGGATTGACCGAAATAGAAAATCCTATTTCGAGTTTATCTGTGTCGTGAGGAGTGGTATTTGGGTGAAATATGCCGACAAGGCCTCATCCCTCCGCTATTTAAATCCTAAATCCCTCCTCTTATGAAGAAACCCTAATCCTAAATCCTAGATTCCTTTCTAGAGACCCTAATCCCAATTTCAACCCTAGCTTACCTATGGCATCAGATTTCGGGTGGAAGGGCATTGAATTTAGGCCGCTAGCTGCTGTGCCACCGCCACCGTCGTTGGTAATCCATTTTTCCTTTCCCTTCTTTCTTCTTTCCCATCCTAGGATAGAACTTTTCTCTTTTTGGTGAAGTCCTTAGCCAACCGTATATCCAGCCATCATCGCGCCACATCCCCATCGACCCCTTCTTTCCTTCGATCGCCCCTGTGACACCTCAGAGAAGACCATGGGTTTGGTCTTGGGAGGAAAGAGAGGGAAGGAAAGAAAACAATGAAGAAAAGAAAGAAAAAGGGAAAGAGAAAAGAAAAGAAAAGAAAGAGAGAAAGAGAGAGAGAGAGAGAGAGAGAGAGAGAGAGAGAGAAAGATGGTTTAATTGAATTAGGATGGGTTAATTGGTTTGGACCCAATTCAATTATATCTAAACTGGATTTGGGATAGATTAAAAGATTTTCTAGTTACGTTAATTTTTTAAACATTAAAAATTAATTAAATTATTTGATATGCTAGAGCCTTCAATGTCGAAAAAACATCATATCTAGAGATCGATTCGAGACAATTGTAGAATTTTGGATCTGATCAACAGGTAAGTTTCTTTTTATCTCTGAGTTTATTTTTATATATATTTACATATTTAAAAATTAGATTCTTGTATATAAATAGTTAAAAATTATTAAATTTTAAAATTAAAAATTTATTTATGAACAGTATTTGAGAAAAATTGGATCATGCATGATAATACTATTACATATTATAATTTTGAAAGAGATGATTTTTCTTAAAATTGCATGGTCTCTAAAAAGAATATTATTTTTATCCATCAATGCATAGAATTTTGAATGAAAATTATTTTTATTGCTTTTTTAGAATATATAAAAATTGAGTTAATACTATTATAAAAATAAATATATTTTATTTATGAAAAAAATAATTAAGATAAAAATATGAGAAAAACTCTCTAGTTAGACTATGATTCGAGTCTAACCAACGGGATTGATCGTTGGTCACATGTCAGAAATATATTTATCTTGGATCTAGGTAGTCAGGACTGATCGTTGGCAGAGTTAGTCCTTGTAGGCCTAGTCAGTGGGGCTGGTCATCGATGATTCAGGTATTTTTCATTCAGGACTAATTTTTTCATCTTGTCATGGAATGAATCGTGGTCATGTAAATTAGAGCTAGTTTTTCTTGTAGACCCAGCCAGTGAGGTTGATCACTGATAGCACGTCGATGATTAGTCTCTCTCGAATCTTGTCATGGGGCTAATCGTGATCGTGGTTAATAAAAATTGAGAGAGAATTTATGATTTTTACTATTGTACATGGCATGTTTTTGAAAAAAAACTATCTTGATATATATTATTATTTAATTATTATATTTAAAAAATATTTATTCTTGATCCCTCAGAGATGACTGATAACTTATTGAGCCCGTAAATCTCACATTCTTTTCTATTTTTATTTTTCATATTCAAAAGATCTTATTGGACTGGGAATCGATCAATGAGGAGCATAGGACTTAGGCAGATTTTAGTTTGATTTCTTTCAAATAGAATTTATTTCATAGATATTATTTTAAATTTTATTTGATTTGTTAATAGTGTTAGAGATATTTTTATTAGTTTTATTTAATATTAGAGAAATTGCTTTTACCACTATCTTGAATTTTGATAATTAATTGTTTAGTAAAAGGTAGACCTTGTAAATTTGAGGGGATTAAGTCCTAAGAGTATACGGCCGTCTGTCGGATGTCCGACTTGAGTTATTAGATCGAGGTGTGACATCAACGTACTTTCATGTCATGACATGAACACCGTGCCACTGATCTACAACCCATCAAATTGTCCTTCAGTACTACACAGACTAGATCCCTACAGCACAACCATGCAATGCATAAGGCTCAGGTAATTCATCTCTAGTGTTGTCCAGCTAAACTTGCTAAGCTGGCACTCCCTGCTGCTTCTCGAAGCTACAGCCGACTGTGCACATCCAAGCCCTCTTAGATTTTACTATTCAAGCTCTCCCATAAGCTCCTGTGCCATGATCCAGATCTTGCATCCTCATATGCCTTTCCATCTATGGCCATACTATATGATAATATTCTCAACTTGCTTGCACATCATTGCATTCTGCCATAATTCTAATGGTTCACGACCATACCGCCCAATATCCTGTGTCCATAGCCTACTCGCATATTGTGCACTGCCATGATATTGGCATCCCAGTTTGCCCATCAAGTAAATATATCTGAGTGGTTTATCCTTACATCAATTTACCCTCTCCTTGGCAAGATCCTTTTGGTCGTTCTTGATCCTTGGCCCAACTCTAAGACATATGTTCGATTGATATTCCATAAGCCATGCTTGTACTCTACGATTGATCAATTTTCGTGGATCTCCGCAAGATATCTTTCCACGATGCTCACGAGACATGCCTATTCGGATAGGCCATATCTTATTCGATTAGTCCTCTATCATCTCTTCACCCACTATAGAGATTAAGAACATATAGAGTAGCCCGAACAATTTCTTGAGGATAAGATCTTTTGGAAATTCCCATCCGCATAATGTGGCCAGCTCATCCGACCAGCATTGCCCCGAATGCCTCCACACGAGAACTGAAGGAAGGCATGTAGGGTTGCTAGCTCTACTTTCAAAAAAAATTTTCGATAAATGCACCATGGATAATATTATAAATCATATTAATAATGAAAAGCTATAGATCTAATCTAAAAATTCTACACACTATAGGATCTAATGTATTATATATGCATGCATATTTGAAAATAAAAATAAAATTAATAGTAAAATTATTTTATTGCTCTACGTGTTTAGAACACGTTATCTTTTCGCGGATAGAAGAATGCCACAATATGATCTCTTTGTATAGATCTGAATGCCACGATGCAGTCACACATGCGTCTGACCTCCACGAATAATCCACATGAGGTCATGATCCCGATCAATTCCTCCCGAGTACTAGCTCTGTAGAAATCTTCAGTGGCTGATTTAAATCAAACTTCTTTTGATCTTCTTCACCGGATCTTCGGACGTTCTGCATCTTAATGAACGTAGATGAGAAGTTAAAGAGGTTGTCTATCTGGATCTATCAAGTCACGATCCTCATAACTCATAGATCTAAATCCCAAATCCTAGATAGATTCTAGGATATGCTCTCACCCAAATCTCTTGCACCTAGAACTCTCTTTTCTTTTTGATTTTTTCTCATATAGAAGAGCTCACGCACAAGATCAGAAACTTCTTTTCTGATCTTCCTTTTTTGTTGCACGTCCCCAAAAAAAAATTATGCCTAAATAGATATGCAAACCTAGAGAGGCGTGGAGGGATAAGAAGTGGTTTGCAACTCAAACTTAAACTCCTTTTGAATTTGAATTGCAATCAAACCTTTTCTTATCCAACAAAGGCGTGAGAAGGAAGAACGCATGCCCTCCCTCGTGTGGAAAACTTCACGAGAAACCTTTTCTCATGGAGGAAGGATTTGAAGTAGATTTTAGTGATGTGGTGCATAGAAAGACTAGTCAAACTAGTCACATTGTTTGTCCTCCAATCAAACCAATCCAATCCAAATTGGTTAGGCCCAATTAGACTAGATTAAATCCAACTTATTTGAGCTTAATTAGGCTCAGTTAAATTCTAATCAAATTAAGAATTAATCAAGCTAAACCTCTGATCAAATCAGGGATTAAACCTTCTTAACAATTAGATCATCTTATAACCTAATCAGGTCAAATCCAAATAAATCCAATTCAATTGATCTTGATCCAAAAATAATCACTCAATCAAATTGAGTCAATTAGTGATCAAATTACTAATTAGACTTCTCTTGATCAGTCATTAGATCGGATAGAAACCTCTAGTATGTGTGACCCCATAGGTTCGAACCTAAGCCAATAGCATTGAAATCAATTTTCTGTACTAATAAGAGTGACCATCTAGCAATGGTACCCGACGTTTGAATATGCTAAATAGCTAGTACAATCATAATATTCAAAATTTATATTAATATAGTTACCGCATAATTCATCCCTTTGACTACTGCACATAGGATGACTTAGGATTAAACTATCAATCTTGGAAGATACATCCAAATTATGTCTCAAAGCAATTAGTTCTATGACTCCTCACTAGAACTATCCTGACCAAAGCTTTGCTAAATTGAAATACTATTGAATACAGCTCCTAAAATTAGGAGTGGTCAATCCCATCTTGCTTCACATATCGACTTTTCAAGTACTTGACTGTATCCAAAAATCTTTTATCATTGAATTAGAAATTCAGGTAGTTCAAAACTAAAGTACAGTGAGTTGCTTGAAAGTCACCATGATGATCTCAGATCGGAGGGACACTTATACTTATATTCTATCAAAGCAATTCTTGATAGTGAAAAAGCTTTGGAGTTGGTCACGTTCAGTGTAGATGTATCCCTATATCTTACCTATATGTCATATCAGTGTCTCCACACTCCTTGGTTAAGAGAACAATCAACTTATATGGCACACAACGATCTATACTTGATAGATATTGTCGTTCTTGATAACAACGTATCATTTGGTCGTGAATAATTTTAAGGACTAAACAATAAATTATTCTTTGTCGATTCTAAATAGTCCTAAGGACTTCATCATAATAGACAAGAGTTCATTAGAAGATAAAAAATTTATGATGAAAAAGTCAGAATAATTTTTATTTAATTAATAATTTATATATAATTATATAAAAATAGTTCAATCATCAACAGACTGATAATTGATTTTGGGACACTATTTCCAACAATCTTCTACTTAGCCTAAAGCCAATCAATGTAGTATCGTATATCCATCTTCGACTTGAAGTCGTCGAACTCCTTCACCATAATGGCTTTAGTGAATGGATCGATCAAGTTCTCCTTCTCATCAATTTTTTAAAGATCGACGTCAAGAAGGAAGCGGCGTAGAATATGCTTCATCCGCTAGTATGCCTTTAGTTTCTTCACCTAAGCTAAAGCTCCAGAGCTATCGCAGAAGAGTAGAACTAGGCTATTGAGGAAGGATGCTACTCCGAGCTCGGTGATGAACTTCTTCAGTCATATCGCTTCTTTAGCAGCATCTGATGTGGCAACATATTCCATCTCGTATACTGAATCGGCCACGATGTGCTGCTTGAAATTTTTTCAACAAATAGCACCACCATTAAGGCTAAACATATATCCCAACATACTCTTGCTGTCATCGTGATCAGACTAAAAACTAAAGTTTGTAAATCCCATAAGTCTCAAGTTTGACTCACCATAAATAAGCCATTGGTCCTTAGTATTTCTTAAATATTTCAGGATGATTTTAACAATTTTTCAGTGATTCTCTTTTAGATCAAATTAGTATCTACTCACTATCCCTAGTGAGTATACCATATCTGATCGCGTACATATTATGACGTACATAATAAAATCTACTGTCGAAGCATATAAACTTCTACTCATACGTTCTTTCTCTTGAGGTATTGTTGGACAATTCCTATTTGAAAGAAAAATTCCATGGCTTATCGATAGATAGCCCTTCTTAGAATTCTCCATGCTGAATGTCTTCAGCACAGTATCAATGTACGTGAACTAAAATAATTCAAACAATCTTTTAGATCTATTTCTATAGATTTTCATTTCTAGAATATAGAAAGCTTCTTTCAGATCCTTCATGGAGAACTGTGACAACAGTCAGATCTTTATTTCTTGTAATACAGGAATATCATTTTTAATTAAGAGAATGTCATTCACATACAATACTAGAAATATATACTATTATTAGATTATTAGTTTATTTATATATGCAGGGCTCTTCTTTGTTCTTAACGAAGTCATATATCTTGATCGTCCTATCAAAATGTATGTTTCAACTCCGAGATATCTATTTCAGTTCATAAATGGACCTTTAAAATTTGCATATCTTAGACTCATCTATGGATGTGAAACCTTCAGGTTGTATCATATACATCTCTTTGGCTAGTTCTTCATTTAGAAAAACTATTTTCACATCCATCTACCAGATTTTATAGTCCAGATACGTAGCTATCACAAGCATGATCCGAATGGATTTAAATATTACCACAGAAAAGAATGTCTCATCATAGCTAGTCTATATCATAACATTGATAATATTTCTTGACAATCAGACAGGCTTTATAGATCTTCATCTTTCCATCTGCACCTCTTTTTCTTTTGAAGATCCACTTACATCCTATGGATTTTACACCTTCAGATGGGTCAACCAAAATCCATATATCGTTGACCTTTATAGACTCCATTTCAAATTGTATGACCTCAAGCCATTTTTCAGAGTCAGATCTCTGTATTGCATTCATGTAGATGATTGGATCCTCATCGTTCTTATCAAGTTTGATATGATCACTATCTCGAACCAAGAAATCATAGTATCTATCCGGCTGATGTGATACTCTATGAGATCGTCTTAAGGGTGTAGAATCACTAGGCTCTGGGTCTGATCGAATCAAATTCTATTCTCATTCAGCTATTTGTGTCGATTTTTCTACCTGTTGAATTTTCTCAAGCTTGATCTTAGAGGCATTAGTCCCTTCACCAAGAAACTTCTTTTCTAAAAAAACTACTTTAAGACTTGCAAACACTTTCTGCTTATCAGCAAGATAGAAGTAATATCCTTTGGTTTATTTTGGATATCCAATTAAAGTACACTTGTCAGACCTACGTCCAAGCTTGTCCATTACTAAATATTTGACTTAAGTTGGATATCCTAAATCCTAAGGTGCAAGAGTACTAGCTTACGTCCTGTCCACACCTCATATGTCATTTTAGAAATAGACTTACTCGAAATACTATTTAGAATATAACAAGCTGACTCGAGCGCATATCCTCAAAAGAAGATAGGCAGATCGGCAAACCCCATCATGGATTGAACCATGTCCAACAGGATTCGATTTCTTCTTTTGAACATACTATTATACTGTGGTATTCTGAAAGGAGTCCATTAGGAGAGAATCTCATTCTCCTCAAGATATATCAAAAATTTACTAGAAAGGTACTCACCCCTCGGTCAGATCAAAAAATTTTAATACTCTTCCTAGTTTGATTTTCTACCTCATTACGAAATAGTTTAAATATTCTAAATGATTCTGACTTATGCTTCATTAAATAGACATACCCATATCTCAATAGATCATCTATGAAAGTTATGAAGTAGAAATATCCATCTCTAGCACTTGTGCTCATGGGTCCACATACATCAGTATGTACTAGATCCAGAAATTCAATGGCTCATTCATCATTTCTAATAAAACGTGGCTTGATAATTTTTCCAAGGAGACAGGACTTACAGATCGAAAGTGATTCACAATCACTAATCTTAAGAATTTCTTCTTGAGCCAACCTATTTATTCTATCCTTATTAATATGACCTAGCCTACAGTGCCAAATGTTGACATCTGATGCATCATCAAATCTAGGATATTTATCGGAGAACTGGACTACATTAACAAGTTATGATAATAAATAAATTTTATTATTCAATTATCCAATACAAACTGTAACACCATTCAAAATGATATTATAAAAAATTATTTTTATTAAAAATTGATAACTATTCTTGGCCAAAAAACCTACAAAAATTATATTTAATAAAAAATTTGAACAAAAATGATAATCACTAAGAATAACTCTATGAGAATTGATTACAAGATTCATGATTCCTAAAGCTAGAACTGAAACTTATCTTTCATCTCCAACATTTAGGAATCTCTTGCTTTCATCAAATTTCCTACTGATCTGAAAATCCTACATCGAATTACAAATATGATAAGAGCTTTCGATATCTAATACCCAGACAGTAGTATCATAAATTGAGAAGTTGCAAGGTGTTATCATATAATTATCTTGCCTAGCAACTACTTGCTTCCTCCTCGGTCTGTTCGGATTCAGGAAGGTAATGTATTGAGGATAGTTTCTCTTCCAATGCTCTCATTTCTTACAAAAGAAGCACTCCACATGGCTTTGGTCAGGCTTGTGCTTCTTGATCTGATTCTGTGTAGACATCTCAGCATGCAGTTATACCTTCTTATTATTCTTCTTTTTGTTTTTTTCACTTTCTTAAATGATCGACCAAAAGAAGATCCTTCCACTACATTTATTGACTCCTTTTGGAGCTGATGATCCTTCTCAAAGTTCTGTAGCCATCCCAATAAGTCATGGTAGTTCACTGCAGGCTTTGTCATCCTAAAATAAGTAAGAAATGAAAGAACTTAGGCAATAAATTTAGGATCGTATCCTTTTCGAGCTGCTCATGCAGATAAAAGTCCAACTTACTCAAGCGCTCAATCATCTCGATCATGTACAATACATGATCGGTGACAAACATCTCATCCCTCATTCGAGTATTAAAAATAGCACAATCAGTCTTATGCCTTTTAACATCATCAAACATACCAAAGAAGTCATTAAATATTTGAAGCATCTCCTTAGATTGGGCATTCTTGAACTTATGGCTAAACTCATCATTCATTACCGCCAGCATGATGCATCGAATGATGGTACAGTCATTGAGCCACTTCTGGTAAGTATCTCAAACTACTTCTCTAACATTCGAAGCTGACTCTTTAGGTGTCGGATCAATTAATACATACAAGATCCACTCATTCTCTACGATGATCTTCAATTTTCGATACCAACTATCAAAATTAGATCCCATGAGTTTGTCATTATCCAATAATGATCGGAGCGATAGGATAGTGGCCATTTCTGCACATTAAAAAAAACTAAAGATCTAATTAGTATATTAATTATTTACTCTAAAGACTTGGACTTTAGTCTAAAGATTCTTCCACTATTTTTATATATGAATTGATAGTCTCTACCTTCAATCCGAGGAATTACTCTAATTTTTTAGTGAATACTAGAATTCACATAGACTACACATGAGCCTAATTTTGGTTAATCAATTCATGTACATCTATGGATAGATTTACAATCAATTATTTTTCTAAACAACTTCTAGTAATTTTAATTTTATCTCGAAAATCTAATCAGTAGACTGTGGTCTCCATCGAGAAGATTCAATTAGGTCCAACCATTAACATGATCATATTTAGTGCATTAGACCAATAAATGATCAGATCCGATTTTGGCAGGCCAATCTGACCACCATTAGAAAGATATAACTAAATTATCATATTATGAATGATAATTCTATTAGTTAATAAGCACCAAGTCTTTTGACCTCCAATAATTATTAAACTAATGGACCTATTATCATTCAACTTAATGGGAGACAATGACTTAGTTATCATCATAACTTTATCATTTTAAGGATCTAATAATTTTAAAAAATTTTATTAACTAATTTTAAGAAGAATTGACCAGCCAATTTAGATCCTCCTACTGACTTTACCAAGTCAGATCAATAAGAACTTAATTAAAACTGGCATTAGGAGAACCTAAATAAGTCAAACTGATTAATCTAATTGATAAGGATGAGTCCAAATCACCAAGTAGTCTAATCAAAACTTAATTCATTATGATGGTTGTTGACGTAGAAACTGGTCATCGTCGGAGTCCGCTGGAGTGGAGGTCGATGAGAACGCCGTCGGAGACCTGCAAAATAAAATTTCATCCGAAGTCGATGGGGGGTGGCTCCGACAGGACCCTCCGACGATCAAATCAGCTCTGGCCAATAGGAATGGAGTGCTCGAAAATAAGTTCCGGAGCTTGGAGAAGAAGAAGAGAGCTTAGAGATCAGAGAGACCAAAGAGATTAGCATATCTGGAGGATCTTTTTTATAGCGGAGCTTGATGGTGACAACTGCAGCCGCGTGCTGGCGGACCGTTTGAGGTTCGGTGGAGTCAGTCTCTCGGAAAGGTGCCATCTGCGGTGGATTGATGGTGACAGCCATCACCGCCTGATAGCGGATCGCTATCGCTTGCGGCGGACTGATGGTGATGGCTGCAGAGCCAGTCGAATGAAGGGTTGAAGGCCTTCATCGTGTGCCCATTTCGGAGGAGTTCGGACTCTCGAAGAGGAAGCTTAGAAAGAGTTCGACTCCTATAGGCATATGGCTGGGGGTATGCGGCTAAGGCTTGGCCGCTGGGAAGTTCGGTAGGTGCTCGATCGACCGAAGGGGATGTCAGAAAGGAGTCCGACTCCTGAAGAAGTCCATCCGAAGGGTGTCTGGGGTGAGTCCAGCTCCCAAAGAAGTCCGTCCGAAGGATGTCTGGGATGAGTCCAGCTCTCGAAGAAATTTGATCGAAGAGGAAGCTTGGAGGAAGTTCGGCTAGAGCCCGACTGCTGAGAGTCCAAGGAGCTCGCCGCTAAGTAGCTCGATCGGCTGAAGGAGTTCGGTCCTGATGCTGGAAGTTCGAAGAAGCTCGACGGCTGAGGAGTCTGAAGGAGCTCAGCAGCTAAGTAGTTCGATCGACTGAACGTGTTAGAAGAAGCTCGATCGTTGGGGGTTCGACTGAAGCCCGTCTGCTGGGGGTTCGACTGAAGCCCGTCTGCTGGAGGTTCGGCTGAGCATCGAACTAAACTTCGGCGGAAGCGGAGTTTATCCCCAACACTAGCCCCCACTCTCGAGTTTGAAAATCGAAGGAATGGAGTGTAGGAATGGCGACTGCCGAAGTCTTCCCCTGAGCCCCGTGCTGGTCCAGGTCGAAGCTCGGGGGAAATCTCATCTCCAGCTAAAGTTGATATCGAAGTTAAAGCCTAGGAAAGATCCCATCTCCAACCAAGGTTGAGGGAGGCTTCGTTCACTGCGATCGAAGTCGAAGGTTGAGCTCCTCGAGGCGACATTGTCTCCTACAGCCGAGATCGATGCAGGCGCTCGGGAGAGATCTGATCTCATTGTCTCCTACAGTCGAGGTCGATGCAGGCGCTCGGAAGAGATTTGATCTTAGGATGAGATTGTCTCTAATCTTATCTCTGGTCGAAGTGAAAGTTGAAGCTCTCCAACCAAGGTTGACACGGTCGCTTGGGGGAGATCTTATCTCCTTTGGTCGAGGTTGATGCGGGCGCTCGCATTAGGATGAGATTCTCCTCCTATTCCTAACTTGGACTTTGCTCGCATTAGGACGAGGTGCTCCTCCTGTTCCTAACAGACTGTCGAGGCACATTCGGACTATCGTCCGTCTCCCTCCATTTTGTCCAAGGTGAACGAGGCTTTCGACTTTGCTCGCATTAGGACGAGGTCCTCCTCCTGTTCCTAATGGAATGTGGGGGCACATTCGGACCGTCGTCCGTCTTCCTACTCTCATCCTTTGTGAATGAGGCTTTCACTCGCGAGAGATCTTATCTCTAGTCGAGGTTGACTCGATCACTCGGGAGAGATCTTATCTCTGACCGAGGTTGTTGCTCGGGAGAGATCTTATCTCTGACTGAAGTTGCTTCTCGGGAGAGATCTTATCTCTAGTCGAGATTGATTCTCGGAAGAGATCTTATCTTTGACCGAGGTCGTTGCTCGGGAGAGATCTTATCTCTGACCGATGTTGATTCTCGAAAGAGATCTTATCTCTAGCCGAGGTTGTCGCTTGGGAGAGATCTTATCTCTGACGAGGTTGATTCAGAGATTTTATCTCTGGCCGAGGTTGTCGCTCGAAAGAGATCTTATCTCTGGCCGAGATTGTCGCTCGGGAGAGATCTTATCTCTAGCCGAGATTGATTCTCGGAAAAGATCTTATCTCTAGCCAAGATTGTCGCTCGGGAGAGGTCTAATCTCTAGCCGAGGTTGTCGCCCGAGAGAGATCTTATCTCTGACCGAGGTCGCTTCTCGGAAGAGATCTTATCTCTGACCGAGGTTGATGATCTTTGACCTGCTCGTGCTAGGATGAGGTTCTCCTCCTGTTCCTAACACGATGATTATTAACCGCTTCTTTCCCTATCATCACATAGTTTTCGCATCCAAAAACAGCATATTATTGAAAGAGGAGAACTTTATTGAAAGAAAGTTACTGGCAATGTATTCCCGAATTCTTTGTGATTCAGGATCGTGGTAGCGTGGTTCCTCCGCGTTTCTTCATGTGGACGACTTTTTCTATCCCATGCTGGCCTCCTCACTTTGGAGCATGCTTCTCTTAGCTTCGACGTTGGGACCTGGGGGTAACGCTGACGATGCCGTAAGACGGCCGACCTCGTCATTTCTTATCATGGCAACGCCCTTTGCCGATCTTCAAACTGGCATCGAATGAATTCACCCAGATGCCTCTTTCTAACGAGCTCCTCAATTTCATCTCGAAGTTGGATGCATTCCTCAGTATCGTGGTCATGATCGCGATGGTAGAGACAGTACTTACTTCGATCACGCTTGTTTGGGAGAGACCGTAACCCTTCTAGTCTTGGCAGTTGGTTCTTAACTTCGGTGAGAATTTGAGTTCGAGGAGCATTGAGGGGGGCGTAGTCGTGGAATCTTTTGGGAGAAGGGCTTCTTCGCATTTCTTCGTGAACCCGAGGAGTTTGGGCCCGCCTGCTATCGGAAGGAGTCCATGAGTACGATCGAACTTCGTTCGGCTCTCCTTTGCCTGCCAGCCGCTCCCTTAAGGCTTCTTCATCCTTCAACTTGAAGACTTCTTCCGCACAGGCATATCTCTCGGCCCGAGCCAGCAGATCGATGAAGTCCCTGAGATACCTTTTTTCTAGGGAGAATAGCAAGTCATTTTTCTGAAGGCCGCCCCTAAGTGCGACCATCGCAACAGATTGGTCCAAGTCCCAGACCTCCAATGCCGCGGTGTTAAACTGGATTACGTAAGCCCGGATGGATTCTTCTTGCTTCTGCTTGACATTCATCAGGGAATCCGAACCTCGGTGCGGTCGTCGACTGCTGATGAAGTGAGCCGCGAACTGACTGCTCATCTGATCAAAAGAGAAGATCGTACTTGGCTTCAATGTCGAGTACCAGTTTCTCGCTGCTCCCTTTAAGGTAGACGGGAAGGCTCGGCACAGCATGGCATCTGAAGCACCGTGAAGCAGCATCATGGTCCGAAAGGCCTCCAGATGATCAACCGGATCAGAGGTTCCATCATAGCTTTCAAGTTAAGGAAGCTTGAAGTTCGGTGGGATGAGCTCTTGCATTATCTGGATGGAGAAAGAAGGTTCGGTGTGGAAGTCGACGTGATGAGTCGGGGCGATGTGGCCGAGCTCTTCAATCCATCGGTCCATCTCCTGCGGTCTGTGATCAAGGACATCATCTTGATCGCAGATTTTGGGGGACTTTCGGCTACAAGCAGGAAAGGTCTCCTCCAAAGGAGAACCATGATCTAAACATGGATCCCCGGCTCTCTGTTTCCCTTTTCAAGGGGCGGTGGGCACACCGACCCGAGTACCCTTTCCTGGGGCCGATTCCCAACATCTGAATGGTAGATTTTCTGATGGAATTGCCATCGAAGGCTACTGCATGACCCGCATGGCATCCACGAGGCCACGAATCTGTCGGATGAGCAGGTTGAACTGCTCCACATTTACCATGGGTATGGATGGAACCTGAGTTCCCGAGGTTGAAGCAGGGGCAGACGGATCTGAACAGAATCGGAATTCGGAGGCTGTCGATCGTCTAGTCGAGATCTCTAGAGTGGAAAGAGAGAAATCATCGTCGAGCACTCCTTTAAGAATAAGGGAACCTCGACTTTCTTTAAGAGAGAAATCATCGTCGGCCCTTCCTCTAGCGTCAATCTATTGACGCAGAAACTGATCATCGCCAGAGTCCACTGGAGTGGAGGCCGATGAGGTCGTCATCGGAGACCTGCAAAATAAAGTCCCATCCAGAGCCGGTGGGAGGTAGCTCCGGCAGGACCCTCCGACGATCAAGTCAGCTCTGGCCAATAGGAATGGAATGCTCGAAAATAAGTTCTGAAGCTTGGAGAAGAAGAAGAGAGCTTAGAGATCAGAGAGACCAAAGAGATTAGCGTATCTGGAGGATCCTTTTTATAGCGGAGCTTGATGGTGACAGCTGCAGCCGCGTGGTGGCGGACCGCTCAAGGTTCGATGGAGTCAGTCTCTCGGAAAGGTGCCGCCTGCGGTGGGTTGATGATGACAGTCATCGCCGCCTAATAGTGGGTCGCTATCGCTTGCGACGGACTGATGGTGATGGCTGTAGAGCCAACCGAATGAAGGATTGATGGTCTTTGTCATGTGCCCATTTTGGAGGAGTTCAAACTTTCGAAAAGGAAGCTTGGAAAGAGTTTGGCTCCTATAGGCGTCTGGCTGGAGGTACGCGACTAAGGCTTGGTCATTGGGGAGTTCGATAGGTGCTCGATCGATCGAAGGGGGTGTCAGGGAGGAGTCTGGCTCCTGAAGAAGTTCGTCCGAAGGATGTCTGGGGTGAGTCCAGCTCCCGAAGAAGTTCATTCGAAGGGTGTCTGGGATGAGTCCAGCTTCTGAAGAAATTCGATCGGAGAGGAAGCTTGGAGGGAGTTCGGCTAGAGCCTGGCTGCTGAGAGTCCAAGGAGCTCGACCGCTAAGTAGCTCGACCGACTGAAGGGGTTCGATCCTGATGCTGGGAGTCCAAAGAAGCTCGACGGCTGAGGAGTCCGAAGGAGCTCGATAGCTAAGTAGTTCGGCTGACTGAACGTGTTAAAAGAAGCTCGACCGCTGAGGGTTCGGCTGAAGTTTGTCTGCTGGGGGTTCAGTTGAAGCCCATCTGTTGGGGGTTCGGCTGAGCATCGAACTAGACTTCGACGGAAGTGGGGTTTATCCCCAATAATGGTCAAGTGAGATCAGTGGAAGGGATATGCTATTAACTCGTCAAAGATCGAATCAGTGCGAGTAGCTCTCAATTAAAAATCACTGATCTGAGCTGCCAAACTTACCTTAGACATCATTCAGTTCATTAGTTTTAATTTGATAAACCTAATAATTTTAGGTTCAACCGCATAGCCATGAATCAAGTCCATTTGATCCTCGTTAAAGGTATGGACTTGACCAACTACAACTATTATAATTTGATCTAAAGAGTCCTTGATCTAATCTAAATCAATATTTGGTTAGATTTGATCAATTACTCTATTTTAGTCCATTCTTTAACTAATCTTAGGTCTAATCCAATTAATGGACCTAATTCGACTAATCCAATAACCCATATTTTATGATCAATGACTTAGGATCTTTAATTCATAATTCTATATCCTAATTTATCATGCTTAATTCTCAATTAAGTTTAAGGCTGAGGGTTGGGATTTGGCATTTAAAATTATTTTTTAAATTTTTGAAAGGTTCTTTACATTATAGTACTGTTTTACTAAATAGGTCGACTCATTTGAAAAATGGATCAGCTTATTTCATAAACAAGCACTAGATGTAGGTTTGATCACATAAAATCAGCCAATAAGGATCTTCAACCAACTTCTTAGTCGGGTTGGCTCTGATTCCATCCGAGCTAGTCCGAGCAGAAGCCAAGCTATTTCAATTCCTGAGACAGTCGGCTCGGGCAGAAGGCTCGAAGGCCATCATTCCAGTCGAGCAGGCTAGGATCCCATCCAAGCCAATCCAAATTAAAGCCAAGTCGACCTGATTTCTGATTGAGTCGGTTGGAGCATCAATCCAAAAATTATATCATGGCTGGCATGCTGGTCGAGCTGGCTCAATTTCTGAGAAAGTCAGCTCGACCGACGAACAGAACCTTCCTATGATCCTATTGGATTTAATCTAAATCAATGTACATTACATAAAAATTCATGAAACTATTTAGATCTAATCTAAACATAATTCATGATAAAAATTTAGATTAAACCCAATCTAACATATCATAAAAAATTTCTTAAATTTAATTTAAAGTTTTTATGATCAATGTTATAGGTCGCAACATACCAGGACAATCTTTTCACTATAAGGAATAAATCTTACAGCAAGACAATCCATAATCCATGCAATCATTATTTTTATCTTTCAGATCAGATTATCATTTAGATCTAATCTAATAATAATCCAAATATGCATATATAATACATCAAAGAACTTGCTGCTCTCATACCAATTGAAGAAAGGCATGCAGGATTGCTAGCTCTACTTTCAAAAAAGAATTTTGATAAATGCACGGTAGATAATATTATTAATCATATTAATAATAAAAAGCTACAGATCTAATTTAAAAATCCTACATGCTACAGAATCTAATGTATTATATATGCATGCATATCTGAAAATAAATATAAAATCAATAGCAAAACTATTTTATTGATCTACGTGTTCAGAATATGTTATCTTTTCACGAATAGAAGAATGCTATAATCTGATCTTCTCTGTATAGATTTGAATACAGCGATGCAGCCACACACGTGTCTGGCCTCCATGGGTAATCCACACGAGGCCTTGATCCCAATTAATTTCTTTCGAGTGCTAGCTTTATAGAAACCTTTAACAGTTAATTTAGATCAAACTTCTTTTGATCTTCTTCATCGGATCTTCGAACGCTTTAGATCCTAATGAATGTAGATCAGAAGTTGAGGAGGTTCTCCATCTGAATTTATGAAGTCACGATTCTCATAACTTACAAATCTAAATTTCAAATCCTAGATAGATTCTAGGGTATGCTCTCACCCAAATCCCTTACATCTAGAACTCTCTTTTATTTTTTATTTTTTCTCACATAGAAGAGCTCACGCACAAGATCAGAAACTCCTTTTCTGATCTTCTTTTTTTATTGCATGTCCTCAAAAAAAAATTCACGCCTAAATAGATGTGCAAACCTAGGGAGGCATGGAGGGATAAGAAGTGGTTTGCAACTCAAACTCAAACTCCTTTTGAATTTGAATTGCAACCAAACCTTTTCTTATCCAACAAGGGCGTGAGAAGGAAGAACGCACGCCCTCCCTTGCATGGAAAACTTCATGAGAAACCTTTTCTCATGGAGGAAGGATTTGGCGTAGATTTTAGTGATGTGGCGCATGGGAAGACTAGTCAAACTAGTCTTATTATTTATCCTCTAATCAAATCAATCCAATCCAAATTGGTTAGGTCTAATTAGATCAGATTAAATCTAACTTATTTAGGCTTAATTAAGCTCAGTTAAATTCTAATTAAATCAAGAATTAATCAAGCCAAACTTTTGATCAAATCAGGGATTAAACTTCATTGATGATTAGATCATCTTATAACCTAATTAGATCAAATCCAAATGAATCCAATTCAATTAGTCTTGATCCAAAAATAATCACTCGATCAAATTGAGTTAATTAGTGATCAAATCACTAATTAACTTCTCTTGATCAACCATTAGATCGGATAAAAATCTCTAATATGTGTGATCCCATAGGTTCGAATCTAAGTCGATAGCACCGAAATCAATTTTCTATACTAATCGAAGTGACCATCTGGTATCCGACGTTCGGATAGACCAAATAATGCAATCATAATATTCAGAATCTACGTGAATATGGTTACCGCATAATTCATCCCTTTGATCTCAATGCATAAGATGACTCCGAGTTAAACTGTCAATCCTAAAAAATATATCCAAATTGTATCTCAAAGCAATTAGTCCTATGACTCCTCACTAAAACTATCCTAGCTAAGATTTTACTAAATTAAAATACTATTGAATACAGCTCCTAAAATCAGAAATGATCAATCTTATCTTGACTCACGCATCGACTCCTCAAGTACTTGACTGTATCCAAAAATCTTTCATTATTGAATTAGAAATTCAGGTAGTCCAGCACCAAAGCACAGTGAGTTGCTTGAAAGTCACCATGGTAATCTTAGATCGGAGGGACACTTATGCTCATATTTCATCAAAGTAATTTTTGACAGCAAAAAAACTCTAGAGTTGATCACGTTCAGTGCAGATGTATCCCTACATCTCACCTATATGTCATACTAGTATCTTTACACTCCTTGGTTAAGAGGACAACCAACCTATATGGCACACAATGATCTATACTCGATAGATGTTGTCGTCTTTGATAATAACGTATCATTTGATCATGAATAATTTTAAGAACTAAATGATAAATCCTTCTTTGTTGATTCTAAATAGTCCTAAAAACTTCATCACAATAGATAGAAGTTCATTAGAAGATAAAAAATTTATGATTAAAAATCAGAATAACTTTTATTCAATTAATAATTCATATATAATTATATAAAAATAGCTTAATTGTCAATAGACCGACGATTGATTTTGGAACACTATTTCCAACAAGACCATTTAGACATGGCACCATCATTGCTTTGCAATTATGCCATGGTGGATCCATCTCCTACGAGCCATGGGGGAGTCGAGAATGCAACCAAAGCTTTGCCTCCATCCTAAAACCAAGAAAAATCCTCGAGTATTCATACATGTCCTGGCAGTCCATCGCCATGCCAAATATCACATGTCTCAAGCCCTCGGATATCATGCCATGACTATGCTGCACTTTGGCTAACCATTACTTCCCTCAATATCCCAGCAAGACATCCCCCTAATCTCCATCCAGGGAGTGCTAAAGTATCAAGTTACATTGCAACCCAGCGAAGCCAAAATCCTTCATAGCACCATGCTTCGCCCATGTCAGTACCTCTTGTGACATGCCTAGGCCAAGCCCATGATAAGATCACCAAAGAGGCTTGATGTAGGCAGAAGCACACGCGGGGGTGTGTATGGAGTTGCGAGGTTGTCGAGGCTACCCCCAATGCCGGCGGTGGTGTGCGAGTGCGGTAGTGATCGCCAAGGTTGGCCATTGAAGAAAAAAGGAGGAGAGGCAGCCACAAGCCTCCCCTGCGGGCCCTCTGTATGCTTCCAGCATGATAAAAACTATCCAGATGGACCCCATGCTTTCTGTATGCTTCCATCAACTCTGAGACTAGCACCGACCTTCTATGCATGTCAGACTCAGGATTGGACAGCTCCAAGACCCATTGCACACCTGTCATGCACTCAATCGGTACTAAGGCTGGCCGTTAAGGAAGAAGAGTGGAGGAAAAGGAGGAGACTACGGGCCTCCCCCGCCTCCCTCGCGCTCCTAGTCGGCGTTGAGCCCCATCACCGCCAATGAAAATAAAAAAAAATAAAAGAGGCCATGGGCCTCCCCCCGTGGCTATTATGCACTCGATCGATGCTGAAGCTGGTCGGAGTCAGGGAAAAAAGGTGAGAGGGAAGAGGGGCCATGGGCCTTCCTTGCATGACCATCTGTACGACTGACCGACACCAAAGCTAGCAGGCATCGAGGAAGAAAAAAGGAAGGAGGGCGAGGAGCCGATGAACCCATTCCTGTGCCTTACGCATGGTCGCTCCTCCTCCATACGTTATCCCCTGACTAATAGCATAGTGTGTCCCTCAGCCAATACATTTTTTGACCAAGCACTACTCAGATACCATGAAGCGCTCAGACACGAACTCCTCCAACCGTGCCCGCTCCTTGGCATCCTGGATGATGACTCACGTGCCGACCATGGCGGCGGTCCCTATAGGGATGACCATCCCATTGGAAGGTTGGATGTTGCCAGCAAATAGGAGATCCTAGGAGAGCAACAAGCTCGGTAGGTAGATGCGAGGGGTCCCCTGCATGAGTGTGTTCGATGATGCCAAAACTAGGACAGGCTGATCTGTAACCTCACCATGCACTGCTAGTACGATCGAGGCCACTCACAGATGAATCTCGTGCCCCCTGTGCATGCTCAAGAGGCTTTATTGGAGTCAAAACTCCTTGCAAAAACCATGCTTCCATTTGTGCTGTAGTCTCCCACACCAAGGTCTCTCGTACATCCAACCTCGGACAATACCAAAGTTGCCAGTTTACTTCTGCATTTGGTTTCATTGCTTCACCTATCTCAATAATGAAGCAAAAGAATAGAAGAATCTAGCACATTCATCGACAAGCTGACAAGCAAAAGAGAGAGAGGGCTATGCTTACTTCTTAGCATGAAAGATGAGATCTTTCAAGAGCTCCATACTATATCTTCGAATGTCTCAATGGAAAAACGCCAAACCCTTATATCTTCGGCCTATTTTATTTGCTATACTCCTTTCGCTCGAGTCAAGGCTCAGACTCGAGAGTAGGAGGGCTAATGTTGGGGAGATAATAGCACTAGCTGAAGACGTGGGATCCAAAGAACCACTAAGCCATGCTATCAGCCATATTTGTGCTTTGAGAATAGACTTGGGATATTTGAACCTAGCGCATGCAGTTGTTCCTTCCATGTCCTCTCACAAGTAGTACAATCAAACGAAGAATAAAGAAAAGAGAAAAAATGATGGAAGAAGGGGAAACAAAGAAAAACTCTTGCATGCTCAGCATCGGATGTCGTCGAGATCGTCCATGCACAATCCCATACATGCCCATCCACGTACCGAGTCCCAAACAAAATTGAATCTCATAAGGAATGTCAAGCCACTCCGAATTACACCATCTACTGTGCACATGCTTCTATATTTATCCTGGATATCTAGAGCTTGATAGCATTAATCCCCCCTCCCCTCTCTTATCCCATCTGTCACAAGGGACATAAAAAAAGAGGGAGAGCGAGAGAGGAAAAAAGGCGATCGAGGATGAAAATGGGAGCATGGAAAGAGGATGGACAACCTGATCATTTCTCTCCGCTCGTCAACCTCCAGGGCCAACATCGGCCTCCTTAGAGGTATCCTCCTCGCACATTCACGATAACCACCACGTGCCCTCCACATGTTCCGTTGCATGCTAGGATCAGATTGGCAGTTCAGGAGTTCTTCAACTCCTCCCATCTCATGCCAAGGATGCCTTCGTGCATTCTGCATCCCCTCGGCCAATGCCTCCATGCATCCCCACGTGGAAGGAACCATCTACATAGGTTCCGAGTGCTCCATGTGCCTGTCGCACACCTAGTTGGCACCGGGACAGCCCCAGCCAAGGGAAAAAGAAAGGAGAGGGGAGGAAGCGGAGGCTGCCACAGCCCCCTCCCGCTCACCCCTTGCATGCTCGGCCTTTGAGAAAATAATGGCGCCAAGGAAGAGAATAGGAAAAAAGGAGACTACAGGCCTTTCCTACGTCCCTTGCATACTCAACTGATGTTGACACTAGCGGCCATCGAAAAGAAAGAAAAGAAAGTGACAAGGGCAGGGAAAGAAAGCACCGACGATCACCTCTATGCACGCGCGCCACCGCTAGCATTGGGGGCAGCCTTGATGATCTCGCAACTCCATACACACCCCCATGTGCGCTTCTGTCGGCACCAAGCCTCTTCGATGCCATTTACATGCCCCTCCGCCATCCGCCAAGGCTGGACCATTGGTCCCACGAGCCTTCTATGCATCTCTGGTGTTGAGTCTCACCAAATTAGTGGCCCCTGAGCCTTCTCTGTGCACACCCATGTCTCTATCCCACTCCAAGGCCTGATTGGAAGCTTGGAGTTCTCCGACTCACCCTCATCATCATGCATTGAGGATGCCTCTGCGTATTCCACCACTTTTGGTCGACAAAGGATGCCATGAGCCCCCTCCTGCACCTATTATGTGCTCGTCCGGAGCCAAAGCTCACCACCGTCGATGAAGAAAAAGGGGGAGAAGGAGGCCATGGCCTCTCCATGCATCCATCGTGCCCCCAGACAACACCGACGCTGGAAGCCGCCTAAGAAAAGAAAAAGGAGGAGAAAGTCGCGCCTCCCCTATGCCTATGGATAGTGTCAAAGCATGTCTGGTCGAAGCCAATCTTTTCTCTGCATGCTGCCACTACTATCACATGAACATAGTGATGAATTGCCATATTCAAACACGTGAATTTATGATCCGCACACCGGACCTTAGCATGGGTTGCATGCTGATCTAAGCCCAATTTTCTTACCTATAATTACTTCAGCTAGGGAAGGAAGAAGAAAGCTCTTAGCACATCTTCTGCAAACCAGAAATAGTCTTTTTATTCGAATCAAGATTTAGACTTAGGAGTAGGAAGACTAATGTTGAGGGTATTTTAGATACTAACTGAAAATATGGGGTCCAAAGAACCACTGAACCAGTCGGGCATATACTTTGAGAAATTGTCTTGATTTACTTGGCCTTAACAAAGACTTTAATCACCTCTCTACCTCTTATCCCATCTCCTTAAGAGCATATACCAGGACAAAAAGGAAAAGAAAAGATGATCATATGAATTTGATGGAGGCATTAATTGCCTCTCTTCTTCTTATACCATTCTCCTATAGGCATCACAACATGTGCCCAGCCAAGAAAGCAAGAGAGAGAAAAGATGATGGGGAAGGAAGGAAAATGAGAAGATATTTCTGTGGGTGCCCACGCTCCCTGCATCCATTTAATTCCAGCGATAGATTCTCGACCAGCAAGTCCTCGGCCAGAAGGACCCTCGGCCAACAGGCTTCTATCGGCTCCAGTGCTCCCATCTTTAGCCGTTGGCCTTTAGAAGGTCTCTTTATATAGCCCTGTTATGTCACCCATTAAAAGGTGGGAATAATCATGAATAAAGCAGGCCCTCCATGCTCTTAGCCTTTAGATATCAACTCATAACAGATGAAATGGCCTCCAACTCTGGTATATTTTTGAGGATCTTTGGTTGATCGTTACTTCTAATCGGCCTTGGAGACATTTACTATTATAAATTACTTTAGAAGATTGACCCTCACATAGCCTTTTTAGGCTATGTCACCCCACGTGAGATCAAGCCACTTTGACATCCAACCTGGACCTTGATCTTCGGCTGGGTTCCAGCATCGGCCTCCATCTAGCTCTAATCGTTAAGTCCCCAGAAGGCTCCATTATGGTCCTATTATATCACTCTATTAATAAATGAACATAATTATACGTAGAATGAGTCACTTACGCTCTCTAGCCACTACTTGCCAGTCCATGCCATTAATAGGGAAGGCTTCCATATGCTATAAAATGACCACTCATCAAACTCAAGAAAACCTAAGAACTATGCATGGATTTTAAGGATATTCAATGAGAGACAAAAGATCTTTGACATCTTCATATTCTTCCATAGCTCCAACCTCCCTCATAAAGAGAGATAAAAAGGGAGCCCCCAAGGTACATAATTTCTTTTGCTTAAATGCTTCTTTTTTCCGTCTGTTGGCTAGATGACTGACTTGAGCATCAGAGAGTCTCCACTAGAGCTACCTCCGGTAGAGGCTTTTCTTACGGGTCCTACTTTCGATGGTTCGATGCTCCATTGACTCTGGCCGCTCTGATGCTCGACGAAAATCCACATCAATAGTTTCTAAACAAGTAAAATTTTTATATAAATATTATCTTTTATGAATAATACTTTATCATGGTCTTGTTTTCTTCCAAATCTATTAATATATTGAATAACTATTAAATGAATTATTTAATGGCTCAGTTAAGGCTAGGTCCATCAAGACTTGAGGTTGATCTAGTTCTAATTTACATTTAGATTTGGATTTGATCCAAACACATTATTGATTGGATTAAATGAGATGTAGATTTGTAAAAATTATAAAAAAAAAGGTCAATTATTTATCAAGATAGCTTTAGTACTCTATGAGGATCCAAACTTATTATAAAATTATAGGATTCATGTGAGATAGGATTGTGCCAAGATTAAGATGAGTGGAGAGGAGGAAGGGTAAGATAGCAAAGACTATTAAAAATTAGATTACATTTGAGAGGATAAAAGAAAGAGGAGGAATGTATAGAAGAAAGAAAATAAGACATTTTTCCAAAGATGTGGGTCATGACTCATGAGGAGGCAAGGATGGAACAAAAGTTAATCTTTTCTTAGCATTATAGAGCATGCAAGTTAGGTTGTTTGAGCTTATTAATAGTTGAGGTTTTGTAAAAAATACTATTTCTAGACCCAGTTCATTTTATATTAATAGGCTTGTGACTCAATAATGCTTCCTTTGAATTTAGTTTTAAGAATAATCCTTTTCAATTAGATTAAATAATAATGTATAATATTTAGCTAGCTACATGATAATTCCTACCTCTAATAATAGGTTTTAATTCATTGACATTTCTTTTTGGTTTAACTTCAGTATATATTTTTTTCTCTAAAGTTGTCCATACTTTTGAAACCAATGATTATGATTATTTTTTTTCGATTGATGAACAACTAAAAACATGTCTCTTAACTATTATTAGGGATAAGATGTTCATAATATTCATTACTTTTTTTTCATCTAATATCAATTTTAGGAAGAAAAATTATGTATAGACCAAATTGAAATACTTTATAGTATATTTCGCATTTGGAAGTCAGATGGATGTTTTAATCTCCTCCTCATTATTAATATTAAGATCAAATATCTTTGTCTCATGCCTATTTAACCATGGATATGAGAACTAATCAAGTAAAATGTCAAAGGTCATTTCTCATTCTTGTTATATCCATGTTGTTTAAAGTTTCTCCCTCTTCCTTATCCCTAACCTCATGGCCTAAAACATTCGTCTCTACATTATTATGCTCCACCATATTTTATAGCTTACTCTACTCTATTTTGAAAAGTTTGCCATCTAATGAGTGAGAGAGGTAACATCTATACCATAGCCAACATCAAATTCAAGAACACAACAAGATATTAGAATTGTAGAATTATTAGTCAATATATTTTATATATAATATTATAAACCTTATAAAGCCACTGGTTTAGTATTGGAGAGAAATGAGGAGGCCAATTTTAGCAATACCAAGCAAGAAGCCATAAAAGGCTACATGAAGATCTTGATATTGTATAGAAGGCTAACTAATGTAAGAGTGATGATCATAATAGGAGATTTGACATATGATTTCTCTCTATTAGCTTCCATCTAGTTTAATAGGAATTCAATGAGAGCTATCTATTTGTAACTTAGATAACATGACAATGATCAGAAAATTCATTGCACTATTTAGTTTAAAATATGTATTGGAAAGTATTCAAACTAGAGTGGGTCTCTCTTTCGATCTCTTGTCATTCATTCTTTCTTTTAATCTCTACTCTCTTTCACTCTCTACTGTCTCTTTTTTTATTAGAAAAATATATGAATATTGCCATATCATTCTTGATATCACTATTAATAGCTTTCATATATAGTATCTTCAGCACCATGAACTCTTTTAGTTATGTTTCAACCTTTAGCAACAACCGCATTGCTCCAACTCACCCATACATACTTAGCTACATGTGTACTTGTATTAACTCCAAGATCCCTTCTACTATCCTATATCTAATATCATCATTACTAACATAGTCCCTTGATCCAAACATACATGCAAAGTTATTTATTCATTATGGTCCTTTGTCAAGTTTCTAAGTAATAGACCTATCAAAAAGAATGTCTGATAGGGCAACATCATAAGCCTTTCGTGTAGTGATCCACTATGGATTTTTCATACTTGTCACTATATTGCAATCATATAACAGATAGAAATTAGAATTGCAGAGGCAAGGATATCCAAAATAGGGTGAAAGATTATGATGGAGAAAAGTTAGAATCCCAACTATCAATGATAGTACTCTTGCACATAGTAACTCTGGTTAAGAATTGATTGCTTGAAAATTATAAATATAATAATCGATTGGCAAAATTGATCAATATAATACATCTATTTTGTACTTTATTAACTTAATGATTAATGTTCAACATTCATAATAGCTACTATAAAAAATATAATGAAGAAAATTTCTTTACCCAATTAAGTGATATTTACATCTATTATCCTAAAATATAACATAGACTCCTTAGGCCAAGTGGATTTTAAGAGTGTGCCTACTTATTTTTTTCATATATATAGTCTTTTTATGAGAAAAGCCACCTAAATTTATTAAACAAAATAATAAATATTAAAATAATAAATGAGAGATATATATATCATGTTGAGTAATACTATACTCACGTGTTAAGGATTATGTATAGGCCTTACATGTTGACGTAGCCTAAATAATTAGTGGGAGAAATTTGATTGGCCCTCTCTATTGAGATAGTCTCATCCATGTTAATACTCATTAAATGAGGAAAGAGAGATCTATTATCTCTCCTCTTTCTTTATCCTACTCTCTTCTTTCATTGTCTCTTCATTGTTTAGCCTTTGTTATCCATCTTCTTTCTTTTCAGTCTAATCATTTCTATTGCCCATGCTTGTTATTTTTATAGTGAAGATGCTTGTTATTTTTATAGTGAGGTTCCTTATCATTATCTGTCTAAGATAGACTAGTAAAGCTTGTCTTCAAATTTTTTTATCTCTTAGCCTTTTCTTTTCCTCTTCTTTAACCCTCTCCATATATTTTGATTATCATATACCTTAAAACTCTTTAAACTCAAGAATGAAATTGCAGATTATTTTATGATCGAGACTAGTAAGGTGTAAACTTATATGAGTAGGAAAGGCCTAGCTTAAACCTAAGTGACCATTCGTGTTAGATTTTTCTTTATAGATTAATAACTCCAGCCCATGCAAATAAAGAAAGGATTAAAAATTTCATTGTAAGATAAATCTTTACATCAAAATATATCTTAATTTATATTTTCTTATAATGTATTAAGGTCTTTAGATATCTTTTGATGTTATCTATAAAAGCATAGATGAATTTTCAAAGTGCTTTATCAAAAAGAAGAGATTGGAGTAGGCGATGACAATCTAATCATAATTTTGCATCCTATTAAAAGATCGCTTAGAGAGATTTGAGATGACTCTATATAAATGTAAGGAGGAGATCTACTTTCAAGTGAAAGATAAAGACGATGAGAGAAGATAGAGAGAGGAAGAAATAATGGAGAAAGAAAGTAAATCAATAAATCTTGGCTCCTTGATGGTGATTATCTTAATGATATCTTCAAATATAGACATTTAAGAGAAGAGAAATAGGATAGGGGTGAAAAAAAAGAGATTTAAAGATAAAAGAACATAGAATAAGTTAAGAGAGTGAGAGAGAGGGGAAGATCTAATAGTCTTTTTATTCATCTAAAGAGTATAAATATGGTTTTCATTGTATTAACGGGTTATACATATATAGGGCTCCCATTTTCTCTTGAATAGGTCACGTGCATTACACTTGCCAAATACTTGTTTAATTTTATTCAACCAAAATTCTCTCTCGATTTTTGCTATAATCTAATAGTTTTCATTTCTATCCTTTTTTTTTTTTTGTAAAACCTTTTTCTTCTCTTATTCACCTGCTTTATTTATTTTACTTATTTATTAAAAATCCTATAATTGCATCTTTTTGTTTGACTACAAGGTATGTAATTTTTCTTTTTTTTGTTAAAAAAATTAGGTTATTATATTGCTTAAATGAAGTATTTTATTTTCGTTGAAACTTGTCTTTCTACGAGTAATATACAAAATTTTTATAGATTATAGAGGTCAATTCTCATCCTTTTCTTTTCCCTTTAATCCTGTAACCATCTCATCCTTAAACCCCATCATCTTTTTCAAATAGCAAGGGATAATATCATTTGAGCTAACACTCGTTGATCACTAGCATGGAGTAGTGATGTACAATGGATAAAGGTGATAGATAAATAATCACATGGTTGTAGCCAGCTTCTTGACTTTACTCGTAGAGGCACTATGATAATATTATGTCATCATTTAGAAAATAAGATGGAGGTAAAAAGGAAGAGATGTGAGATGATTGATGTATATGAGAGCTTTCTAAGTTTCAATAATTTTTTTGTGGATGGTACATGAGAAAGATAATGAAAATAATGGAAAAAAAAAATCTTAGTGGAAGAACCCATATCGGGCAATAGAATAAATACTCCATAAAATATATTAAAATTTAAATAAAAAATAATTTAATTTAATTTTTTGTGGTGTTCTCAATAACTCATAAAGGATGCCAGCTAGCCTAAAAAATCTTTGGTGGTATGGAGGTCTTGCCAACTAGCTAAACTGGTAAAAACTTTGATGGCATGTCAAGAGACTTTGAATCCTAATTTTTTCAAGATTTGGAGGCTTGTGAGAATCGCGCTGCTAAATTGGTGAATGGTCCCCATCAATAGATATCCGTCCATAAATCCTATAAAATAAAAAAAAAATATAAACAAACAGAATAATAACTTAACAGTCCAGACTGGAGCAACGGATGAAACAAAGTAGCGCGCTTCGTCGTCCATCAAAAACAGCCTCCGAAAAAGTCACCTCGCGCACACCGGTTCGTACATCCTGCCACTAAACCTGCGCTTTTTCGGGCCTGTTCTTGCGAACCTGATTTGTCCGGCACTCGGCCATTTCCGAAAGTTGCTTTCCTCTCCCTCTCCTGTCGTTTCTTCCCCCCTCTTTTCTTTCACAAGCACTTCGCTACATGCATCTCCGAGTTCAGACCAGCAGAAATCCCAGACCCAGAGCACCAGAAATCCCCCCATGGCCCTACCCAAACCCTCGCTCCCTCCCTCTTTCCTCTTCCTCCTCTTCGCTTTCTTTGCTTCCATTGCCAATGGAACAGGGGTCTTCAGAGTGCACCAGAAGTTCTCCGGCCGCAAACCGGGAGCCATCCAAGATTTCAAGGCCCATGACAGCGGTCGCCATGAGAGAATCCTCTCCTCCGTCAACTTCCCCATCGGCGGCCTCGGCTCCATCAACAACATAGGGTACCCGTCTCTTCTCCTCATCAGGGATTCCATTTACTTGAAACCCCCACCTTTCCTTGCTTTTCTCGTTCTAAAGTTTGTTCTACAGGTTGTACTACACTCAAATCGGGATCGGGACGCCTCCAAAGAACTACTACGTGCAGGTTGACACCGGAAGTGATCTCTTCTGGGTGAATTGTTTCTCCTGCAAGGGTTGCCCGAAGAAAAGCAATTCTGGGGTAGGTTCTTGGATTCTGAAATCGAAATCCGTGCTGCATTTCTCTTACTTGTTCGTAAACTTATAAACGTGGATGGTCGGCTTCTTGAATATCGTTTTCTTGATTTTTTTTTTTTTTGCTTGACTGCTTTTCCTGTGCAGATGAAGCTGTCGTATTATGATCCACGTGGTTCCAAGACTGGAAGCCCTGTACAATGTGGTGAAACGTTCTGCTCATCACTTTATAGAAGCAAGTATTCCAGTTGCTCCTCCAATGAGCTCTGCCTGTATAGGGTGGTGTATGGTGATGGGAGCTCGAGCACTGGGTATTTCGTGACAGATTATATACAATATGATGGGGTTTCTGGTGACCACCAAACAGAACCGATCAATGCAAGTGTTACATTTGGGTGAGTTCTGTGCTGAGTGTGAAGTCAATCATTCTTCTTCATTTTGATCTATATCAATTTATATAAACAGACTGAGTTTTTGATGTATGTGAAGTTTAAGGTCTAGAAGCTGGAGTAAAGATAGCTGATACCAATGTATTTCTATTCATCATCATCATCATCAAAGATAGCTGATACCAATGTATTTCTATTCATCATCATCATCATCATCATCATCATGGTAATCTATTTTAAGAGATGGAAATATCATTCGTGAATTATGCTTTCGTTGACGCAAGCTTAGTATCTTGGTTCTTTCTCACATGTGTGTGCGTAAGTCTGTTTTGTTTCTCTTCAAATATTCAAACCTAAACATCTAAAGGAATCCCTGGGTTTAAAATCATTCGAGTCTTTTCTCTTCAACATGGAAGAATCCCTAGGTCTCCCCTTATGCAGAGGTTTTTCTTGGTTGGGGGGCTTTTGCCTGCCCATAACTTACATGTCAAACTTGTCACAAGTGGCTGCCCAGGTGCCTAGACAGTCTTGCCTAGGTGCTTGGACAATCAATTGCCTAGCCAACAATTGCTCTGCTTGCCTTCATGCAATGCAGCAACTCAAGCACCTGTTTGAGCACATGACAGCCTAGGGCTGCCTAGGTTTTGGGCTGGCATCTTGTTTATTTGATAATTGAAGGCATTAAAATTTTAATTTTTTATCTCTTTAATTAAGAAAAGTATTTACTTAAAGAGTCCATTCATAACATGCTCTACTTAGGAGCTCTTTGGATGCTAGTATAAACTATCCATGGGAATTGTCCATACATAGCTTCCACTTGGAATTTGTTGGGCATTAGTTAACAATGTAGGAAAGTTTTCTTTCAATTAAGGAAAGTCACGACCATGAGTCCCAAAAATATCGGGATGTGGCAAATCACCCTTTGAGTGGAAAAAGGCATCCCCAATTATTTTGGATTACTGACCTTGTGGAAGTCCTTAACAAATTGTTTTCTTCCAATTACTTGTCTCCAATTTGTATTTTCCCACAACCCTAGCAGAGGTCTATGTTATGAAGGTCAGCCCACACTTGCATCCAAATGGGCCCTTAGACATTAATTGATGCTCGAACATGCTATATTTCTAAGAAGCTTTAAATACTTTAAATCACTCAATTGAAAAAATATTTACTAAAACTAAAGTACTTGAGCCAATGATTTCATAGTTGTATAACTTAAGTAGTTGATGATATTAATATGACGTTCCCTTTTTGAAATATAAATCACTTTATATATGCATATAATTGAGGTTTGCTTCTGTACCTTACATTCTTTTTTCTCCAACTAACTATGCATATCAACTGAATGGTCTACACCTACCAATTCAGTCGATGCTAACCTTAAGTGCCGATTATGAGTATTGGGCTAATTGTAGTTTTTCAAAGTCTAAAACTATTTTTATTTTTTAATGAGAACAATCTGGCAAAGGAAGGAAGATCTATCCTCGTATTGAATAGCAAATAGGTATGGAAGGGACGTGTCCTACCTCTCTCTCATTTTTGGCTTTTATTTTGCCAACTTCACTCAACAATGATTTGTCTTATCTATTTGTTGTAGAGGGATGCGCTCTCTTTCTCTCGCTTTCTCTCTCTCATTCATATAGACATGGTTGGCTCATTTTCCATGGTTATGTTTATGCTTCTCTTGTAACCTCTCAACTGTGGCCTTCCCAACTTCCTAATAAAATTTAAGCAATTGATTTAGGTGCTTTCCTCAACGAAACTAAAACCTTGGACCAACCTTGGATTGTAATAAATCAAGATTGGTGCATGAAATTTGTGGTATTATATATAGGAAATCAAGAATTGGAAGAGGAAAAGTAGAGTAAAAGTGATGCAAACTTGCAAGATGACTAAATACCACCTAATTTAAAACTTAGGAGGGAACAAGGTAGGTGCTTGACCAAAAGTATTTTGGGAGATTGAGACCCACGCTTGTAATGGATGTCGAGGAGGAAGTGGAGGTTATCGGAGAACGAGTAGTTGGCAGCTTCTAGGTATGTAAACACACACCAAAAGAAAGAAAACAAGAAGAAAAGGAGAGGGGGGAAGGAAGAAGAATAATGGCATGCTACTAAAAATGTAGTAGTTGAGGTTCCATGACAACATTGGAGAGAGGAAAGGAGCAACATTTTAAATACCATGGGACAGGGCCATTTTGGTTTTTCTATTGACATGAATGCTCGGTGTACTAACACTCGAGACTGTGGATGCCTCGTCCTATCCGAGTCCATTTCTCAACTTGTCTTGTTTTGACTCTTGGGTTGGTGTACCTTTCTTGACACTTGAGATGGAGAACTATCCCGAAAATTGGGATGGTGGGATGCTCTATCATCTACTAGTGTTTCAAACAAGGTTTTCAGTTTTGGTACTAGTGCCCGTTCCGGCCGACCGGCGGCATGGTCTGGTATGGTTCCGTTCCAGATCGGACCGATGAATAAGGAAAGGAAGGAAACCGAAAGGAGGAAAAGAGAGAAAGAGGGAGGAAAAAAAGGAGGGAGGGAGAGTCGGAGGGCCCGTTGGATGGCCTCCGGCTGGCTGCCATGGCCGTTGTGGCTGCCGGACGATGTAGTCTAGGTGCACGGCGCCGTGGGTGTGAAATAGGAGAAGAGAGAGAGAGAGAAATAGAGAGAGAGGGAGGAAGAAAGAAAAGAGGGAGGGGAAGGAGTCGGAGGGCTTGTCGGACGGCCTCCGTGGTCGTTGGATGGCACAGTCCACACGTGCGGCGCCGTGGGCGTGAAACAGGGGCAATGCTTCTGTTTCATGGATTTTTTTAAAAACAAAAATTTAAGTGAAGCCGGCAAATGGTTTGTCGGCTTCATTGTTTAATAGATTTTTTTTTAAAAAAAATAAAAAAATAAAGCCGGCAATTCGATTGTTGGCTTCATTGATTTTAATTTTTTAAAAAAATTCTTTTAAATAGTGAAGCCAGCAAACCATTTGTCGGCTTCACTATTAATCTTCGTTTTTAAAAAAAGGGCAACAGCTCCTATTCCGCGACCGCGCCGCTTCCGCCGTCTGATGGCCACGGCGGCCACTCAAAGTCCTCTAGCAGCCTCTCTGACGTCCCGTCCTCCCATTTTCGGTGGTCTCCCTCCATCTCTCTTTCTCGCTCGTTGCGGCAGCCTCATTGGGCAAACCGAGCCGCGGCGGCTTCCGCCACCCTCCGACGGCAGCTTCCGCCACCCTCCGACAGCGGCTTCCAGTAGCATCCTTCTCTCTCTCTCCCTCTTCTCCTCTTTCTTTCTTTGCCTCTATTTTCCTCTCTTTCTTCCTCGGCATCGGCATGTGCCATTTTTCTCAATGGAACTGTCTCGGTTCCTCGCTGGTCCGGTTCGGTACGCCCCAAACTGTCCAGTTCGAGATGGTTTTGAGAACACTGGTTTTGAACCTTGGAAAAGATTAGACAATCACATGTTAGAAACAAAATCTCATAAAAACAATAAAACTTTCCATTTTGTGCTGATTGTGTGATGGCTTTCACCAAACCAAGTATCAATGATGACGTCACTCTTTCCCACTTTTAACCTTTTACTAATTGAAGGTTCAAGTTTACCATCTAGTATTGATATTATAAATAAAACTTACTAAGCAAAACCCCATATGATTTTCTTAATTTATCAGGAACTTTTTGTTCAGGTGCAGGTGCTTGTCTGGCTTCCTGGGCGATCTTTTAGATGTTCAAAGGGGTCAACATAGATTTAGACCATGGTTCGTCATACTGGTGCATATTGTCTCGAACCGGACGTATGGTACGATTACCAAATTAAGACTCAATATATTGAACCTCACCCTACATTGGACGTATTGACACTATACCAGCATGGTACCACGGGTCGATACCAAGATGACGAACATTGGTTTAGATTTTATACTCTTGGTATTGGTATGATACCATGTGTTTTAATACATGGTATGCTTGTTTGTGCTGACACAAGAAATTTGAGATAGAGTACCATGTCTTAGCATAATAGGTTAACCGGATGCATACCCATACTACTATCTTATTTGTAGTGGTACAACTATCTCATTTGTATGATCCTATGGACTCATATGCTGTGGTACTTCCATCCATGGGGTCAACACCTAGGATTGTCCAGGCGGTATGACAATGTTGTCACACCCATAATAATGCTTCTGGAGCCATTAAATGCATATGCACGTATTTGCATTCACACAAACATAGAAATTCATGCATGTGCAAATCTTTTCCATAAATATTTTTCCTAGCTTTTTAAGAATTCAACAAGAGTTGATCTAACTGTAATATATGTATCTTAAGTTCTGATCAGTTCACTTTTTTTTACACATTCTAACTAAACACATCTGTTTTGGTCCATAAATCTGATTTTACATGATTTACATCTCTTAAAAGAAACTATATATATATATATATATATATATATATAAGTTCGAGTGCTTGATTAGTTAATTGTTGGTGGTTGAGCAGATAATGGAAGAAGTCCAAGCCCCATAAATGGAACCAATAGCTGATGCTAAAACTAGAATAGGCTTTTTTTTTGGGTCTCCTACTCACAGAGGTCTGTATCTTTATTTTTCTATCAATTTATAATTCCGATCTGCCATGATAAGATTATTTGAATCCTAAACATGGAAGCTATGCAACTAAATAAGTTATCCCATCAAAGAAAATATAACCAAATATAAATGATAAAACACAAAATTTTGTGATCAGCACTTTGTAATTGTTTCAAGTTAGGATGGTAACCATGACTAAGATGTTTCAGTGTTGGTTACTTGAAAAATTCATAAACCACTATCACTTTTAAAGAATGTTGTGATTTCTATTGTGGTGAGCTGGTCCATTGGTTTAGGGATTATAGATATGCAACATTCTACTTTGTATATGTAATATATGGGGCGTGTTGTGGGATGGTCTTCTTTGGTTGTACTTCTGATGGTTGTTGACATAAAAAAGGCATCAACCCTGGTTACTGTCATAAAAAAGGCAACAACCCTTTCTAGAAGGAAGTGTTAAGGGCTCCGTCTATCTTGGTGATAGCATGCTAGACTGAAGAGAGGTTAGGTCCTGGAAGATATCCAAACCCCAGGACTCTCTAGATTGAGACATCCCAGTCTGTCTCAATTGGGATGTCTCAGCTAGGCTGAGATGGGTCGAGATTGTTGCATCTTGACACTTGGGATGACCTAGCATCCCAAGATACTATTTTTTTTAATTTTAATTTTTTTATTCTTCTGTCCTTTATTATTCTCAATGGTTGTTTAGGACAATCGCAGGAGTATCCTTGGACCTTGCTGATACTGATCCTATGCCATAGTGGCCCGATCACAGGCTGGGTCGGTCCTTGGTACCAAAATTTATACCCCTGTGGCCCTCTGTATAAATATTATCCGTGGGGCATGATGTGCCATGTTTGGAAAGTTTTATTGCTTCCTAGCAGTGAAAGGAGGGTTTGTCTTACATATTATTTATCAGATTTCCTAATTTGAACCATGGCAATAAACTGATGAATGTGAGGCAGAACTATGGTGTTGTTAGCAGAATTTGTTCCTCAACTAGTTAGTAGATCAATGACATTAGTTCATTTTTTCCTTTTTGTAGGTGATGGCTACATTTGTTTTAGACGATATGTTTAGGTTATAAGTAGCCCTGACAACAAATTAATTTGCTAGTGTTATTATTATTATTTTTTCTTCTATGAGAAATAACTACATCACAGTCCTAGGACACAATGAAATTAAGCACTCGAGTTTATGATAAATATGCTTAAATTATCTTCAAGCATCAAATTCAGAAAGTATATTCATGGGGATGTTTCAGCCTCCTTGATGCTCCTGGTGGTACATTTTTAGCCACCTTCCTCTTCCATGGTCCTAGCTGATGCTTCCTCTTTCTCACACCGTCCATAAACTTGTTGGTATCCTAGGTTTATATATCATGCTCTTTCACATTATTGATACTAGCTTTTGACACATGCAATGCATGTTTACTTCTGTGATTATTATTATTATTATTATTTTTTAAAGATTTACTGTGGGAAATACAGATTTTCGAACAGACTTAAAGGAGAGGTAGAGAGGTGGTTTAGTTCTAACTTCTTTCTAACACAATGCATAAGGACTTGAGAGGTTACACAAGACTACATGTTCCCTCCCATGTGGTTACTGAATGAGGAAATCATTGAACATCTAATCAGCATTTGGTGGAAGCTCTAGACGTTGGTGGAGCCAGAGGAGTGTGTGTGTGTGGGGAGAGCACAATTGCTTTCCCTATAAATCTCACAAAAAATTACATTAGCCTTATTAACATTTATCTGGCTCCCACTTTCCAAAAGGCATAAACTATTTCTTTTAAATGCATGATTAACAGTTCAGATAAAAGAGGTCTCTTTACCATCTATAACTAACTTTTGAAACATTGAGCCTGTAGGCCCCACTTAAGGGTAAAGTTATTAGCTGCAGCTTTATCCAAATTTTTTTTTAGATATTAATTATATATAAATCTTCAAAGGGTACATTTCCTATCAGAAGTTTCTTAACAAGTAAGGACTTCTCACTTCCCAGTAACTTATCCATCTGGATTCTAAAGTGATATTGGTCAGATGAGGGTTTTGGTTGGTGTAACCGGCAAAGAACAATTTACAAAGTATCCAAGATGCGGAAAAGTTCATCTTTGAGGAAGACAGGATAGAGTTCACAGAATATGTTCTGTTCTCCATTTTTTTTTTTTAATGTTTTATTTTAAAAGTGGAAGAATTAGCACATAAAATGAATTGGGTAATATTCATTTCTTTACTTTCATCTTTTCTTTTTCCCTCAAAACTTCAGCAATTGTGTATACCATGGTTTTAATTATTTTATTCTTTCTAGTTGTTGGTAGGAAGCACATCTCATACATTATCCTTTGCTAATTAGAAGCAGTTAGTTTTGATCCAAAACATCCCTTTTGGGTTAGCAAATTAAAAAATTAATCTTGTTTTATTGTTGCCATTTTTTCTTTTCTTGTTTTATTTGGATGCAAATTGTTGCTTCTTAGGTTGTGTTTCCTTAGTAAGAAAAACATGTTTTTTAAGTTGCTGATGTTGCCTCCACATAAGCAATATCATGACAGTGCAATTGGCTCTAGAATTCCGTTTATATATAGAATGGGTTTACTATATTCATTAATATATCATTCATATTCATCAAGAGTTTTTACCTACATAACTTGTCAACACGCATAATGTAAATTGAGGACTATTAGGTTTTTCATCATTGCATGTTTAGGTCCTGTTTCTTTCCCTCAAAGAAAAGTCCACATAAATTTCATTTTGGTACATAAAGTCAATACCTGCATTTATATTTCCCTTAAGCACTTTAGATTTACTGCATTGCTTGCTTGTACAGTTCACTATAAGATAATTTTTGTGATAATCATGAACCCTGCAGAATTTTATAATTGTTGTTGTCATCCATAATGGATTTCTTACTCCATGCATGTCAAGAAAAATGTCTTTACGATATTGATCTCACTATGACATTTGTACAGAGCTAATAGTAGTTTGTTGGTCAAAAGATCTAAGTCAGTTGCTACTACTTGGTATTGATCAAGATGCCTTTTAAACCCCTGTTTTTGTGTTTTCTACTATCTGAAGATGGGAACAACCAAGGAGAGAACTACTAACAAATAAACATACTGCAAATGGGCATACTTATATGAGTATCATTGAGGTAAAATGACTTCTATTTACTTAAGATATTATGTGTAATAAGGAACAGTTCCCATACTTGAGTTTAAGAAAAATACTCAACAATTCAAATACCTTAAGAATAAAAATTTAATCTCGCACCTCAAGTTTAAATTCCAGGTTTTACTTTTAAATGCTAGGATATTTCTTAAATCTTAAAGGCTTACAAACTTCAGCCCAAACATTGCTAAAATCCAAATGTCTGGTAATATCGTCTATCTTAGCCTCCAAAGCATATCACATAAAATGATAATAAATAACATGAAATGCTTGAACAGAAACATTCATTTTCAAGTGTTACACGCACAAATACATGTATATTCCTATGTACATGGTGGGTTATTATGCATCCATGAACCCACCAGGCACTTGATGTGGCATTGGTGTAATGTTCATCTTGAATGTTGAGAAACCTTTGGTATCACTTAATAGTTCGTTGTTCTCTGGCAATCTAATTACATTTCAATTGTTAATGCTCATGTATATTTGATTGGAAGTTACGCAAAGTTATGTATTAATTTGGTGATAGAAAAATTCAATGCACATTGAATAGACTGGGAATTTAAATCAATACATTTAGCATATTTATGCAAAAAATCAACACCAAAACAATAAAATATAAGAAAAATGGCCATAATAAATTGGAGAATGTAATACGCCGTATTAACCATGCCAAAGCATGTAAGTCGGGTATGCTTTGAATACAGAGCATGACATGGCATGCACTAACAGCTAGCTGTGCATGCATCCCCATACCTCATCACCTTGGCATCTAAATTCTTGATGGGAGAGTTTTTTTTCCCACATATATGTAATTATTTTCTTCTTGATTTTCATAAAATGATGAGGGTTGAAAATTTTATAGATTTTTATCCATGCTATGTTTTTGTTTTTCTTTTTGTTGCCAGACGCTTCCCTTGCTCAAGTATTTTATTTTTTAAAACCTTTTACCTAAGTTTAATCATATTTTGAACAGGTGTGGTGCTCAACAGTCTGGAGATCTAGGTCCATCAAGTGAAACAATTGATGGAATTCTTGGTTTTGGACAGGGAAATTCATCAATGATTTCTCAGTTAGCTTCCTCTGGAAAAATAAGGAAGATATTTGCGCATTGCCTAGATTCTGCTGATGGGAGCGGAATTTTCGCTATTGGAAATGTTGTGCAGCCAAAAGTCCACACAACCCCATTGGTGCCCAATCAGTATGTTATGTTAACCTACATGAATGAAGAAGTTTATGAGCATTCCTGTTTTGTTCTTCCTTTATTAATCTTACTCATGATTTCACATTTGATTTAACCATTATAGTCCTTTTACTTCTTAATATCATTTCCATTTGTATTCAGTATTCACCCCTTTCTGTTGGAGCATTGTGGCGTAAAACTGTATATGCGTGGTTGCACACACGGTAAATCAAAAAACAAACCCTGTTCCTTTTTCCCTCCACTTACATGACTTATAGCACGGTCTTACATTTATCATGTGAAGGCCCATGATCAGTAGATTATCATATATATAAAGGAAGTGGGTTGGCTTTTCTTGGGTAGCAAGCATACAGGTTTCTGCTGGCTGTAGTTGCTGTGGATTGAATTATTAAAATGTGCGCAGAGCAGGTTTAAGATGCATGCCAGCCCTGGAATGCGAACAGCACAAATTTTGAGCAATCCAGCTTGAATCTTGAGATGAGTTGCATGGCATCTGTGGCTGGCAGAAACTAAATATCCTCACTGCCGAGTAAAGCCAACCTGTCAATAAAAATAAAGATCAGCTGTATTGAAAATGGAAGATTAAAAGGAGAGGGATGTGTTTTTGAATGAATGATGGGCTTTAGAATTTTTGCTTGGGTCACTTGAATTGTCTCTGCGCACACATTGAAAATTCTGGGCTGAGATTGCTTAAAACCTGAGCAGAATAGGAAATAACAAAGAGATCAAAGGGGCAAGCAGGGAAAAAAAATTAAGTTTTGAATTAGGCTCCTTAAAGACTATGTTATCTAGTTCATTCTGCTCCATTAAATGAAAACATGGAAAGTAAAAAGAAGCATATGCTACTTTTCTTAACTTAAATAGATAATGATGAGAGGTACCTAATGATAAGTGAGGAAAGAAAGTTGAAGGTGGAAGAAGAATAAGGTAGGTGGAACCTACATGCTGTGTTGACTCATTTATCTTGTTTGTGCAATATCTCTTATTAATAATGGTAAGCAGCTGCTATCAAGGTCTGCCAGATAACATGATTATAAAGTATTTTCCACAATCAACACCCTTCCTCAACATGGAACTTGAATGTCACTAGGCTCCAGCATGGATCATTTATGAGGTAAATCATGTTCTGGTATGTTGGTGAAATTCTTGGCTATTTAAATCATGCTTTGCTAAACCTCCACCATGTCAATTTCAGGTTCCTGCAGTTGGACCATTCACTTTTTCCTCCAGCTTCCTTGCTGGTGGTGTAATTTGAGTATAACCATCATAGCTTCCATCACCACTAGCCTATATTTTACAACTCTGGGCTATTTTCTTTCCACTATTGACCTACTTAATCATTTCTAGTGTTCTACTTTCTAGCATAAGGGGTATATGGTTTCTTTAACCCTAAATCTGCCACCGTCTACATTTTGGCTAGGGCTTCACTGTCAACAGCCATGGTTCATCGCTTACGGTTCTCTGCTCTGTTGTCATCCCTCTCTTTTTCCCTTACTATTCGACCTCAAGATGTGGCCCTCTCTCCCTTCTTTCTTCTTCTTCTTTCTCTTCCTTCTTTCTTGGTTCTTCCTTTTCTTACTATTTGATTTTAATTGTGTTTCTTTGGATCTTCACAGATGATCATTTTAAGATTATGTGATCCATCTCTTGCCTTCCATGCTCGTTGTCCGGTGGTTCACTGACTCCATTCCTGCTTTGTCTTCTTTGGCTAGTGCTTCTCATGCACATCTAGTTCTTAATCTTTGGTATTGAGATTACCTGGAAGTCCTCCCCCTCTGCTAGAATTTCAGAAAGTTCTGAGTTTCGGTAGGGCTTTCACATTTGATTCCTTTAAATCAATTGCAATTTCTTATGTGTGCCATAATAACTGTATTTACTAGTTGTTAGTGATGCAAAATTTTTTTCCCTTTCTTTTGAGATTTCCATGGTCTTATACTATTATGTTAGTTGTACCATATGAATCTCACCTTTTTCTTTTATGTACTGAGGTTAGGCAATCTTGCATTGCAACATTCATTCGTAGGTATAATTGTACCTGGTTACTAAGCTTGGACCCTCCTGTTGTTTGCTTGAATTTGTATGTAAACTAGATATAGTCTAATATATATCCCTAGTGAGCTGTCATGCTTATTAGGCAGAAGTCCTATAAGCATATCTGCTGGCTTTGCGATATAAAGATAAGTGCTTGCACTCCAATACTAGCTCCTTCTGTTTCATGGCTTTTAAGGTGTGGTAAGATATGAAGCTTAAGCTTTGAATGGGTATGGATGTGAGAACTACTTGTGGTCTGTAAGGCTTGGCTAAAGTTTCAAAATTTAACTTCCACAGGAAACATTACAATGTCAACTTGACAGGAATTAAGGTTGGTGGGACTTTTTTAGAGCTCCCTACTTATTTATTTGACGATGGAACCGATAAAGGTGCCATTGTTGACAGTGGTACAACCTTGGCTTATCTTCCAGATGCAGTTTTCAAGCAGTTACTCAATGCGGTGGGGGATCATTTCCTGTTGTATTGAATTTCTAGATTATTTTGATAGCCATATATATGTATTTTTTCTCATTTTTCAATATTTTTTTAGATGTTCAAATTCCATAAAGATTTGACTCTTTATAACAATGGCGTCTTCATATGTTTCAGGTATTCTGGAAGGTATGCTTTCATCCAGCACCTTTTGATCCTTATTATCTAGAAGTTCTTTTCCTTAATTTTTCAAGGAAGTTAGCTGAATTGAATAATCAAGAATCAAGATATATGCCTTTTGTGTCGAAATGGCTAGATGTTGTTTTTATGTTGTTCCTCCTAATATGTAAAGCTCATGTATTTCTCCCATTTTTATCAAAATGGTTTGTGAAGTGAAGAAATTATCTAGATCTATGCCTTGTTGATTATGAATTGCTATATACCTTTTTATTATTGCTCTTTCTAATATGGAAATCTCGTGTATTCACCCATTTCATTTGTATTATTATGCAAAGATGGCAGTGTGATGTCTGGCCCAGATCTATGGTTATGTTTCAAGTTATAAATTATGATTTAGTTTATGATTTCAATTTTGGTCTATTTCAGTAGTTTGAGCCAAAACGAACTGCAATTTCTGCCTTTTGATCTTTTTTGTTTTAACAAATATACTTAATATTTTCCAACATTTTCTAAAATTTGTCAATGTGAATCAATATCACATTTATCTGATGCTCTAATGATACAATGTATGTTGTTTTGGCTCAGCATTGTTATTATAGTAAATGAGATGCAATCTTGATGTCTTTCATAATTAGAAAGCATTACACGTTCTTATGATTCTTCTTTTTTCTTGGAAGAGCTTTTTCTCTTGCAATAGACTATAATGATAATATTTAAATGAAATACTGAAATAACATGATTTATGTTTAGATCAGTTATTCATGTGAGATAGAATGAATATGATGAAAAATGGTTTTTTTCCTTGCTTAGATGAATTACTAAAATGGAATAGAATGAAATGTGCTTACATGGCTTTTTTTTTCCTTCTTAAATGAGTTATAAATTACTAAAGTGGAATAGAATGAAATGTGCTTACATGGTTTTTTTTTCTCTCTTTCTTAAATGAGTTACTAAGTGAACTAGAATGAAGTATGCTTAGACAGATTTTTCTTTTGTTAGATGGGTTATTCAAATGGAACAGAATGAAATATGTTCAGAGAAAAGTATAGTTATATGCAAAAATTAGAGTCTATTAACAAATTGGGCATATTCGGGTGGAAACTGGAGTCTATTTTCAGCTTGAAATAAGGAAATGCTAAACAAGTATGCAACACATACCATACACATCTTCGATCCGTATCAATATCTAGCATATATCTAGTATGAATGAGTCTTGAAATTGAAGTATCAGTGCTCCTAGCTTGTCAAACAGGCTTTCCGGTGGCTTAAGGATTGTGCAAGTCATGCATCATGCATCAGGCATCAGGCTTTCCTATGGGATCCTTATCCCACACGAGATCAAAGTAACACAACAGAAACTAGGAGGTAGAAGTAAAAATTAAAAACTATAGTAGAAAATCAAGCCAAAGCAAAGTTAACCAAGGGATATAGGAAAAGAAACTAAACCTACGCAAAGGATAACTAGAGGGCCCCACTCCTTCCATTCTTGCTGGATCTTTAGCCCACATTCTGGTCTTCATAATGTCTCGGCAGAAGAACCCCGTAGTCTCGCCTATATATGGCATTGCACCACAGGCTCTCAAGTAAATTCTCACCACTCAACATTCAACAAAATTGAGAAGAATCTCAACATAATTTATAATGCTTTCAATGGTTGTTAAGACTTGAGAGGTAGATAGGAGATGGTATTTATAGGAGATATCTCCTGAAGTCAATAGGTTTTTTCCTAATTCTAGTAGTGTACAGATTTTTTAAAAGAAAATAAAGATAAATGGATCATAGAAAATAAATTTCTAAGTCTTGCTGGACTTAGAACTCATCCAACATGAGTTTTTGGAAGAAAGAAACAAGAAAATCCAGTAAAATCTTTGAATTATCATGTTGTGGAATGGCATTTTCATAAATATCTAGAAGTTCATTAGCACTGACATGTTTTTGATAAATTGTCGATATCTTCCTTGTCCAACCTCCATTTTGGGTGATTCAAGATGCGTTGGAAAGCTAACTCTAATAGTAGATGCCGTGGAAGTAGTTTCATCTGAAAATTTTAACTGTGTTGATGCTAGTGAAGCTTTGGATATGTGCTTTGGATTGCTTTTTATTAATGTGGCTGGATATAAAAGTCAAATTTAGCTTATTGGACACCTATGAGTCAAGTTCCACGTTGTATTCTTCCTTGAAGTGGTGCTTATTAGTCTGGTGGTCTTCCAGAGCATGTCTCATCCCACCTCTTGTTCTTAGCATGAATCTCAAGGATTTGGCCTTCAAGCTTGCTTAAGTAGAGTTTTTGGTGTAGCCATAATCATCTTGAGCAAGGTTCTAAATCCCATAGGATGGGTTTGTTTTGGTTTTTCCTTGGAACGAGATGTGTTGCTGTCCTACTCCGTCCCAACATTTGGGATAGGGGATGTCTCAAACGTGCCAATTGGGACATTGAGACAATGATGGGACAGTCTTATCTTGACACATTGAATGGCACCCCATCCTGGTGTCCCACGGGACATCCCCTAGGGATTTGAATCCTTGATCTTGAGTTGCAGCAGCCTTCCATCAAACATGCTGCCCTTATGAGACCTCTTGGATGCTTGGATTAGATCCCTTGTTTAGGCATGTGGCAGTTGTTTGGTCCCTTGACTGCATTAGCTAGTCTAGATGGAGTCTTTGCTATTCTACTAAAGAACTGCCCAAACTACTGGAATTTCTATTTTTGCATATCATCGATTCTAGTTGAATTTGATATTTTTATTTGATTTTTCTTAATGAATTAGGAATCTTAAAGGTCATGTTACTTGGTATTTTATTGAGTTGAATTGAATGGTATTAAGTTTTGAAGGGCTCTTTTGACTGCTTCTTTTGTGTTGTTTGACTTTAGGTAGACCTTGCAGTGCTAACTCCATGGTTCATGAGTGAGGACCTAATACTGATTATGGTGATGATTGGCAACCCCAATGGCCATCATGATTCACAATAATTGAAAATCAAGTTTTGGAAGTGAGAGCCTAGAAATATTGGCTCTCTTATGCCTAGGAGTGTTAACTTTCCTATGCAAAATTTGAAGTATCAGTACCAATACCTATACTAGTTAAGGACTGCTATGGTATGATATTGGTATATGTCATACATATTGTATAGAGACATCATATAGTAGCTTGTGACAACATAACAAAGGTGACATTAACTTTCATGTGTTTGTATTGTTTGGTTCCTAGGGGTGTACCGAGTATGGGTTCCCTGTCTATATGATATGGTGCACATGGTATGGATTGGTATGAACTAGCACTTCAACCTTTGCTTCTATGACAATTCTTAGGTTGTCCAAGCATGGTATTGACTCCATGCAAGCCAATGCTCTCTATAGTTTGCAAGAGAGGAATCTATTGCCAACTTTGGATGGCTGCCAAGCTGTTGGATTTTGGCATCTCGAATTCAACCCACGGCAGCGACGGAGAAGCCCACAGCAGCAAGGCCCAAGATGGAGGAGTGCGCGGCTTGTAGGTGGGATGGTCCCCAGGCGCATGCGGCCCAAGCACGATCGTGCGGTCCAAGAGGGGGGACATGCAGTCCACCACGCCAGGCATGGTCCACCACGGTCCATGCGCACCTAAGGGAGGTTTTATGTAGTCCACCTACGGTCCAGGGAGATTTCATGTGGTCCATGCATGAGGCATGGACTCCTTGGTCGTCTACCACCTTTTCACATGGTGCACAGGTCTATCGCGTGCATAGGGCCGATCGAATGGCTAGGGATGTGTGTGGGATTAATCTGACAGTCAGAATGCTATCAGAGTCCTAATAGGAGATCTAGATTATGCGGGACTCGGTTTTAGGCTTTTAAAAGGGCTTGATGGCTTATGGAGCTGGGTGGGCATCGGTAGAAGATCCTATAGCGACTGAGGAGCCTTAAGGAGCAACAGAGGGTCCTCTTTGGATTTTTTAGAGAGCTTTGTAAGGGATTATGCTTCTTATTGAGAGAGAGAGATTGATGTATGATAGTTGAGAGGGTGTGATCTCCTCTTGTATTTATTTTTTTCATAGTGAAGCTTGCATGTTCCGTGGAGATAAGTCTTGGGCTAATCCACGTATTTAATTACGTCTTTCTTGCATCTCTTCTTCCTTTCTATTACGTTATTGACATCGTCATCGGGCTTGCAATCTTGGGCGATGATCTTTATTCCGTACTCATGAGGGATCCTTCCACTAAGTGGTATCAGAGTGCTAGATTTTTCAGGTTGTGGCCGTATTGATTAAGATTAAAGAAGATGGAGAAGACAAGCTTAATTAAGGTAGAGATCAACCAGTATGATGGGAAGAGCAATTTCTGCCTATGGCAAGTGAGAGTGAAGAATGTGCTAATCCAATAAGGGTTGATTGACGCTCTCTTGTGCAAGAAGAAGCCGACTACTATGGAGGTGAAGTATTGAAAGTGGCTCCAGATATAGGCGGTGAGCATGATCTGCTTATACTTAGTGAATGATGTGGTGATCCATGTGCTTAGGAAGACTTCTCTGATGGCGATGTGGATGAAGCTTGAGAAGATGTACATAGTAAAGTCACTTACTAACGCTTTCTTCCTCTGGAAGTAAGTCTACCAGCTATGGATGAGCGAAGGGTAGAGCGCGCAGGAGCATCTCAGCAACTTTCAAAAGATCCTCACTGATCAGTGTTGGTGAAAAGGTTGAGGAGAAGACTAGGACGTTGGTCTTGCTCTCATTGCTTCCTCCTTTGAGTCTTTGGTGATTGTTTTTTTTGTGGGGAAGAGCATTAAGATAGATGATGTTACTTCTGCACTTTTTTAGAATGAAGTCCTCAGGTGGGAGAACTAAGCGTCTAGTTTAGATGGCAACTTGGCTTTGGCGGTGACTGGAGGTCGTGGCGGCAGAGAACGAAGCGGCAGAGGATCGTAAGGTGGGCGGTTTAGATCTAAGTTGAGGGACTTTAGCAAGATCAAATGCTATCGATGTGGTGAGTTGGGACATCAAGTCAGAGATTGTCCACAGCTTAGAGATCGGATGAAGGCTACGGTGGCGATGGTCCAAGTTAGCGACATTGATGAGATTGATGATGTGCTTATGGTCTCAGATGAGATATCTATTTCTTTCCTTTAGTGGATTTTAGGTTTGGCATGTTTACATCATGTTTGTTGCAGAGATGAGCTGTTTGACTCTCTAGAGAGTAGTGAGGGTACTATTTATTTGCCGGATGGATCGAGCTGTGCGATTAAGGGTATTGGGACAGTCAGCTTGTAGACACATGATGGAGCAGTAAGAAAATTGGGTGAGGTTCGATACATATCCAGTTTCAAGAAAAAAATATTTTACTGAGCAGATTGGATTCAAGCAGCTATAGATGGAGAGCTGATGATGGAATTCTGAAGGTTATTCATGCTAGTAGGGTTGTTATGAAGGAAAGAAAGTATGGAGGATACTATATCTTGGCAGGAAGCTCAGCGCGAGGTGGAGCTTCAGGTGCTAGTAGAAGCTCAGCGCAAGATGGAGCTTCAGATGCAGGTGGATTGAGCACGAGACGGGAGACTCGGGAGGATGATAGGCAACGTCGCATGGTGAAGTTCTTATTGCCATAGGAGGCTATCCCGAGCAGGTCTCAGGTTAGGCAGGTTACAGCATATGATGAAGATGGTATCGAGCGATTTGGCTCGACTCTCATGTTTGCCCATCCATAAGCAGTCAGGTCTATACCTCAGGGCATGGGGGCGAGATCATCTAAAAACTCTCAAAGTTAGGTAGAGGCTGAATGTCGAGTCGAGATGGAGATTGTTGGATTTTGGTATCTTGAATTCGACTTACAGCAGTGATGGAGAAGCCTACAACAGCATGGCCTAAGATGGATTGCGTGGCTTGTCGGTGGGTGCAGCCCCCAGGCACGCGTGGCTTGCAAGCGTGCATGGCCCGCGGGAGCATGGAGCCCAGGTGCGACCATACGGTGGAGGGGGGACATATGGTCCACCGCACCAAGTGCGGTCCACCATGGTCCATGCGCACCCAGGAGTGGTTTTATGCGAACGCATGGTCTAGGGAGATTTCATGCAGTCTACGCGCGAGGCATGGACCCCTTAGCGGTCTATCGCCTTTTCATGTGGTGCACAGGAGGTCTATTGCGTGCACAGGCGCAATCGAATGGCCAGGGACGCATGCGGGATTGATCTGACGGTCAGAATGTTATTAGAGTCCTAACAAGAGACCTAGATCGCGTGGGACTCGATTTTAGGCTTGTAAAAAGGGTTGACGGCCTATGGAGCTGGGTGGGTGTCGGCAGAAGATCTTGTAGTGGCTAAGGAGCCTTGAGGAGCAACAAAGGGTTCTTGGATCTTTTAGAGAGCTTTGTGAAGGATTATGCTTCTTGTTGAGAGAGAGATTGATGTATAAGAGTTGAGAGGTGTGATCTCCTCTTGTATTTATTTTCTTTTCTCATAGTGAAGCTTGCATGCCCTGTGGAGGTAAGCTTTGGGCTAATCCATATATTTGATTTTGTTTTTCTTACATCTCTTCTTTCTTTCTATTACGGTATTGACATCGTCATCGGAGTTGCGATCTTGGGCGAGGATATGTATTCCGCACTCGTGAAGGATCCTCCCAAAGCAACATCAAGGATCATTAGTATTGATCTTAATTGAACATAAGTTTCTTAAGAATGAGAGCATGGGATTTATAATTCCTGTACATTAATCCCTTGGTTATCTTCCATATATCTCAAATTCTCAACATGTGCAACATTTGTGATCATTGATATAGTCATATAGATGTTGTTGATAGCAATGCGTGACCACGCAATAATAAATGCAATGCAGGGCACATAACTTTCCTTTTTAATTGCATTGTTTCCTCTTATACTACCACAGAAACCTATGTAATTTATACACTAATGACCATGCTGCAGCGGAGCTTGTGCTTGCTACTTTGTGAAATGCATGTCTTCTTTTCTATGCAACCATCTAATAATCTCCTTATCAATATCATCACCCTCTAAAGCTGAGTGAAGAACTTTTCATTTTTAGACATGTATATTTAATCAATTATTTAGATAATAATTAATTGAATAGTTAATGGGATAATTACCAACATGCATGTTGATCTAAAAGTAATGGCTCTAAATTATCAATACTTGCTTAAAGTTTTAAGATTTAAGTTAATTTTGATTTTTAGAAATTTTTATGCAAAAATTAACTTAAGATTTTTAGATATTCTGAAAATTTAAATGCTTGAGGAATCTTTTTAACACCTCCGGATGTTTTCCCAACTGGAACAAGGGCATTTTGGTGCTATAAATTGTAAAATTATGCCAATTTCGGTCAAAGGTTTGGATGCTTCAGAATTATGCCCAAAATTGATGCAATTCCAACATTAATATAGTAATGTTTTTTGGCAAACTAAGTTCAGTATGCTATCTTTTCCCCAAATTATTGTTTTATCCAATAATTATTTATTTAAAACATTATTTTTATGTAAAAATAAAATGAATAGCCAAAAAGAAAACATGGAGTTGTAGATTGTTATCCAAGATATAACATATCAAAAATTTATGTCAATTGGGAAAGAATGTGGCATTATTTTTTCTTTTCTTTGATTTTGGTCTAAAAGGCCAAAAAAATGTAGAGAGGACCACACCGGGTTTTAGTCTATATTTGGGCATGGAGGTGCTGGGTCTGAGCCTTTTCTCCCCCTCTTTCTATATTTCTTCCTTCTTTTTTCCAGATCACGTATGAAGCAAATAAAGAAAGAAAGAGTCTCAGCCTCTCAGGCATCTCTGTTTGACATGACTTCGCTAGGACCTGTGGGTACAGCTGGTGCCGATCACTGGTTTGGTTCACACCAGCTGGTAACCTGGCCTGGTTTTCTGAGTGCTAAGATACTGGAGCCATCTCTGGACCTGACATCTCATTAATATGATTCAAGACAGCTAAGACAGACTGGTAAAAACTAAGATTTCAATTCTTGTTCTCACAATAAAATCAAGCTGTCTTGTTAGTTTTCCACAAGTTTATTTTTTAGGTGATGTATGTGCAGATATTAATGGTAATTGCTAATTTTTCTTGTGCAGTGAGCACGAATCTTCTCTTTCTTTTGAAAACAGATGGACATTTAATGCCCATCTTATTGTCCTAAAATCTATACTTCTAATTTCTTTTTCATCTTCTCCCATTTATTTTTTTAGATCATTTCATATAAATTTTGTAGGTTGATCTTATTCTGTATCTTTCTGAATGATCATTGCTCTTACTATATGGGATATCATTGTACTATTTTAAGAAATCGGCTTTGAACATGCTTGAGTTCAGGAGATTAATTCAGTCTTTTTTTCAAAAAAATGAGGTACGCCTAAGGGTAAAATTGCATTTTTAATTAATAACTCAAATTTTGGTATGATGTTTCTTCCAAAATCAAGTTTAGCTTATACCAACTGTTTGAATATTGTCTACAAAGCAATTGTATAGGTTGTCATTAACTTTTGTTCAGTTAATCTGTTGATCTAACTACATCTAACTTGCTAATTTGTTGTTCTATGTATTATAGCAGTGTTGATGATGAATTTCCGCAAGTGACCTTTCATTTTGAGAAGTCTCTTACTTTGACTGTTTATCCTCATGAATATCTCTTTCAAAATAAGGTAAGTAAGATCTGCAGTTTGAGTTTGTTGGGGTGGGTGAGGGACCTGTATTTTTGTTCTTTTCATGCTGTAGTAGCATTTGTTGTATAAACCATTTCCTTGCTAAGCTTGCTTTGATGGTGAACTAAGATTGTGCTACTTTTTCAATTATTCAATAATGTCTTAGCTAATTCTTTGCTTCATTATATTTTCAATCAGAAGGATCAAAGAAATCAGGATCATCATATAGTGAACAAAAATATAACTTCTTGACTCAGCAATATCTGAAGGACTCTTAATCTTTGTATTTCTTTTGTAGATTATTAATAGCTAGTATTCAGCATATTTAGTGCTCCATCATGATGGACTCAAATGAATTTTTAATTCAAAGCTGGCTAGGAAGAAAATTATTTTTCTATAATGTCATTGATGGAGTATATAATCCTTGATGGACTAGAACGAGGAAAAAGGGTAGTCAAAGCCAATTATACTCAGATTCAATAATATTTGTTGGTTGTAGTGTGATTTGTGCATTTTGAAAAGCTTATTTAAAGAGGGAACATATGGATGATTTCTTCATATCTTGCTTACTTTAGCATGTACTAATGTAAGTAATATGTTTCCTGATGTAGCAAAACCAAATCTAATTTGTAATTGAAGCAAACTACAAAAGCTGATATTTAATTTACTGGAGTTCTTGTGACATGATGTAGAACCATTCTTTCACTTAGACTGAATGTCATAGAGACCTTCAAAAACATTGTGACCTTTCAGCTTAAAGCCTAAAGTGGATATTCTGGTTGTTTGGTCCTGCATGTTGGATTGTAATTATATGTGGTGAGTGGAAGATATCGGAGTACCACAAGAAGCTAGCTTCTCCTCTATATAGTAGTAGCTAATGCAAGAGTTTCATACTAATGATGTCAGCAAAAACAAACCAATTCAGATGGACAACAATTGAGAAAAATGTCAACAGTAGCAAAATCAATAGCAGATGAGAACTGTTGGTGCAGAATTTGGTCGACGCCAGGATGAGCTGGAGCAAAGGAGGATGAGGTCGCCGCCAGGGACCTGCAAAATAAAGTTTCATCCGGAGTCGGTGGTGGCGGCTTCGGCAGGACCTTCCGACGATCAAGTCAGCTCTTCTGGCCAACAGAAATAGAGTGCTTAGGCAAGAGTTTGGTGGAGTTTAGAGGAGGAGAGGAAAGCTTAGAGAAAATATATCTAGAGGGTCTCTTTTTATAGGTGGAGCTTGTAGCGGGTTGATGGTGACAGCTGCAGCTGCCTGAAGGCGGGCCGCTCGAGGTCTGGCAGAGTCAGTCACGGAGGAAGGCGGGCCGCTCGAGGTCTGGCAGAGTCAGTCACGGAGGGAGGCGCCGCTTGTACCGCCGTCTGTAGTAGATTGATGGTGACAGCCATTGCCGCCTGATAGCGGGTCGCTGTCGCCTACAGCGGACTGATAGTGACGGTCGCAGCCGTCCGATACTGAGCCATTCGAGGCTGCATGGAGGGGGAAGAGCTTTGACGTATATCAATTACGGAGGAGTTCGGACTTCCAAAGGAAATACGACTAGAGGGGATCATCCGGGAGGAATGCTAGCTGAAGGAGGAGCCCAAAAGAAGTTTGACTTCTGTAGAGATTCGACTGAAGGAGAGATACGGAAGGAGTTCGGCTCCCGTAGAAGTCCGGCCGAAGGAGATGTCTGGGAGAAATTCGGCTCCTGGAGAAGTTCGACTGAAGGAGAAGCTTGGAAGGAGTTCGGCTCCTGTAGGCGTTCGACTGAAGGAGGAGCTCCGGAGGAGTTCGGCTCCCGTAGACGTCCGACTGAAGGAGGGATCCGAAATGAGTTCGGCTCCTGTAGAAGTCCGATAGGAGGAATCCAGAGGAAGTTTGGCTCCCGTAGAAGTTCGATAGAAGGAGGAATCCGGAGGGAGTTCGGCTTCCGTAGAAGTCCGATCGAAGGAGAAATCCGAAGGGAGTTCGGCTCCCATAGATATCCAGCCGAAGGAGATATCTAGGAGGAGTCTGGCTCCTGGAGAAGTCCGGCCGAAGGAGAAGTCTGGTCGAAGAAGAAGTTTGGGAGGAGTCCGGATCCTGGGGAAATCCGGCTCCTGGGGAGTTCGGCAGGAATTCGGCCGTTGGGAGAGTTCGACTGGGGCTCGGCCGTTGAGAAGTTCGGTCGGTTGAAGAGGCTCGGTTGGGGCTCGGCCACTGAAAAGTTCGGCCGGCTAAAGAGGTTCGGCTAGGACTCGGCCGCTGAAGCTCTTCCGTGATTATCGATTGCATTGGGCTATGCATCAGGCTGAACTTCAGCGGGAGCGGGGTTTATCCCCAACAAGAACCGTTATCGGTTCAATTATTTGACACCCAGCACTAAAATTAAATATCTGCAATTTGAGCTACAAGGGTTGAGTAATAAGTGTTGGGCCCAATGATGGCAATGTAAAGCCATTGATGCCTAAAAGATTTCATAGGGGAAGTGCCAAAACATTCATTTAGAAAGGCTGATCTTGCTTAATATTCTGAAAAATGTAGTGTTCGATGCTCATATTCCAGAATTGCCTAAAGACATTAGTATGAATTGTCCATTCAAATTTTGAAGATTGACCATCCAGTGTTGTTGCCAAAATGATAACTTTGCAAAGCAGATAAACTTTTTTAAAATGTAGTTTCCCACTTCCCACTTTCATATTATTTCTCAACTCACATCAGTTTTCCTTCATGGTAACTGTGTTCCCAACAGCTTAGTGATCCTCTATGTATTATATGTCTCTTTCTATTTCATTGTTAAGTTCTGTGGAAGTCCCACTTTGAATGTCCTACACCTTAGAGTCCTTTTTTGTCACTGGTTATGATTCCACTACACAATTATAACAAATTTTGAGGCTTACAAAGATACATTATAGAAGATCTGCTTGTGCAAGGCAATGTTCTCCACTATTGGAATTGATAAATGCTTTGAGAATCTTTTCACAATTCTATTGCTTGATTTCAATGTTCTATTGTCCACAATTGTCAACTTGCAACCACTTTAGGAATTGTATCATCTTTGTGAGAGACTCATTCTTAGATTTAACTCCCAATTGAAGCCAAGATCATGGGATCAATCATGCCCATGGTCTACTATACGGCTCAATACAGGCTATACCGTACCTTATCGGTCATGTACTGGTATGCTATCTCTTACCATACTGACATTTGGTATGCTGTCTCATACCATACCAAACTACGTATTGACACTATAACAGGATAGTACTGGTATGGGATCCGGTATTGAGATGACGAACCTTAATCACACCTCTTCTCTAGTTGAGTGAATACCACCATAGAGCACCCTCATCTGATCCTCATTTCCCATAGTTATTACAAGTTTAAAACCTTTTTATTTAGGTTCAACTTAATCCTAGCTTTCTTCCTTTTCAGTCATAAAGATTCATGTGCACTATATGTGAATTTGGTGGTTGTTGGAGTTCACATTGTTATTTGGCGGTCTTAGTTCCTAAAATGTGCATGAACATACCATATCGGCTTGATCGTTTCAAAGGGCCATTATCTTGTCCTGGGACACTCAAACTTTATCTTGAACTTTCTTCTTTTTCTTTAGCTTTTCATCATTTTCACACTCATATTTTCTTGGTACAATGTTTTCTTAACCTGTTTCGTCTCATTCTTTGCTGATCTATGAATTTAATTCATACATCCATGCATGAGAGTTTCTGATCAAAGCAAACCTAAACCATGTGATAACAAGGCGAGATGATTGATGTTAATCAAGCACATTTGAGGTTAAACCTGAGAAAAGGACACATGGATGAGAAAGCCTTGTTCCAGTTATGTTAAAAGTAGATATTTCACTTGTGTTCTACTGAAAGCTCATAGGAGAGTACAATATTATTCTTTTACATGGCCATAAAATAATCTGTAGATCTCCCATCAAACATAAATGTTGATTGTATCCAGACTGATAATTCTTACTGAAGATAAAAATCAAGATTGTGATGATGCTCAGTAATATAAAACGTCAACGGCTGTTCACACACTGTAGTTAAGGAAAAGAAACTGTAGAAACTGTAAAATTGCTATGTTATATTTTAGAGTGTTTGACTTGCAATAATTAGTCATTTGAAATGTAGATAAGTTGAAAATTTCAGTTGCCTTTCAGGATTCTAAGAAAGGACAGCAAATCTTTGTATGGTAGCAATTATGTGCCCGCACAGATCTCCTTTAAATTAGCCAAAGTAACTTCAGTTGTCGGCTGGTTCCTCTTTCAATGGCACTTGCGCTAAGAGAGGCTATGTGAGGACTTGTGTGGCCATATTTTTAGTCCCACATCGGTTATGCACTGGGTAGATCTTGGATACTTATACAAGATCAAAGAAGTCAAATAATACTGTTTGGCTAGCTTTTTTGGGTGAGGTTTTAGGTTGTTACAAATGGTATCAGAGTAGATTCGTTCTATGGCCTATATGGACTAGGGGAGAGTGTTGCACATGCCCATTGGAGTTAACCACAGGCCGATCGTGGTGCTTTTGATTAGATTTGAATGGATTTGGACCCTTAGCTTGACAAGAACGTTAGGGCTTATATGGAGGAGTATGTAAGAACCCATGCAGACGTATATTTAGTCTCACATTGGCTATACATTGAGTAGATCTTGGATACTTGTATAGGATAAAGAAATTCAAATAATACTTTCTGGCTAGTCTTTTTGGGTGAGGTTATGGATTGTTATAGGCTATGGCCTATAAGGTGGCTCCCCACCATTATTCTCAAAAAAGAAAAGGTGGGGTGGGGGGGGGGGGGTGCGGTGGGGGCGAAAAAAGAAAAGAAAAGATGCCACATATACTAGGCTATAGCCTAGTGGTGGAACCCCTTCTTTAAATGGCGGAGGTTTTTTGTTGGATCCCTTGGAGGTATTTTTCATAGTTTTTGTTTGACATGGGTAATTCTTACTTGATTTCTTTGAAATGTTGGTAGCATTCCCATCATTATTCTCAAAAGAAAAGGTGGCAGTATCAGTCAATTCTTGGTTTCTAAATGATCTTTATTAATCTAGTTTGCTTCTTACATATTTTAAGTTTTCTCTACAGTTTTAGCTAGAACTAACCAGTTTATGTTTTAATATGTGAACCTAGATTTTCTAGCAAGTATCATCTACAATTTTTAGCCCTATATTATCTAGAAAATAGTGCCAACTTTCTAATGATGTCGATTTGCCACTAATTTTGTTATTCCTAAATGTTACTTGTTCACATTTAAGATTATTTCAGTGTTCTAGTTTTCCATTAAAAAAACTTTAAAATATGATTCCTTTATTTTTTTTATCATTATATCTTCAAGTTTTGTTCCATTGATGGCATATGTGCAGGAAGATGTCTGGTGTGTGGGTTGGCAAAATAGTGGAGCACAATCAAGGAATGGGAAAGATATCTTTATATTAGGAGGTACTTAATAATTTTTATTTCTTATTATGTTTCCCTTGGATTATGTTACCCTAGTAGCATGATTATATCATAATTCATATCCACATGTTATAATTAACTGAATTTACATTCTGAGTATAATAAGTTAATAACAATCAAAAGCTCAAAACTATTATTATCCTAATCTATCTTCAATCAAAACCTACTGGAATAGCATATATAACAGTTTATGGTGGTTTTCTAACATAGTTTATATAATGAAATGCTGTCAATTGACTTACATTTTTTATATTTATCTTATATTCGAAATTCCTCCTTGCAGCTTTCCCGTTAAGTGGTAATCAATAGCCTTGGGGCATCCATGTGGTATTTGGTTTGACATGATATTTTAGATCAAAAGTACTAAAGAATGGATGTCTACATGTCACTGTCTGGATCCAATTTATGTTACAAGTTAGCTCTTTTAATTCATAACTTACCGCTTTTGTTGTCAATGTGATATATAATTTTTTAAACTCTTTCTGGTTATTATAACTAAAAGATTATTCTTACATCTATTTGGGTTAGCTCACATGGTCACGGTATGATCCATAAAAGTTTGATAATATTTACATTTGGTTCTTAACCTAAGAGCAAGCCTCGTTGTTTTTGCCAATTGCCTAGCCGAGCCAATTTTAGGCTCGAGAGAAGTCAAGTAGACTTATCAATAGTTTACCTCACCCAATTAATCCAGATTTAGTAAAATATTTTGACTTGATTTCTTGTATATGACCAAAACCAGTTATTTGATATAATAATTAGTTGAGGCTCAAGCATAGATTAACCCGCTTTGTGATGGTCCAATAAACATGTCTATTAAAAAATAATATCAAGTTATAATCCTAGATATCATGATATATATATATATGTGTGTGTGTGTGTTGGCCTGGAGACATGGGAGTCTTCTTATGTTGGCCTGGAGACCTCCTATGTTTTCCCCACCTGATCCGCCTCCCTTGACTGCTTGCTTGCTTTCATAGGCACTACACGAACTGACATCCCCTGCACCCCCCCCCCCCCCACCACCACTTTATCTCCCTCTCAGCCTCCCACCCTCCTCTTTCCCCTCTTCACACTTGAGGCCAATGCATTGCTTGCCATGAATCCCCTATATGATTGCTTTCTATAGTCAGACCCTCAAATGATCATTTCTGCTTGCCAATTACCTGGACAGAAGGCTTTTTTTATTTTTGTTGATCCCCTAACCAAGTTCTACCTCTTATCTCCTACTACAATCTCCTTCATCCCATCTCAATCATCATTTAGTCCACATCCCATCTCAATCATTATTGGTCCACACCCCACCTGAACACATGTTGGTCTTTAGCCCATCCTTTCCTTGGTGATGAACAACTCTCACCATTGCCCTTAACCACAACTAGCCTGCAAGTGGACAGATCTGTTCATAAAAAAACTTGTCATCAATCTTGATTGATCTTGTTTAATTAAGAAATAAACCAAGCTCAAACTCTATTTGAAGCTTGAGTCATAGAAAAGCTGAGCCCAAACAATTTAGGCCTGCAAAAACAAATGGAAGCTAAGCACAACTTAGTTCGATAACACGCTTGTTCTTTTAATGAAGAATCCAAGCTTGTCAACAATCTTGCCAATCTGTTGTCAAGCTCAGCTTGAGCGTAAATCTCCTTTCATATAAGCTTGGGTGGCTTAGTACTCAACTTGGGTCATCTGTACCCCTAACCTTAACCCCAACCGGACACAAGTCTAAACAAAAATCTGTACCTAAATTCAAACCCAAAAACCGAAATCCCAAACCAAACCAAGACACTAACACTTGATTGGGTCAAGTTCACTATTGGTTGAACACACAAATCTAGGCCAGGTCAAGTTCATGACAACTTTTCACCAACTTGTCAAGTTGTTGGGTCAGGTTTCACATTAAATTTCTGAGGTTAGATTCAAGTTGACCCTAACCGGAACCATTTACATGCTCAAGGTAAATAATAAGTGAAAGTTCATAATTGCCTAGTCTCAAGAGTATTTAGACGAATAGGAAAAAAGGCAAATTTGTGCCAATTATATTTGAAAATTTATTTGAAATGTCTGCTCTTGCAAATTTTCCAATATTTGGTTATGGAGGTTTATACTGTTTAAATGTTTAAAGTTAACATTTATCATGCCATTGTTGGCTAAGGTTCAACATCATACTCATGCTTTGTTGTGTCTTATTGAGGACTAGGACAAAAAGTATGCAATATTATCCACAAATAAGAAAAAAATACATTGGTGTATCTTTTTAGATTCTAATCTAAACTACTATATTGCTTTTCAGTTAAGTGTATATGCTTTAGACATTTAAACAACAGATCTTATTCCCTTGAAGGATGTTAGAGTATACAGTTTACGTTGACTCACTCTGACAAATTGAACCATCAAACACCAGGACCAATAAATTATTGTCACTAATATCTTTCATTATCTGGAGTTAGGTGAGCAGCTTTACATGCAATGGTCATAGGCACCAGATGGACTTTGAAAGTTGTGATAATCTTCCTCAAGTGAGCTCCCACATGGGATAAATGACAGTTGTAGTGTTCAACTTGGTTGGTTAAAAAATGTAACCACATATTGTGGCCCAGCATACTTTGAGCATAACTCTATGTTGGATCACTAATCATAGAGATCCAACATGATTAGGTATGCCCAACTCACTATATGTTAGAAGAAACCTACAAAAATGTGCATAAATCAAATAAATCAAGCAAAGCGCATGTTCATGTGATATATCAATAATTGAAATACCATTTGTCTAATTACAATCTGTGGATTGTTAGAAGATATTTTTTAGTATTAAACTATTCCAAATTAAATTTATAACTGTGTGGTAAAATCATTTAGATATAGAAATTGATAGAAATATTTTTAGGAGAAGTATGATATTTTGATCAATTTTCTCCAAATCCAATATGGGTTCAAGCTAGATTTCTGAGAGCATATTGATGCTTGCACATTTAATTACTAGAGTTAGGCCCACCAATGCAAAGATTACGTACATCTGAAAACTTTCTTCCACTGCCCATCTTTCTTACAAAGCTTTGACAACAAATGCTAATGAAACCAACAAAGGTCATGGGCCCAGCTGCATTTGCTGCCTAAACTGCAGTTTGAAAAAAGTTGCTTGTAGAATGCCATTTCTGAAAGTCTTTTCACCCATAATTGTATGATAGGGATGTTCTAGATCAAGATTCACTATCTCAATACTAGATCCCATATCGGTACCATGGTAGTATAGTATTGTATGCCTGGTATGAGGTCAGTTGGGCATATTGAGACTTAGTATGTCCCTCATGCCAAGTCTCAGTTGGCACCTGTATGGTATGGCATGCAAGTATAGGGTGGTATTGACCGATATGGCAAATCTTATTCCAGATACCCAAATAGTTTAACTTTATGGTACGTAGAGAACATTAATCACCTATTTCTCAAACGTAATACAACCTATTAAGAAAATTCTTATTTAAGTATCTTAACAGGAACTCTTCGAATAGAGACCTTAACACACATGCATGTGTATATATCAGCTTTTGTAGGAAGTGGTTAGATAATATAGAAGGAGTTGATTATCAGAAGCTAGAAATTTTATCCAATTGTAGAGTAATATCTCTTGCATATATATTTAAGCTAATGAACAAGGATTCTTTTAGCAGTCGATGGAGCTAAATATGATCTTGTGAGGGTTCGTGGTAATTGGGCATGCTTATTTGAGTTGCAAACAGTGGTTCTGTTTGGCTTCTCACCGGAAGATCCATCTATTCCATTTAGGAAAGTTTAATTGATGATTTGAGTGTGTATAGTTACCTTTCCTTTGAATTGCCATACTGGTGACTTTCTCAAAAAAGGTCCTGATTTCAAGGTACCAATGTAACTACAGTGATACTCATTTCAATTCAAGACCTCCCCAAGATTGAAATTTAGAATTTGTGTCAACTTGAGCATGTTTGTCCATTTGTCACCATGGAAGCATCTCTCTTTTAACAAATGATGATAACCATGTTATGATACTACTTGGAATGTGTCATGAATTCATTCTTGACCATATGTGGTTGCTAGGCACATGTCCTGAATGCATTCTTGACCATATTTGGAGGAAGCCTCCTTTTATGAATGAGCTAACATGGTATGGGCATGGACCACATATTTGTAAAAGCAAAATGACTAAATTTCCCACAAATTTGAAACTAACTACAAGAATCTCTAACTCTTTTGAGGATTTGGGAGATGCTATCAATAATTCTTGTTCCTTTCATAGCAGACATTAACATGTTCATAAACCCGAAGTTCATCTATTCTTATCAAAGTGACAGTTTTTCCAATCTTAAAAAGAATATAGATGAAAAAAAATGTGGATAAGAAGCTTTCGTGCTTATTTTAGTTGGTATAAGAGTAGTCCAAAAGCACCACTAATTATGGGATGCTAATAAAAAGGTCAACAGAAAAATGCTGCTCTCATTATTTTTTCAGAGTCCATGGATGCATGTCTAGATGTAACTATCTATCCTTTTATTATATAATGGTGGTTCATGCTCTTGCTCTTACCAAGCATCATGGCAACAGTTCCTCCAATTTCATGAAACTTTTTAGTTGTTGCAGACATTAACAACTTGATTAGATTTGCAACTTGTTTTTTCACATTGAAATTGTAAAATCTTTAGCTCCATTTAGTCTTCAAGCTCTCACTTTTTATGATGCTGTTAATGCAGATTTGGTCCTATCAAATAAGTTAGTCGTTTATGATCTTGAGAATCAGGTTGTAGGTTGGGTCAATCACAACTGTAAGTATCATTCATCACCAAGTGTATTAATCTTGAATACTTCTGCAAGTTTATTGCTTTATTTAGTTTTAGTATTTCCTTTGTTGATTAGGTTCATAAATTTTGCTGGAAAATATCTTTCACTGCTCTTAAGTATTGTCATGGCCAAAAGTTGGAAAATAACCCTCTTTTGATATTATATCATTTAATTATATATACTAGAAAGCACTGCTATTTGATTTGTATCAGATGTACAAATATCATCCTTTGTGTTATCAGTATGTATGTTTTGTGATTGGGTTGGTCAAGGTGTATGCACTGGATTATGTATCCTGCTGGTCGAACGTTATGCTATCTTTCTCTTTAAATTTTTTAGGATCATTGAAATGGTAATAGATCTTCATGATCAATTCAAAATCCGTTGTTGTGGTATCTCCCTGTACATCTCAGTCATCTTGATTCTTGAATGAGTTCAATGCCTTGTGATTCTCATCCCTAACTTTAATAGTCCTGCAAGTCTGATCAGATTAACTTGACACAATGAATCTCACAGCATTTGTTCATCTCAAGAAGGGAATTATATTAATGCCTTTTAGTTGCAATTGGTTTCTAAGATCTGAAAATAACAAATGGCTCTATCCTAAATTCTCATATGACTATCTACCCCAAAATCTCAATGCTGGTGAGCTTGAAAGATCTTTCCAGCTTCAGATTTTATATCTGGGCATCTTTTCTATTGATAAGACTTTGTTGGTTAGGAATTAGGATGTTGATCACATTAAGCAAAGTATTTTACCGGCTTGGGATGTGGAACTTTTCTTCACGAATGTTGCAGAGTTTGCCATGTTAGTGGAACTCTTTTTAAGGGGAAAACTCGGAAATGGGATAAACAGGGAGTCGCATGCATTAATTGATGAATGGAAAGTAGAAATATACTACGAATGATTGGACATGATGAAACCATAGAGGTTGACACTTGGAGACAAGTATTGGATTTGAGAGCTAGCAAAACATGATGCATTACATGCAACAACCATAGGACCCATGAGAACATACAGACCTAGCCGAACCGGGTCAAAATCTAAAAAGACACTTTTATCATTCTGAAGAAGGCTAATCTTGGCTTCTTCAAGCTGGTGATTGAAAATAAAATATAAATAAAAAAATAAGATAAGGTCCTCATAAGCAGACCTCGTATTAAAAATAAGCATATTTTCTTTCCATGAACAGACAAATCTATCAAGATTGAGCATGCCACTTTTCATATAGTGGGACGGAGCATGACTTAGTGAAGGGGGACCTATGTAAATTCTGGATATAGAAAATAGCAAATATGTCATAAAAAGAGGGAACAACATATGTTAACCACTGCTGTTAGGTATGAAGTTTTAGGCTTCATTATTATCATTTTTTTTGCTTGTAGAGGTTCTATGAGGTTTAACAACTCATAAATAAATGAACAGCAAACATAGGCATAAACAACAGAAGCTAAGCCATAAACTTAAATCTCTAAAATGATTGTGGAGAAAAGGTGTAAGAGTGACAAGGAGCAAGAGAGGGCATACAGTAGTAGCACCTAGAAGAGGATATCTCAACACGGACATAGCGGAGTAGCTCAACTCTGATACAACCCCCAATAAGGGATCTTGATTGAAACTGGATCATTTTAGGTCGGGCACACTTTATTCAGTAGAAACCAGACTTATAAATAAATCCATTTCAATAATATAATGGGGAGATTGGAGAACTTTTGTGGAGGATGGGCAACTTGATCAACACAAGTGGTTCAGGTTGACCCATAGTTGACTAGTTTTAAAAGATTGGTTGGAGTAGATAACCTGACAGGTTGACAATGCGATACCCTGAACCTGACTGAGATAATCGAGTACCTAGCTCAATTACCCAATGGTCCCAATCTGACAGCTTCATATTAAGATTGTTTATTTTAAGGGAGGAGAATGAAGATTAAGGGCTACGTTCTGGTTGGGCAGTGAGAGATGGGGATGGTGAAGGGTGGGCTGTGGGGCAGAAAAGGGGCAAGAACCGACAAAGGAGGGGATAATGGTTCGAGGGTTTGGGCAAGGTGGCAAAAATGGTGGGGCTGGTGCTAGGGAGGCTGAGGTTGGGGCATTTGTGAGGTGGCAGTGGGAGGGGCTTGGTTCCACAGCATTGGATTGCAGAAAGCAACATGTACTTTTGATGTTGGTGAGGCTACGTTAGAAGGCAAGATGTGCTCCTCGTTATCTTCATAAGGGAAGACCTTCACCAACATAGGGCTCCGATGTTTCTCCACTGCATGCTTGCTGGTGGCGGCTGCTTGCCACTCGTTAGGGCCTGGTGCCTTGCTGCAAGTGGTTGCTCTTGGGAGTGTTGTGTAAGCTTAAGAATTGCTGGGATGATCTAGGAGAGAGATCACCCAAACCAACACCCTCTTCCGTTCTTCCAATAACTATCAAACTTCCTATTTAAGAACATGAAATGTTTTATTGCTTCTTTGCTTGTTAGCATCAATCACTTCAATCCGACATTAGGTTCTGAATATGCAAGGCAAACAGTTATATATATATATATATAAAATTTCCTTGAAAGTATGATTTATAACACAGACAATGTGTTGTAGTTCAAATTATTTATTGTTGACTTCATCATGGTTGATTGCAGGCTCCTCTGGCATCAAAATTCAAGATGACAAAACTGGAGAGGTTTATAGTGTTGATGCCCACCATATTAATTCTGCATGTACAATGAAGATAGGAAGGTTCACATCCTTGTTGCTAATTATTATGATGTATTACTTGCTTTACTGAATTGTCGCAGGCGATGGAAACATGACTTTTGCTGATACCCGGTAATAATAATCGTTTAGACTGTGGAAGTATGTCACCTTTATCATGAAGTGCCAAAAAATTTGAACCAAACCTGATTACAGACCATGAGAATCATATGATAAGTTGATGCTTTTGCCGCAGGACTTTTGGAACTCATCCGGCGTAGAATTCTTCGTCAGAAGTCCCCAGAACTGACTTCCTGACACCTGCCTACGACAAAGAAGCATAAATCGCTCAAAACATATCCTAAACAACCAGTCTAAGTTCAACAAAAATAAATACCTTTAGCATTTTCTTAGTAGTTATGGAGGCTTTGTTTCCCCAAAACAATATTGAATAGAGCTCCTCAAGGCATCCGTCCGTTTCCCAGTTGAAGTATTTACCGCTTTTATGACTGAACCCCTCAGTTGTTATTCGGCCACTTTCGCATCCACTTCATGTTTAAGATTGGTCGTGCAGTCTCGTCAGGTTTTATGTGTTTGGTCGGACGTAAACACGCGGAGCCTCTGGATCTTTTAGCTTTAAATGTAGTCATATCATTAACATCATCATCATCCGCTCAACTGTCCCCTCTGTTGCTGCTAAATCCTGGCGAGAAGACGTGACCGGTATTCGGTCTGGCGTCAAAAAGACAATATCTTGGTTCAGGGGTGGTAATGCCTTCAAAAAATATTCATTTGTCGGAATGTGTCCGGTGACAATTTTTTGATCCGTAAATTAGTCAGAATTTAAAAAATAAGAAAATTTAGTATTAGAAAAGCTTATCCTCGATTCTCCTTTCATCTCTTTTTACGTAGGGAGGAGGTTTTTTTATCGTTAATCCATAAATTTTGCCTCCTAGAGCATGAGAGTTATTGAATTAATAGAGGTTGTAGTGGGTGGTTAGTACCTCGACAATCATGTCATCATGGGCAAAAGGTTGTAGTGGGTGGTTAATACGCAAATAACGTGCCTTTTCTGTGCCATGATTGCATCCATAATCCATATTTTCTCAGATCATCAGTTATGGACCAGAGTAATTAATATCATTCTTAGTTTATTATAGCTAATCGTATAAAACGTTTTCACTTTGAGTCATTAGTTAAGCTTTTATAGTTGAAAGAGTCATCGGTCTGGTCCCGAAAACTCTTCTCGGGATTTATCCGGATTCGATAATCCAAGTATGATTTTATCATTTCGGGTGAAAGGAGTAACCTCATCGTTAATTTTTTGCAGGTATTAAAGTTCATGAACCAGGAATATTGTCTTTTTGGCGCCAGAACCAATGGGGGCCACGCCTTCCCGCTGGGGTTTAGTGGCAACAACCTCCCTGAAAATCTTATTGCTACATCCGAACTCATTAAGATGTAGTGGAGCCTCATTATAAAAAAGATATAAAAAAAAACATTGATCAACGAATTATATAACCTGCAAGCAGATGTGTTCTTCTTTACTTCTTTACTTGGTTGCTTTCGCTAGTTCATTATTAGGAGAATATAAATGCACCAATAAGAAGGAATGTATGATTTGTTGTGCAAAAGCATCTCGCAACCTTGCTGATAGCTTCTTGTGACACTGTCACAGCCATGCAAGGGGCCTCTACGGCTAGCAAACATTATGTCATTAGCGGTGGGCACATGGCTAAGACATAATTACTAATTCTCTAAAGTGTGAGAAATAAGCAAATTGACATAAGCCGAGCTAGTTTGTATGTAAAGACAAGAGTCGGCTTACTATCTTTTTGAATAAGAATGTACATTATGTAATATCCATATTTTTTATGCTTAGGGCTTACAATATTGCGTATATCATATTTACGATGTATGGTTAGAAATGTAGACTATATAATATTGTGTATACCATATTTTTGAGGTATCATTATTTATAAATAAATTATCCCTCACTAGAGAAGGGATGGGATTCTTCTCTCAATATTTTCTTAGTGTCTTTATGGCATCAGAGCCATAATATTTTAAGGACATCTTCCTCTTAGTTTTTTTTTTTTTTTTTTCTGTTGAATTTTTCCCCTATTTTTTCTTCTACTTATCATTGAGTTATGGTCTCCTCTTCTTATACTCTTAACCTACCTTCTTCTCTCTCGAATGTCCCTGTTAAGCTTAACGGAAACAACTATTATCTATGGAAAAGCATCACGATTCCTCTCCTGAGAGCATATCAGCTTCTCGATTATGCTAACGGAAGCATTCCAACCCCATCGAAAACTATTAAAGTTTCTAATGTAGACACAACCAAAGAAACCCCGAATCCAAAATATAAAAAATGATTCATTCAAGCCCAATTTGCTCTCACTTGTATCATGATTGCTGTCAATCAAGAAGTCGAAATTCAACTCGTAGGTGTCAAGTCTGCTCGTCAAGCCTGGAAGATGTTGGAGAATCTCTTCGACTCTCACACCTTCGCTCAGGAGGACTTTCTCGAGCAATATTGGTGCGAACTCCAAAAAAATGAGTCCTCGATGCTTGACTTCTTAAAGACTGTGAAGCAGTTAGCTACTCGTTTCTCCCTCATCAGAAAGCCGCAAAGTTCTCAATAGGTTAACCGAAGAATTGTCTTTCGTCTCGACATTGAATGGGAGCCTCTCGTCCTCTCTTTTGCTCCATCGCTCCCATCCATGATCACTGATGCTCTCTTGGCACTTCTCCTTAATGAGGTTCGTTGCTCATATCGAGCTTCTACTCAACTCACTCCACCTCTTGGTGGATTGCTTGGACCAACACCATCCTCCACTAACGTGGCCGACAATTGTGGTCGCAGTGGCGGGCGTGGTCGTGGCAGCAATAGTCACAGCGGCAAAAGCAAAAGAAAGAACTCTGGTAGTATAAATCCTAATTTTCAATTTGAAAATTCTCATCAGATTGGTAACTTTGCAGGTTATAATTCGGGAGGATTTTTTGGATCACAATCTGGGTCATTTAACCCATCTTCCTTTTTTGCCCCTTGTGGCTCTTCTTATCGAGCCAGGCCTCCTTCCTCTACGAGTGCTTTCGGTCTAAATCCAGGCCCAACCCGCTCCACTCCTTTCTATGGAGCACGTGGGCCGAATTCTTTGATTTATTGCCAGCTATATGGGTAGGCCGGCCATGTTGCTTTAGACTGTCCAATGCTACCTCCAGGCCTCCACTTTACTCCAATAAATGCACAGACTCATTTTACCTACAATGAATCCTCCAATCTTCATGACTTGGACTGGTATATTGATTCTGATGCAACACATCACATCACGTCGGATCTTGCCAACCTTCACATTCAAGAAGATCACTCTACTAGTTCCGATCAAATTCTGATTAGTGATGGCTCAGATTTGCCTATCATTGCCTCTGGATCTTCTACTCTCATAACACCCATCCATAAATTTGTCCTTAATAATATTTATTGTGCTCCTCATATTTTTAAGAATTTACTTTCTGTACCTCAATTTGTGAAGGATAATTCTTATTTCTTTGAACTTCACCCCACTTACTTTGTTGTGAAGGATCTATACACCCATCAGGAACTTCTTCGGAGACCGCTTAAAGATGGATTCTACTATTTGAGGCATGGTAATAGACACTCTTCTCAAGCTGAAGTTTTTTTAACGACATCACGATCGAAAATAGTGTGGCATCAACGATTGGGTCATCCTGCATTTTTCATAGTCCAGCATGCTCTTAATTCTTCTTCTATTTGATTCAATAAAGACTATACTACTCATGTATGTGCTTCATGTCAGCTTGGAAAAATTTTTCAATTTTCATTTTTACTTTCAATAACAGTTCAGTTCCATTTGCTTTTATTCATACTAATATTTGGGGACTAGCACCTGTCACTTCGCATATTGGGCATTCTTATTATGTTCATTTTTTGGATGATTATAGTAAATTTTCATGGTTCTATATTTTAAAATCTAGGGCGGACATTCTTCGTGTCTTTTGAGCTTTTCGGTTACAAGTTGAAAATATGTATGGCTATAAAATTAAATCCATTCAATTTGATGGTGCCAAAAAAATTTTGTCTAATGATTTTCAAAATGAACTTCAATAGAATGGCATCACTCATCGAATTTCTTGTCTTCACCCATCCCAATGAAATGATTTTGCTGAACGAAAACATAGACATATAGTTGACATGGGTTTGACTCTTCTTGCTCATTCACACTTACCATCTTAGGATTATGCCTTTGAAACCATAGTTTACCTAATCAATCGTCTTCCAACAAGATCACTTCATTTTTCATCCCTTTATCAGATTTTACATGGAACTCCACCTGATTATAACATGTTACGAGTTTTTGGATGCTCGTGTTTTCCATACTTGCATCCCTATACGAATATCGAACTTGATTTTTGATCTCGTCCTTGCATTTTTCTAGGCTATCCTTCGCATTACTATGGGTATCGTTGTTTTGACCCAGTTACAGGTTGCATCTTTATTTTCTATATTATTATTTTTGATGAACACACTTTTTTCTTTAGCTCAAAGGTGTCCACTACAAGCATCCCAACACTTCACCACATGCCTAACCTCATCTTGGAATTCGATAATCTCTCCTTAGATTCTAGACCCACCGATTTTTATTTACCCATTCCATCATCTGACCTATCATCGTTACCTATTGGTTAACTAGAGAATGAGTTTTCTACATTGGCAAGACCGACTAACGATGTGATAGCTGTTTCATCCCAAATTGGGCATCCATCCTCGTCTGATGAAATGAGAGACCCTCTGCCTGTTCGCACTCATGGGATGGTGACTCGATCTCAGGATGGCTCTTTTCCATCTCGGCGCTTTACTATATCTAAGCATCCTATTGCATTCTTTGTGTCTACTGATCTACATGAACCCACCTCTTTCTCGAAGGCAAAAAAAAATCTCAGATGGTGTTAGGCTATGCAGGAGGAATTTCAAGCTCTTATGGACAATTATATATGGGAACTTGTTCCTCCTCCACACCATCATGTTATCAACTGCAAGTGGGAGTATAAGATCAAACAAAAGACAGATGGATCTCTTGATCGTTATAAGGCTCGATTGATTGCCAACGGCTTAAATCAATGAGAAGATGTTGATTATGGTGAGACATTTACTTTGGTTATCAAGCCAGTTACCATTCGGGCCATCTTATCTATTGCCACCTCTCTATAGTGGAAAATTCGACAACTAGATGTAAAGAATGCATTTCTCTATGATTTCCTCGGTGAAAAAGTTTATATGAAGCAACCGCCGGAGTTTGCTAATCCATCAAAGCCACACCATGTCTGTCATCTTAAACGATCACTTTATGGCCTCAAGCAAGCCCCGCGTGCCTAGTTTCTTCGCCTAAATTCATTTCTACAGCATCTCGAATTTAAGAGATCTCATGTTGGTTCCTCTTTATTCTTTCTCCACACTGCCTCCTATTGTATGTTCATCCTCATAAATGATATTATTCTTACTGGGACACTAAATGCATCATTCACATCTCTTCTGATGGCTCTAAATAAGAAATTTGCCATGAAGGACCTTGGGCCATTGAATTACTTTCTAAACATTGAGGCTCACTCTGGTGCTAAGGAACTATATCTTACACAGTCCAAATATATTCATGAGATACTTAACCAAAATTCTATGCTGACTGTAAATCGGCATCTTTACCAGTGATCTCTGATTCTCATCTCTCATTATATGACGGTGACCCATATGATGACCCTACTATTTATCGTCGAGTGGTTGATTATCTACAATATTTGATACTTATCAGACCCGATATTTCTTATGCAGTAAATCAAGTGTGTCAGTTTATGCATCGACCCACAATAGCTCATTGGACGGTTGTTAAAAGAATCTTTCGTTATTTGAAGGAGACAATTAATCATGGTTTCCTCATCAAGAAAGGATCTATTTCTCATCTACATGCCTTCTTAGATGCTGACTGGGCAGGTAATCCTAATGATCGTCGCTCTATTAGTGAATTTGCTATTTTTCTCGGGACTAACCTCATCTCCTGGAGCTCCAAAAAGCAATGAACAGTAGCTTGTTTAAGTACTAAATTGAAGTATAAAAGCTTGGCCAATATCACAGCTGAGTTGATTTGGATACAGTCACTTTTCAAAGAGTTGAGTCTTCAACTTGGAAATCCTCAAACACTATGGTGTGATAATAGCTCTGCAATTTATCTCAGTGCTAATCTGATCTTTCATGCTCGGATGAAACATATTGAGATAGATTATCATTTTGTTCATGAATGAGTCTTCCAACAGTAGCTTCTCATTTGATTTATTGGCTCCTTTGATCAGCTTGCAAATATTCTCACAAAGGGCCTATCTACCCTATGTTTCATGGCTATTCGATCCAAGCTCAATGTGACCACCCTCGCATTGGGCTTGCAGGAGAGTAAAGATAAGAGTTGACTTTTTATTTTCTTGAATAAGAATGTATATTATGTAATATCCATATTTTTTATATTTAGAGGTTGCAATATTGTGTATACCATATTTATGGTATATTATTAGGAATGTATATTCTATATGTATTTTCTATACTTAGGGCCTACAATATTGTGTATACCATATTTATGGTGTATGATTAGAAATGTACACCATGTAATATTGTGTATACCATATTTTTTAGGTATCATTATTTATAAATGAATTATCCCTCACTAGTGAAGGGGTGGGATTCTTCTCACAATATTCTCTTAGTGTTATGATTCCTTACGCCGTGTTTTTGGCTTTTTATGGAAGCCTCTCGTGGTATTATCACAACCATGCAAAGTGTTCGCTGGCTGTCTGAAGGAAATGTTACGTGGCCAAGATAAGATTAAGACATAAGAGCTAATTTGCTAAACCATACAGAAATAATAAATTAATATTTTGTAATATGATTCCATGTAATAAGAAAAATGAGTAAATTACAATATTTTTGAAGAAAAGCAAATTATAAATTATATAGGAAACTTTATTCGAATTCCGTCTAGTGCTTCTTATAACTCATGAAAATTGCTTCCATGTGTCTCATATTTCTCAACAAATTCAAATCAATCTATTACTACAAATGGTGCCATAGAGGGTAAAATAAAAATTCTTTACTCATATCTAAACCTATTTAAAATTTTATTATCTGAACCTATCCCAAATCCAATTAAAAACTTACTCAAATATTTTAAACCCATTTGTTGTTGCCGAATCGTTGGCCTGAGATCGGAAGTCTTATCCTCAGCTGAAGGTGCTAAAGTGCTGGAGCGATACCTACAAAAATAAGTTTCTGGCTAGATTGTTCTCCAATGGGGATCCTCCGATGCTTAAGTCAGTGGTTGGAGAGTAGAGAGGAAGAAATTCATCGAGAGAAGTATACCTTTGGATCTCTGCTCTCCCTTATTTATAGTGGGGGTTAGTATCATGTACGCTTGGGAGACTCAACTGATTTTTGATTTTCGCACATCGATGCGCTAGAAGAGTTTATCTTTCTGCATTGGGATGCGGAGCTAGTTGATTACCTACCTTTTTTTGATAAAATTCAATCTAGATCATTGTGATTTTCTTATCTGATATGATTTTCTTCCTGAAATGATGCTCTCGCATCATTGACATGGTTTGTTGAAAGAATTTCAGATCGACATTTTTGAGGTTAGAGATTGGACAAGGCCGAAGTTGAGACCTCCGATAATGGATAAAGCATTAAGCACCTCCAACAATGGGTGAAATCAAGATCGGGACCAATGAGTTCGAAGATTATACTAAGCCGAAGTTAATACTTTTAATGGATTCTGGTACCATCAAGGTGGTCTAATGAAGTAGAAGCAAAGACTTATGATTTTAGTTAAAATAGGATTTAGAACTGAGGTTGGAGGTCGGACCTAGCGAGTCCGGCCGATTGCATTAGGCTGAAGTCCATACTCATGAATAGCAGTCCATCACAGCTGAGGTCAGAGATCAGTTTAAGTCAAAATAATACCATCAAGTAGAGCTTGATTTGGGACCGTCGAGGTTGGATTTTGCCAAAGTCGATATCTCCGAGGTTGAGTGAACTCAAAATTGAAGTAAAGCAATTGATACTTTGAGATCGGAGTTCGTACTCAGCTGAAGTGGATACCTTCAATCTTAGTCAAAACTGAATTCATAATTGAGGTCGGAGGTCAGACGTTACCAAGGTTACTAGCTTCAAAGTCAAAGAATGTTGAAGTCAGTGCCGAATAAAGAGCTCGATTTACTGCCTCCATGTGCTTAATGAGATCGACTGAAGCCGGTCTCGTTTGACTCACTAGAAACTGAAGTCCGATCTTGCATGAAGCTAAGGCCGTAGGTGCACTTACAATAGATACCCTCCACTCTTAACCCTGACTGGAGCTGAGGTCGAGCGTCAGGAGTAATTGCACATGGTCGAGGTCAATCTGAACCCTACATCAAGGAGCT
>QRFJ01002537.1:0-140494 GCA_006176705.1 Cocos nucifera | reverse complement strand
GGATAAGTGAAAGATTGTTAGATATATGTGCCCTAGAAGCCAGAATTGGCTGACACTTGTAATACACTTCTAGAAGCAAAATTATAATTTTGACTAATATCAATAAAATTGATTATTTTCTATCACATATGTGTATTTAGTGTCTGTGATACATCCTTTGAGTTAATGGTAATGATAATTCATATTTTTAAGAGTTAAAAATTTAAGACATGAATAATCATTATTAACTCATAAAATGCTTCCGACCATAGGATCATCACGAGGATGATGATTGATCTGAAAGGTTGGTGTACAATCGCTTCTCTTTAGTAGATGAGTCTTGAGTCTACAGTGTGGAGACACCAGAGTGAGAGTACAGGTACTCGTTAGATAATAAGAGCACTGAGCGTAACCACCTCAAGTAGTCATTAGGAAATCTACCTTCTCATCAATGATTAACTCGATGCAGCAGTGGTGTGTCTGATTTTTTGATCTGAGGTGCATCGATAGTTCATTTTGAGAGTGTTATAGTTTGACTACACCATTACTCGATCTCCTAGCCATATGAAATCCTGAGGTGTATGTTGGCTATAGCATGTTCATTATAGAAACTGGATAGCATCAAGATGAAATCTATCTACCTCGGTGGTAGAAAAGCAGTCCTATGATGATCATGAGAATCAAGTTCAGAAGTCCATGGCCATGGTAGAGTGAAATAATAGAAAGAGTTTTTATTTAGATTTTTACATCGGATTCGAATCGAATGATTACATCATATGACAAAGACTAGGGTTTGACGAGTTCACCTTAACCCTAATCTGATTGGGGCTCAAGATAGAAGAACTTAATCACATAAGTAGCTGCACCAAAAGGTTCGCATTCTGCTCTGATGGGTTGCCACCATATACTACTAGGTGTCACTGGTGGATTTTGGGAGCAATTAGAATGATTTAGATGATCGATCATTCTAGCTGTTTAAATCAGAAGAGTTCTGATCCATCGAAAGGAGTTTCGATGATATCGATGATAGAGATCATGATATATTTTCATTATCATACAAAATTGAACCTAACTGGATCACATAAACAAGGGTTTGAATCTGGTGATCATCAATTGAACTGATCTAGTTCAATTGATCTGAATGAGATTCAATTAGGTTCAAGAAAATTGTGTTAGCACTCGATTGAACCTAACGTTCTTCTTTTGCTATCATAAATAAGTTATCCTGACTAAGTCAAAGAAGTTTGTGCTCAATCAGAGGCCTTCATATGGTCTGACTGGAGGTTGTCCAAGTCAGAAAAGGTTGTCTTATTTTGTAAGACATTACCTGCCATTTTTGGTTACATGTCATTTCTCGTTCTTTGACTTTGGTCAAAAGTCTACCTTTGACTGGTCAAATATTAACCATGGACACTTTGACTTCTGTCCACATGTCACGCACCTATTGAAAAGCTGGTGGGGGCCTGTCCCCCTGCCAGAACCTGGCAAGGAAGAGGGCGCATGCCACCCTTGGCATGTGCCCAAGCTAGAGGCACCCAGGAGTTCCTGTTGGATAGGGACTCCATCTCCTTTTTGGATTTCGATTAGAGTTCTCCTAAGAACCAACTTTGACTGGTCTTAGGCGCCATCTAAGGAGGAATCCAGGGGACTCTATTTTCATTAATCAGATTTAGATCTGATTTCACAAAGGATTGTGATTGGTTGGGAAGAAGAGAAGTTGGATCACAGACAATCTATAAGTAAGACCCTGCGCCCAACTCAAAGTATGATTGAATCATAATTCCCCATGCCCCAAGGCTACCTCTTTCCTCTTCCTCCACACCAAACCCACCTTCTCCCTCTCCTCTCCACATCCAAAAGAGTTTTGGAGCTTGGTTGGTGCAATTCAGATGAGAGAAAGACGACTGAAAGCTAGAAGGCTGCACTGCTGCATAGGACGACTGCTGATCTTTAAAAAAAATTTTGAAGATCCTCAAGATCAGATCCAGATCTGATTTTTGAAGACATGATAGAGAAGAAGAGGATCTCTAGATTCAGTCTGAGTGGATATCGATAGAGGTCAGGCACTTGCGTGGCTTGATCCCGAACCTTTCGCTGCTTACAGGATCATCAATTAATAATAGGATTACCCACTTCAAGATAAATTAAATCTAATTTAATTTATCTAATTTTATTTTAATTTTTAAAATAATAATAATCAGTTCTAAAATATCTTAGATCTGATCTAGATCAAACAAAAAAAATTTTGAAATATATCTCTTGATCTAATCAGATCTGAACGAACTTGATCCGATAAATCAGGATTTTTCTTCAATAAGGATCTAGAGGTTCTGCACCTTTGGTATAGAATTCCTCTGAAACTTAAATTGGAGGCTGTCGGTCTCGAGGATCGATAGCCCTTCCTCCTTGGGGATAGGTTAGTCTTTATGAGAAATCTCTTAAAGCCAGCCCGAGACTTCCTTTTTACTTTTTCGCCATCGAGTTTCTCAGGGCTTATGGAATTCCCTCTTGCTATATAGCGCCAAACTCATGGCACTCCATAGTGGCTTTTATCACCCATCTCCTCCTTGGTGTTGAGCCTACTATCCACCTCTTCAAGGCATGCTTCTCATTTAAGGAGCACCCTAAAAAGATCGGATGGTGCTATGCTTCACCTCGATCGAAGCATTGCCTCTTCAAAGGTGCTCCTTCTTTAATTCACAACTGAAAGGAGTGCTTTTTTTTTTTTAATTTTGATCGAGCAATCATGGAACTTCGGTATTTCATAGTGCCGGCCTTGAAACTCGGTTAATAAGGTTCTGATACTTTTAGATGCCGAGGACGAGACCTTGCAACACATTCTTAGTTGCGGCATCCGAACACTTCGTTATTTCCTCATAGAGGAGAGACTGTTTGAGGTCGGATTGAGCCCGACCTAGGAAGTAAGTTCATTTTTTCAAGTTTTTCAATTTGGTTTTCTTCAAACTAATCTTTTTTGTTGGTATCTTTCAAAAATGAAGCCCAAGGAAGCTGAAGCTCTCCGCCGCATAGCAAGAAAGAGGAAATCTATGGAAGAGATCTTGGCTCCTAAACATGCTCGTGTTGAGTTCATTCTCGCCTAGCCTGCTGCTGGGACTATACTAGCTTAGGGATCGACCCCCAAAATAGATCCTTCTAAAGTCAAAGCTGTAGTCCCACTCAGGTCAGTAGCTTCGGGGGAGCCAGTTTTCCTTTCTTCTACGTCATCGACCCCTCAAGGCTCATCCATGCTTCTGATCTCAGTGAAGATTTTTCCATGACCCGAGGTTCCAGTCACATTCAAAAAATAAACTATCCATCCAAAACAAAGTGGCGAGGATCGGAGGTTGGGCTTCACAAACAATCATGTCGCCCATGAAGTACTCCAAGGTGCAATCCTTAAGGCCGATGTCGAGGCCTTGGATGCTGAGGGAGTAGGGTATTGAGTGAATGACTCGTACGATTCTTTCTTTTGGATAAGTTTTGGAGCTCAGACTTTTTCATTTTCACCTTCATCTTCCTCACTCATTTATTCATCATTAATCTTTTTTTTTTTATCTCATTCATCCCGTGGACCATTTTGTTAATGTCCTGAATGAAGTTCAGGTGGATACCAAGGAGCTTGAAGTCCGAACTTCTAAGGCTGAGGCTTTAGCTGATGAAGCTTTGAAGGTCAGATGCTTTAGCATGACCTTTGCATGATCGGAGCCTCTTTAATAATTGGGCAATCAAGTGTCTCCATGTATGAGCTCCTTTGGAGGTCAGTTGCTTCAAGGGTGGCTAGTCACGATTGGAGGTCCGCTTTAGCATTTTCTATTTTGGGAATATGCTAGATACTAAAAGTGATGAAGTCGGAAGTGAGACCCTTCACTTTCTCCAAATATTTGATCATGTTGGATTCCTGGACTTCATATTCATCTTGTATGTGACCTACAATGAACTACGAGTCACTGCAGACCCTTAAGTTGCAGATTTCCAATTCATTGGCAATTTTGAGTCTAGCTATTAATGCTTCATACTCGGCTTCATTATTGAAAACTTTGAATCCAAAGTGTAAAGCATATTCGGCAACCACTCCATCTGGACTAGTGAGAATAACTCTTGCTTCAGATCCCGTCGTGTTGAAAGAGCCATCCACATGAAGAGTCCAACACCCTTGCAAGTCGTGAACTTCTAAGCTTGACACAAGCTCTTCTTCAGATATGGTGCATTCCAGGACAAAGTCAACTAAGGCCTATGCTTTGATAGATGGATGTGGGAGGTACTTCACATCAAGTTCTCCAAGCTCAATGGCCCATCTGGCAAGTTGATCTGATGTATTCGATCGATGAAGTATTACCTTAATAGGTTGGTCAGTAAGGACCACAATCATATATGCTTGGAAATATAGGCGCAACTTTCTTGCTGAAAGGATCAGAGCATATACAATTTTCTCAAGTTTTGCATATCTAGTCTTAGCATCATGAAGAACTTGGCTCACATAATACACCAATTTCTATAACATCCCTTCTTGGTAGATGAGCATCGAGCTAATTGCTTGTGGAAAAACTACTAGATACAGATATAGAGTCTCTTCGGGCTCTAGCTTACTGAGAAGAGGTGGAAAACTTAGGTACTTTTTGAGCTCATCAAAAGCTGTTTGGCATTTCTTTGTCCGCTAAAAATTCTTCACTTGCTAAAGAGCTTGAAAGAAAGAAAGATCCCTCTCAACCTTGAGAGGAGCTTGCTAAGAGCTGTCAGTCTTTCAGTAAGGTATCATACCTTCTTGATTGACTTTGGCAGCTTCATCTTTTGGAGTGCTCGTACCTTCTCTAGATTGACTTCGATTCCTCGTTGCAACACTATGAAGACAAAAAAATTTCTGCAGCTAATGTCAAAAGCATATTTGCTTGGATTGAGTTGAGGCAAAAGTGCTGCAACAATCTGAAGGTCTCCTCAAGGTCGGTAATATGGCACTCAATAGCAGTACTCTTGATGAGCATATCATCGATATATACCTCCATGTTCCTCCCAATTTAGGTCTTGAAAATTTTGTTGATGAGCCATTAATAGATCACCTCTGCATTCTTTAAGCTGAACGGCATGATCCTATAATAAAAAAAAACTTGGTCGGTAATAAAAACTATTTTTTTCTCATCCTTAGAAGCCATCAGGATTTGGTTGATCCAGAGAAAGTGTCCATGAAGGAGAAAAGTTGGTGTCCTGATGTAACATCCACCAGTTGGTCGATCCAAGATAATAGGTAACTATCTTTGGGGTAGGTCTTATTAAGGTCAGTGTAATCAATGCACGCTTGACACTTTCCGCTGGCCTTTTTAACCAGCATAATGTTAGCCAGCCACTAGAGATAATTGACTTCATGTATGAAGCCGACCTTCAAGAGCTTATCCACCTTTTCTTCTATCACTTTCTGATGCTCTAGTGCAAAATTTTTCTTTTTCTGTCTGACGGAATGGTGGTTTAGGTTCACGTTTCTATGATGTACAATCACCTCTAGATTGATTTTCGATATATCTAAAGTTGTCCAAGTAAAAATATCGATATTCGATTGTAGGAATGAGGTAAGATGGCGATGATCCTCTTCATTCAGATTGAAACCAATTTGGACTGTTTTGGTTGGATCTCTCTTCTCCAAGGTCACTGAAATGAGTTTCTCTACTAGCTGACCTCATTGCTCAGTTAGTTCATCTCAGACATCAAGCTCTTCAGATGAAAGAGGTTCTTTAGGTATCTCGCCAAGCAGAGCCACCATATAGTATGCTCTGGCCACCTGCTGGTCTCCTTGAACTTCTATTCCTTAGAAAGTAGGAAACTTCATTAATAGGTGGTAGGTTGATACTTTGGCTCTGAAATCATTCAATACTGGTCAGCCCAGAATTACATTATATGCAGAAAAAATCTTTATGATCAAGAAATTGACTAGAACTATCAACTGCTTTGGAGTTCATCCCATGGTCACAGGGAGTAATATAGCCCCTTCCATGGTCATAGTATTGCTAGAAAATTCGACCAATGGAATGCCACTTTTTTTAGGCAGTTATAAAATAAGCCTATTCGAACAAAAGCATCGTAAAATAAAATATCTGTGGAGCTTCCATTATCAATTAAAATTTATTGTATATTATAATAAAAAATATTTAAAGTAACTATAATTGGATCATTATGCGGGCACATGACTCTTTTGAGATTATCATCAGAGAAGATAATATCTTCCTCAACTCTCCTCTTCTTCTATTTCTCTTCTTTAGTTCAGCCTCCTCCATCGTCGGTCTAATTTAGTTTGGGTATAGAGTCTTCATACTGCCCGCCCAAGAGGGTATAGAGTCTTCTTACACTCCGCCACATACCTCTTCAGTCGTTCCCGTTAGATGAGTGATTCGATCTCTCTTTGAGCTACCAACATTCTTCCATATCATGCTCATGATCTTGATGATATCAACAATACTTTCTCAGATCTCGTACATATAGTGGATGTTAGATGAGTGCCCTAAAAGCCAGATTGGTTGACACTTTGTAAAATATTTTTTAAAAATATTTTTATAATTTGATTTAAAATTAATAAAAAATTTATTTTTTTATCATATTATGTATTTAAAGTGTCTGTGATACATCCATTGAGTTATCGGGCATGATAACACATATTCTCAAGAGTTGAAAATTTAAGGTATATATTATCATAATTAACTCATAAACTACTTTCGATCATAGGATCATCATGAGGATGGTGATCGATCTAGAAGATTGATGTTCGATCATTTTCTTAGGATAGACGAATCTTGAATCTACGATGTGGAGATTTTGGAGTAGAGTATAGATACTTGTTAAGAATAAGGGCACTGAGCGTGACCACCTCGACCAGTCATAAGGGAGTCTATCTTATTATCGATGACTAGCTCGATGCTACACTTGTGCATCTAGTTCTTTGACTTGAGGTACATCGATAATTCATCTTGAGTGTGTTATAGTTTGACTACATCATAATTCGATCTTCTAGTCATTTAGAATCCTAAGATGTATGTTGGCTATAACATGTTCATTGTAGGAATTGAATCACACCAATAAAAAATCTATCAACCTCGATAGAGGAGGAGTTGTCCTATGATGATCATGAGATCAAGTTCTTAATTAAGCCCATGGCTATGGTAGTGTGAAATAATAGAAAGAGTTTCTATTAGAATTTTACATCAAACTAGAATCGAATGATTCATTCATATGATGGGTGTTAGGTCTGACGAGTTCACCTTGATCTTGATCCTGTCGGGGCTCATGATAGAAGAATCCAATCGCATAGGTAACTGCACTGAGAGGTTCGTATTCGATTCTGATAGATTGCCATCATATACTACTAGGTATTATTGATAAATTTTGGGACTAATTAGAATTATCTTAACGATCGGCGATTCTAATTGGATGAATCAAAAGAGTTCTGGTCCATCGAAAAATATATCGATGATGAAAATTACGATATATCTCATTATTATATAAAATTGAATCTAATTGGATCACATAAATAAAGATTTAAATTTGGATATCATCAATTGGGCTAACCTAATTTGATTGATTTGGATTAGATCCAATCAAGTTCAAGAAAATCATGCTAGCACATAATTGGACCTGATTTTCTCCTTCTATCATCTTTCTGGTTCATCTCGACTAAGTTAAATTGAATTTAGCTCATCTAAAAATTTTGTATGATTTTATCCTGATCTGATTGGACCTTATCCTGATTGGATTAAGGCTTCTTGATAAGATCAGGGCTTGTCTTGACTTGATTAAGCCTTGTTATGATCCCACGCAAGGGGCGTTAGGACAAGGCCTTTGGACTCGTTCTTTGCAGGAAAGAAGGGAGGGGGCGTGCGCCCCCTGAAGTATATCTGAGGGCACACGACCCTAGTGTTTTTCATGAAGAGAGAAAGGGCGCCCACCTACTTTTTGGCATACATCCTTAATGGATAAGCATGGGGAGTTTGAATCATTCAAACTTTAGAGAGTTTTGATCTCTGCGCCCACTCTCCACCTTATTAGATAAGGTGGTGCCAAATATTCCTATATTTTGTGTGAAAAAATAAAAGAATTTCAGATGGGGTGTGGAAATAAAAAATTGAAGTCCTGCTTTAACCAAACTAGTTGCTTAAAGTCTTAGGCTCCAGGGCTATGCATAGGTTTATAAATAGACCCATGATCAAAGGTGTTTGATCATTGCAATTAATCCATGGCAAAGCCCTGCTCCTCTCTCTATCTCCACACCTCCTCTACTCCTCTCCCTCTTCTCCATGCCTAAGATGTTGGGTAAAATCAGCGAACAAGAGTTGGTTGCTGATCTTGTAAAGGTTGCATATTCAGTTGCTGATCGAGAGATGAACGTGCTACTGTCAAAGATTAGTTCGAAGGCTCTACAGATCAAGATTAGATCTAATCTTTTGAGATTAGATCTAGAAGGAGAGGACATTCAGATCCAAAATGAGTGGACTTCGGTAGAGGTTGGGTGCGTGCATGGCTCAAGTCAGAACCTTAGATCGTCGTCAAATCATCTCTACGATAAATGGTTTATTCGATAAGATAACATTAGATGTTGCTGTTTTAATTTAATTTTAATTTTTTAACTTTAAATCAATCTAATCAGACTTGAGAACTTTTAGATCTTATCGGATATTAGAGAAAAATTTTTAAAATTCTGCCTTAGATCTAATTCGATTATATCGATCCTACGGCAAGAACTAGACGTTCTTTCAACTGGTATCTGAGCTACGTTTGCAATTCTCTAGATCTATTTTATTTTGATCTAAATTTTTTTTATCATATGATGATTTAGATTTTAGATAACACATATGATGTAATTAGATCTAAAATATGTAGATACATCCAAAATTTATATATATATGATATACGTGATGCATGTCTATACTAGCTCTATAAATTTATGTCATGTATAGTCTGGATCTAAAATTTTTATGATGTCATCATTTAAATTTTAATTTTCATATATTACATCAGATGTAATCATATTTGAAATATAATTTTATATATTTAAAATTGATACATGAGATGTATGCAAAGCATATATAGATTAGATCTTAGATCGTATAAGAGTTATATATATTAGATCTAATTATTTTATAGTATAGTTCATATTTCTGATTAAGACATTCTCCTTGGTTGTTTGGCCATAAGAGTAAGAAGGGTTTAAAGGCCTTCTCTTTTTATTCGATGGGATGCTCTTATGGCATATAGGGGTGCTGCACGTTTGTCCTTAATCAGAAATCAAAATTTATTTTTTTGTAAAACTCTAGATCCTAAAATTCTAGGATCTTTGATGCATATTTTATTTTATAAACTCTTAAACTTAATTAAGAATTAAATTTATAAAATTAATTAGATCTAAAAATTATGAACTTTTAGATTTAAGATGCCTTCATAAAACTTGAGTTCGGATATGGGTAGCTCAATTAGGTCAAGCGGTTGATCAAATCGAATCAAGAGTTGATTAGGTGGGATTAAGAGTGCTTAGATTTGACTAATTCATTAGATGTAAATCTTGATCAAGATTGACTTACAGCCACATGTGATTGATCAATTTAAGATCTAATTTGGCTCTACGATTCGAGCTTGAATTGTAGGCTAATCCGATCAGTTCTGATTAGACAAGTTGGTGTCTAAGATAAGTTTGGCAGATACGACTGATGGTTTTTAATTGAAAGCTACTCGATCGGAATGCATTCATGGTAAGTTAATGCCATATCCCTTCCACTGATCTCACTTACCTATTGAGTCGATCCAGTTCTGATTTGAGATGGCTAATAATTCGAGCTAACTCGTGCCACTAGGTTAGTCATAACTATTATGACTAGTCAAGTCTAAGAGACCTAAATCAAATCTTTCTAAAAAAATATTAAGTCAATAGTCTTTCATTATTGTAGATGTGCAGATTCTTTTTGGGGTTGATTGTTCTCGATTGGATACAGTAATTCAGTTGTACCAAGAAGACGCAACCATATCTATTAGACATTAGATGCTACGGATTGAAGGATGGATTGGGCTTAATATTTTAAATGTAGTGAGAATTTCAATCAGAAATCTAGTTCGTGTAAATGATGGATTTGACTTAACTAAGAAGTTGAGTAATATTCTGTGCATGGTGAGCTCCATGAATTAGAGATAAAATTTAGGTGCACAATATTTAAAAAAATATTAGGCAAGAGTTGTCCACTTATCGATTGATCAATTATCAATAACTGTTAGGTGAGGTGGTGAACCAGTTGATGGGGCTGCACCACCCACTAAAAGTCATAAATTGTAGAAACTTTCGCATCTCTGCTAAGAAAGTATAGAAATTTGAGAAAATAGTGAAAGTCTAAATTTATTTAAAAATAAAATTTTTAAATAAATTAATCAAATTAAATTATAAATTTAATTAAAAATTTTGACTCTCTACAAGAATATATCTACATCAAACTTCCTAATCTGAATCCTAGATACCCACAGACTGACTAGATCCAATTATAAGGATCGGCTTAGGAACCTTAAAATCATTGAGTTTTGAAAAACTATCCTATGTATTGGACCAAAAAAATTTTACTCTACTAGCTGGTCCGATTGTCGAACAGAGTGCACCTCATGAGAAATGGTCAGACAATGATAACAAGGTTAGGTGCTACATGTTGGACTCAATATCAGATGATTACAGCACCAACATGAAGACTTTAGGACCACATGCCAAATGTTGACTCATCTGTAAGAGTTGTTTAGTGAATAGAGTCATGCAGCACGTTATCAAGTCTCGAGGAGATTTTTTAAAGCATAGATGCATGATGGATAATTAGTCCAAGATCATTGCTTGGCGATGATCAAGGACCTAGAAGAGCTTGAGACTAACTTTATTATTTTTTCTACATTCAGTTGGATGCTTGACTCTGGTTCTAGTGCTCATTTATGTACTTCTATGCATGATCTTAAGGAGAGCAGGAGGCTAAGAGATGGTGAGATGATCCTGCGCATCGAAAATAGAGCAAAAATTTTTGCTATGATCGTAGAAACCTATCCTCTTTAACTACTATCTGGATTAGTCTTAGTTCTTAGAGATTGTTATTTTGTGTCTGCTACAAGTAGGATTTCGATTTTGGTTTTATGTTTAGCACAAGAGAATTATGTAATTAGTTTTCTTTAAGGACCATTGTATAATTCTTTATGAAAGAAATAAAATTACAAGTAATTTCTTAATTAACGATTTCTATCAGTTACATGTAGATGTTTTTGTTTTTAATATTGAGCAAAACGTGAATGCTATAGGATTAAAATTATCTAGGGATAGCATCAACAAAAGATATCTATGGCATCTTAGGCTAGATCATATAGCTGAAGACATGATTAACAAATTGAAGAAATTTAGACTGGTGGGTTTGTTAACTTCTGAGTCATATCTAATTTATGAATCATGCCTTCAAAATAAAATAATCAAGTTACCTTTTATAGGATATGAGGAAAGGTCCACAGACCTACTTGCCCTGATATTTATAGATGTATGCAGTCCATTTGATATACCGTTAGAGATAATTTTTTTCTACTTTATTGCCTTTATTGATGATCTATCTCGGTACAGGTATGTATATCTAATACGACATAAGTCTGAAGTCTTTGAAAAGTTTAAGATATTCAGAGATGAAGTAGAAAAATAAATCAGAAATTTTATTAAGATTCTTCAATCAGATCGAGGAGGTGAATATCTTAGTTGAAAATATCTGGACTATCATAAGGATAATGACATAGTCTCATAATGAACTTCATTTGGAATGCCTCAACTCAATGAGATTTCAGAATGAAAAAATTAGACCCTATTAGATATGGTCTGATTCATGATGAGCTTCATAGACATTCCTGAATTTCTTTGGGGGCATAGTTTTATGATAGCTATTTATTTATTGAATAGGATTCCATCTAAAATCATTCCTACCATTTCGCATGAGATATGACATGGTAAGAAACTAAGTCTAAGATATCTCAGAATTTAGAATTATTCGACCCATGTCGAGAGACAACAGGCGAATAAGTTAGAGTCAAGATCCCTTAAAGCTCGATTTATAGGATATCATAATGCATCATTAGGATATTACTTCTATCTTTCGAAAGATTATAATATGATTGTAAGTCGACATGTCATTTTTCTTAAAAAATAGTTTATTCAAGATGATGGCATCGGAAGATAGATCAGGCTCGAAGAGAAAGTCTTCGAAGGACAATAAGCCAAGAAACCTATGGAACCTAATCAGTCTTAGCCAATCCATATACTACCTTCTTCACCTCGTAGGATAAATAGAATTTTTCATCCTCCTAAGAGATACTTAAGTATTATTTCAAAGGTTGTAAAGAAAATATTTCTCATAAAAAATGAGATTCATGGTGATGATCCCAAAATCTATGATGAGGTGATATCAGATATCAACTTTGAGAAATGACGAGAGGCAATGAAGTTAGAGATTGACTCAATATGCTCGAACTAAGTCTGAACTTTGATAGATCCCCCAAAAAGTATAGTACTTGTTGGGTTCATTAACTTGGCTATCCCAATTTGACGTTCGATTGATGAGTAATAGTCGACTTCATCGACTGATGATCGGTACAACTGACTAAACGGCGACTGTTGCAGAATCCCGAAGGACAATGGACAATGATAAATTGGATGGACAATTCTCAACCAACTTTTGACCGGTTTGGCACTCTATATATGATCGGCAAACCTTATGAGTGATCGACTATCGATCAGCCAATCGATCGACAGTCGGCTCTCTTCGACTAACTATCAATCAGCTTACTGACTTTCGATGAACAATCCCTCAATCGATGATTAATCGGTAACTCTCGACCGACTCTCTAAACAAAATGACTAAGAACAGACAATCATTGATTGATTGGAATATCAGTCGGGTGCCAACATATGATCGGTATAACTAACACATAGTCGGCATGACCTACAATCACGGCACGAAATGCACGTAATAGACTATCCACGATCATAATAGCATTAACTACTCACTTAATGTTGGAATAAGTGAGACCCACGATATTTAGCCGTTATAAATGGTTACTAATCCATTCGCCTATAAAAAGAAGATAAATTGGATACTTTGGGAAGAAAATTTTGGGCTAAACTCTACCTAATTTCTACTTTAATTATCCTGTTCATCAATCCTCTACTAACTTAGGCATTAAAGGATCCCCACCAAAAATTACTCCAATCGGAGTGGACTTTCTTGTGGGTACTCTTCTCCGATGATAGATGCAAATCGAGGATTGGCCACAATAGTACCTATTAGGTATAAATGGATCTTCAAAAGAAAGATAGGTACAGATGAAAATATGAAGATATTCAAGCTAGGTTAGTGGCAAAAGGATATAGTCAGTATGAAGGTATTGACTATTAGGATATCTTCTCGTCAGTGGTCATGCTTAAATTCATTCGCATATTGCTTGCTGTTACATCTTATTTCAATTGCAAAATATGATAAATAGACATAAAAATGGCATTTCTAAATGGATATCTTGAGGAAGATATCTATATGAAATAGTCTCTTGGTTTCACATATAGTGATGGTGATCACAAGGTCTACAAGCTGCAAAGATCCATTTATGAACTTAAACAAGCATCTCAGAGCTGGAATGCTTATTTCAATGATGTGATCAAATTATTTATTTTATCAAGAACGAGGAGGAACCATGTATTTTTAAGAAGATCAGTAGGAGCACTGTTGTCTTTCTTATACTGTACGTAGATGATATCCTCCTAATTGGAAATGACATTCTTATGTTGACCTCGATCAAAGTATGGTTGTTAAAAAAGTTTCTGTGAAAGATCTAGGAGAAACATCCTTCATTTTGGAGATTAAGGTCTATAGGGATAGACCGAAGATGATGCTGGATCTTTCATTAAAAATATACATAGAGGAGGTACTGAAGAGGTTCAGCATGAAAAAGTCCAAGATGAGACTAGTACTTTTCAGATATGATATTCATCTCTCTAAAAAAATGTATCTCAATGCAGCTAAAAAGATTAAATGCATGAGCAAGATCCCTTATGCTTTGATAATAGGGAGCCTCATATACGCCATGCTATGTACACAACGTGATATTGCACATGCTGTGTGTCACAAGCAAGTATCAATCGAATCTAGATGAAGAGCATTGGACTTCTATAAAATGTATCCTTAAGTATTTGAGAAGGACTAAGGATATATTTCTGATCTTTGATAATGGAGAACTCTAGATTCAAGGATATACAGACTTAGACTTTATGTCTGATATAGATGATCGAAAGTTGACGTCTGAAAGATCATTTTATGCAATGATGATGCTGTAAGCTAGAAGAATTTTAAGCAGACCATGGTAGCAGGCTCACAGACTCCACCATAAAAGCAGAATATATCACTATCTCGAAAGCTATAAAGAAGGTGTTCTGATTCAAGAAGTTTGCCGCAGAGCTTGGAGTGATGCTATCAAATATCGTCCCTCTATACTACGATAACAATGGTACCATAACCCTAGCTAAGGAGTCAAGGTCCCATCAAAAATTTAAGCACATCGAACGGTGATATCATCTCATCCACGATTACCTCGAGAAGGAATACGTCGAGATCAAGAGAGTCGATACCGCAGACAATATGGTTGATCTATTGATAAAATCATTGAGCTAGTAAAAGATTGAAGCCCATCTTGAGAAGATGGAACTTAGATTTATAGCCAATTGATTTTAGGTCAAGTGAAAGTTTGTTAGATGAGTGCCCTAGAAGCCAGATTAACCGATACTTTATAAAATACTTTCTAAAGATATTTTTATAATTTTAACTTAAAATTAATAAAAAAATTATTTTCTATCATATTGTATATTTAAATTATCTGTGATACATCCATTGAGTTAACAGGCATGATAACACATATTTTTAAGAGTTAAAAATTTAAGGTATGTATTATCATAATTAACTCATAAATTACTTTCGATCATAGGATCATCATGAAAATGATGATCGATCCAAATGATTGATGTACGATCATTTTCTTAGGATAGATGATTCTTGAGTCTATGGTGTGGAGATATTGAAATAAAAGTTTAGATATTTGTTGAGAACAAGGGCGTTAAGCATGACCACCTTGAATAGTCATAAGGAAGTTTACCTTCTTGTTGATGACTAGCTCGATATTGTAGTTATTTTTTTGGTTCTTTGACCTAAGGTGCATCGATAATTCACCTTGAGTGTATTATAGTTTGATTACACCATAACTCGATCTCCTAGTCATTTGAAATCTTGAGATGTATGTTGGCTATAATACGTTCATTATAAGAATTAGATCGCACCAATAGGAGATCTATCAACCTCAGTAGAGAAGGAGTACTTCTATGATGATCATGAGATCGAGTTCTTAAGCTCATAGTCATGGTAGTGTAAAATAATAGAAAAAGTTTCTATTATGGTTTCATATCGAACTCGAATCGAATAATTCATTCATATGATGGATGTTAGGTCTGACCAGTTCACCTTGATCTTGATCTTGATCTTATCGGGCTCATGATAGAAGAACCCAATCATACAGGTAACTGTGCCAAGAGATTCATATTTGATTCTGATGGATCTTCACCATATACTATTAGGTATCACTGGTGGATTTTGGGATCAATTAGAATTATCTTGATGATCGACGATTCTAATTGGATGAATTAGAAGAATTATGGTCCATCGAAAGATATTTTGATGATGTTGATGATGAAAATCATGACATGTCTTATTATCATACAGAACTGAATCTAACTGGATTACATAAATAAGAGTTTAGATCTGAATGTCATCAATTGGGCTAACCTAGTTCGATTAATTTGGATTAGATCTAATCAGGTTCAAGAAAATTATGCTAGCACACGATTGGACCTGACTTTTTTCTTTTGTCATCTTTCTGATTCATCTCAACTGAGTCAAATTGGATTTGGCTCATCTAAAAATTCTGTATGATTTTGTCCTGGTCTTGCTAGACCTTGTCTTGATTGGATTAAGACTTGTCCTGATGAGATTAGGGCTTGTCTTAATCTGATTAAGCCTTGTCTTCATCCCACACAAGGGGCATCAGGACAAGGCCTTTGGACCCATTCTTTGCAGGAAAGAAGGGAGGGGGGCATGTGTCCCGTGGAGTATATCTGAGGGCGCACACCCCCAGTATTTTTCACGAAGAGAGAAAGGGCGCACGCCCCTTTTTTGGCATGTGCCCTTAATGGATAAGCATGGGGAGTTTGAATCGTTCAAACTTCAAAGAGTTTTGATCTCTACGCCCACTCTCCACCTTATCAGATAAGGTGGCGCCAAATATTCCTATATTTTGTGTGACAAAATAAAAGGATTTTAGATGGGGCATGGAAATAAAAAAAAGAAAGTCCTTCTGCTTTAACCAAATTAGTTGCTTAAAGCCCTAGGACTTCAGGACTGTGCATAGGTCTATAAATAGACCCATGATCAAAGGTGTTTGATCATTGCAATTAATCCATGGTGAAGCCCTGCTCCTCTCTCTATCTCCACACCTCCTCTACTCCTCTCCCTCTTCTCCATGCCCAAGATATTAGGTAAAATCAGCGAACAAGAGTTGGTCGCTGATTCTACAAAAGTTGCGCAATCAATTGCTGATCGAGAGATGAACATGCTGCCATCGAAGATTAGTTCGAAGAACCTATAGATCAAGATCAGATATGATCTTTTGAGATCAGATACAAAAGAAGAGAACGTTCAGATCCGATCTAAGTGGACTTCAGTATAGGCCGAACACGTGCATGGCTCAAGTCAGAACCTCGGATCATCATCAGATCATCACTAGGCTAAATGGTTTATTCAATAAGATAACATTAGATATTGCTATTTTAATTTTTTAAATTTTGATCAATCTAATCAGATCTGAAAACTTTTATTAAACCTCCGAGGTGCGGACCAAGCTCGATGGTGCTCCGATGATGATCGAGTTGGAGTATTTTCGGGAGATGAATAGGACCATCGTCGCTTAACCTCAGACTCTTATCTTTCCATTTTTCTCTTTTATTCTCTCTGGCCTCATGGTTGGGATTTTCTTCATGTCAAGCCCAGGCCTTCTCTATATTTGCATACTTCTCCGCTCTTGTTAGCATGTCAGCAAAATTTTTTGGATACTTCTTCTTGAGTGAGAAGAGGAGATCATTCTTCTGAAGTTCTGCCTTAAGCACTGTCATAGCTATAGACTGATCTAAGTTACATACTTTCAGAATCGTGGTGTTGAAACATTTGATGTAATCTCATACGGGTTCTTTCTCCCCTTGTTTGATTTTAATGAGGTAGTCAATTTTGCAATGCTGTCGTTGATTACTAACGAAATGAGCCATGAATGCCTTTCTGCATTGTTCAAAAGAATCAATTGAACCGGGGCAAAAGCCTAAATACCAGTATCGAGCTATCTTTCTTAATTTTGATAGAAAAGCTCGACATAGAATCGCATCTAATGCCCCTTGGAGGAGCATCAGAGACTTGAAGGTCTCTAAATAATTGATGGGGTTTGATGTCCCGTTATATGCTTCTAGCTACGGCATTTTAAATCATGCAGGCAATGGTTCCTTCGGGATTCTTCGAGTGAACAAAGGATTGGTGTTAAAACTACGGTCCTCTCCTGGAGCTCAGTCATGCTATGCCATGATCTTTTGCTGCATCGAAGTCCCGAGCCAAATACAAACCATAATGATGAGGGGGTCGGTCCCCTAGTGTTGAATCTCTTCCTGACTATGGGGTTGAGCATCAGTCACGTCTTCTCCTAATGGGGCTAGCATGTCAGTTGTGGCGACTCTATCCAGACCTCGAACCTTCTAAAGGTGAGCACCGACTTAGCATGCGGCTCCTTTCGGGGGGTGAAGCATCGAGTGAGGTTGAGATGCAGAAGTTTGCTGCATCCCATGTACCACGGCAGATAGGGCTTGGACCTGTTGCACAAGACTATTGAACTACTCATTTGACACAGTCGGGGTTGGCTGTTGAGGTGGTGGCACCTAAACTGGTTCAAACTTAGGGATTGATGGCTGAACGTCATTTGGATGCACCTCATTGGAGTGACGAGATGCATTCAATGCTCCCCTTCGTTGTCTCATCTTATTTCCCATCGAAAAGTAATTTCCAATTAAAGGCTATGAGTGGCCCTTCCTCTAGTACCAACTATTGCTGCTGAACCACCGGCCTGAGATCGAAGATCTTGTTCTTCCTAAAGGTGCTGAAGTGCTAGAGCGATACCTGCAAAAAAAAATTCTTAGTTGGATTGTTCTCCGACGGGGACCCTTCGATGCTCAAGTGAATGGTTGAAGAATAGAGACGAAGAAATTCATCAAGAGAAGCATACCTTTAGATCCCCGCTCCCTCTATCTATAGTGGAGGGGGGTTAGTGTCATGTACGCTTAGGAGACTCAACCAACTCCCAGTTTTTACACGTCAATGCACTAGAAGAGTTTACCTTTCCGCAATTTGATGTGGGGCTGGTTGATTACCTACCTCTTTTGGTAAGATTCAATTTGGGTCATTATAATTTCCTCATCTGATATGATTTTCTTCCTGAAATGATGCTCTCAAATAATCGACATGGTTTGCTGAAAGAATCTCAGACTGATATTTCTGAGGTTGGAGATCGAATAAGATCAAAGTCGAGACCTCCAATAATGGATAAAGCATTTAGCACCTCCGACAATGGGTGAATCAAGGTCGGGACCAATGAGTTTGGAGATCATAATAAGCCGAAGTTAATACTTTTAATGAATTTTGGCACCATCGGGATGGTCTAATGAAGTAGAAGCAAAGATCTATGACCTTAGTTAAAATAGAATTTAGAACTAAGGTTGGAGGTCGGACCTAGCAAGTTCAGCCGGTTGCATTGGGCCAAAGTCCATACTTATGAATAGTAGTCCATCACTGTTGAGGTCAGAGACTAGTTTAAGTCAAAATAGATACCATCAAGTGGAGATCGATTTGGGACCATCGAGGTCGGATTTTTGCCAAAATCGATATCTTTGAGATTGAGTGAACTCAAAATAGAAGTAAAACAATTGATACTTTGAGATTGGAGTTCGTATTTAGCTGAAGTGGGTACTTTCGATCTTAGTTAAAATTGAATTCATAATTGAGGTCGGAGGTCAGATGTTGTCAAGGTTACTAGCTTCGAAGTCAAAGAATGCTGAAGTCAGCGCCCAATGAAGAACTCGATTGACTACCTGCATATACTTAACGAGATCGACTGAAGGTGGTCTCGTTCAACTTACTAGAAATTGAAGCCCGATTTCATGTGAAGCCAAAGCCACGCACAACACCATTTAATAAAAAATAGATAAATCTATTAGGCTTCTTATCTTGCCCAATTATTCTTTATTTAGATTGGATTATTCGGAGAACCGGATATCCAATCTGGAATGATAAAAAAAAGAAAGAAAAAAAATATAAATTTTTTTTTTTGTATAATGATCTGAATATAATTAATATTAAATAAAACTCTATAATATATCCAATATTCAATTTAAATTTAAACAACAATCATAATTCATAATACTAATATTAAGCCCATAATTCCCTCACCTCGCTATTGTATATATATTTTAGTAAAATTATATATATATATATATATATATATATATATATATATATATATATATATATATATATATATATATATATATATATATTCACACACACACTCAAATTCGAGTAGGTGTTAAAGGATCAACTTTCAAACTCGTTCCAAATCCTCGCGGGTGTTAATTTTAAATCTCAAATTCTTCCTAATATATATATTCACACACACACTCAAATTCGAGTAGGTGTTAAAGGATCAACTTTCAAACTCGTTCCAAATCCTCGCGGGTGTTAATTTTAAATCTCAAATTCTTCCTAAACTCTGTAGAGTTTTGCTAAGCCGATTCTATTAGGGTTCAGAAGGGATCGGATGTCCGAAAAAAATCTGCCATCCCCGTCTGTTACCAAATTTTTTTTTCATAAATAAAAATAAAATTCGTCATAAAATTTTACTGAAAACACCGATTTTGTCCGGTGTACGCGTGCATCGCACGTGTAAATTCGCGAATGAGGAGAGAGATCCTCGTCTCCTTGCACTTCCACTCGCCCTTTTCCGTTCCGATGGTGACGAGATGGGGGGAGAAGAGCCCCGGGCTTAAAATCCTGTGGATTTGGACATTAGGAACAGCCGCCGGTATGGTATTACGCTCTTCTCCTTTCTCTCTCTAACCCTAACTGAATTTTTCTCTCTCCCCAGTTCTGATCACCAATGTTGTGAGGACGAGATTACAAGACATGGAAAAGCTACTGAGCGAAGAAGACTCCATGCGATCGGAATCCACCGCCCCTTCTGTTGAGCGGGTCGAGGATGAATGATTTTTCTTATGGTATCACCTGAAACTGCATTGTTGGCGATGTATAAGCTTTAATTGTTTCTCTTTAGATTATAAGACTATGAGCAGTTTGGATTTGTGTCCTCATTCCTATTTTTCTTTTCTTTTTTTTTTTTAAAGATATATTATTTAGGACGTATTTCTGCTCCATGTTCGGTCATCAAATTTTTGCTTCCGCTCGGTTTTATATGACTTTGCAAAAACCGGAAACATATGTTCGTAAGTTCGGATGTGAAATCGTTGACTTTATTCTGGATGTTTTATCCTTTATCTTGCTTAATCTATTATCAGCCACAAAATGATGCTAGGTGAAAGATCAAATTTATTTCGCGTGCTGTAACTTTTAAGCTTAATCAATTCTTCATAGAAGCCCAAACCAAAGCAGCTTTGGTGCTAAATAAAAATGATTCCATTGTATTGCAGCATATTTGTGGAATAACTTTTAACGGTGTTTTATATCTTTTCAATTTAGTAAGCATCGAGTGCTGGTCCTAAGCAGAAAAAACACCATACACATTACTTTTAGATTTTTCTCCTACGGGTATTTGATTTTTGCACAATTCATATGACGCACCTTTTACAATTAATAGCTAGGATTAATTTTGTCAAACTTTAGGACCTAAGCCATTTCGCATAAAGCACATAGGCAGTGAAGATGTGCAAGTAATAGGACCGTTATACCTGGAGTGATTTCCTTTCGCTAAATAGTAAATAATCGTGGGGAAGTGGGTGTTAAGGAGGAAAAGATTAGAACATTGAGAACAGATTAGTTTAGAGGTGGTAATATATTTCAGTCTGTTGTAAGATTGAATTCTATGTCATATTAAGCATTAGGGTTATCGACAGTTTATGAGGTGTGGGTAAACATGCTTAGAACTAACACTTGTAAATTTAAAGTTCTGGTATTATGTAGGTAGAGAGATAGGAATCAAAAAGAATGTTTTTGTAATGTAGTGGGTTCCCAGCTAACATAATAGAAGCTAAAATTTCATACTTGGGACAAATTATAGTGGGTGGAATTCATTGTTGAAGAGACCAACTCTCTACCAATTTCTAAAAGCTGCAAGTAAAAGAAATTTGATAAATTCCCAATTATCTGATGCTTTCTTGATTTGGATAGGTATCCAGCACAGATTATAGGAACTAGACGTGAATGTCTAGGTAACATTGGGATAAACAAATACCACAGACATATCCACGACCCCGAAACCTTATGTCCATTGTTGTTGGTTTTACATTGTAATTCCTTCACCATATGCACATCTTCTATCTTCAAATAGTATCAAGCCTGATAAGTAATATGGTAAAGTGAAATTGAATGCTCTGATGAATATTAAAGTCTGATCTCTATTATGGGACTCAATCAAAGGCCATTTCTAGACCTAGTAAAAGAGTTTCCTTTGTAGTCATGGCTAAATATGCATCATAAAATTTGAATCCATGTTTTCCAAATTGCTTTTGCTCAATCTTTTTTTGTGAAATTTTACAAGTGTCCAATTACTTAAATCTTGCAAGAAGTTTGCTCTGAACATTCCATAACTTGTGGGATCATAAATTTTCCATTTGGAAGGAATGCCCTTTAGGGAGATATGGGATGCAAAAATGAATTTTACATGGACATACCCTAGTATACATGAATGAATAAATTAGATATTAATTTACAATTTATGTGCATTTAATTAGGAACAATATTTACGATGTAACACCTAGTTTAGGGACTTGGAGGTTCATTTTTTGTAGTTTCAAGGACATGGAGATCCATTTTCACCTTTTTGTTTGACTTGTCCAATTTAACAACATTGAGGTTGCCCTTGGATTCCATAGGCTAAATTTAATGGCATGGAGACCCATTCTTGCTCTGGAGTTGCCAAATTGAACAATATGGAGGTCATTTTCTCTTTAGATTTGCCTAGTTTAATAGATATTTCTTCTAACTTCTGAGTAGATTGGTAAACCCCAAATTTTAGCACACTCATGTATAAGAAAGCCTCCTTTTAGACCTAACTAGCTGGACTTCCATCATAATGGTCATTGTTAAGGAAAAAGATTACTGAAAGCAATTAGTAAAGAAATGGGTTTAGATTCTTTGTGCATATTGTGTTGCATAATCACAACTAACTTTTCCTGCAAATTTGTAATTTTTATTGAGAGTGTTCATTTCACGAATGTTGTACAGATTTAACTTGATATGTTTTGAAGACAAAGCAGGTTGCGCTTATAAAAGAGCTATTAATTTCATTCTCTTATGTATTTTTGGCTACAAAAAAAAGAGGACATTCCTGTTTAAAGGATCTATAGAGGATTGGAAACTGTGTCCAACATGTTTTATTCAGAGGGCAAGGATATCTTCCTAAGCCTTTAGTATTTGGAAAACACGCAGAATTACCAATATGCATTATGATGATACCCTTCAGCCTCTAGATGAAAATACTCACCTTTGCTGCTCTTCATCCTTTGATATCTCCTCATCCCTTAATATTATTTTCTATCTTCACTATATAATAGCTAAAATATCTGGTGAGAAAGCCTTTATTGATGATTGGGAGTAATAATTCTTTTGCTATTAAGCCCCATTAGAACAAAAATTCTTGCCACTCTTGGATTCCTTGTAAATTGACTCTAAAATATCAATGTCCCACAATATGCATCACCATTCTGCAGATGGTGCTTTTATGATGGGCAGGGAGGCCTCCTTGAGAGCCTTTTGTTATATTGCTATGCAACTTTGCTATCTCCTGAAATATTCTGATGGACCCAATAACATAAGGTTAGAAACCTTTGTGATGGATGATAAATGGTCAAGCGGTATCTCAGATTTAAGACCGTTATGTCCTTAAACCAGGCTTGATGGACCTCAGTTTCCCAAACTAGAGACCTATCTTATCATACATTCTATAATTTGTATGCCAAGGATTTAAAAACCAATATATTAGTTTGCTATCATATCTCTTTGAAATGATCGGCATCGGTACAGGTGTCGGATTGCCGAGACCATCCATACTAGTATATGCCAATTGTACCAATTTGTACCGGTGCATGCTAATGAGTATCATACTGACCGTATCTGCAGGTACTGATAGTTTTTCATTCTTGTTTATGCCGCTAGTTTTAGTAAGAGTTATCGGTATTGATACAGTACCAATGTTGTACCATGGAAAAATGGTATAGGTTTGTTACCAATATTTAAAACCTGTTTAATGTTCATGTCAAATGTACATAATCTATTCATTTGTATTCATTTATCATTTCATGTATATCAAGGTCTTAAATACTGATGGGACACCAGGGCATCCCACCATACCAAGCGTCGTGGGGAACTATCCTGAGTGTTTCCATGGGATGGGGCGGGACATCCTCTGTGCCATTTGTTAAAATGAGAGGCCTATCCTGTGGTATTTAAAATGTTGATATATATTGAAACATTCTCTTTGTCGGGTCATATAAGTTTTATGAAGTAATTTAATAAAAAAAATAATCTTGTTTTTTTATTCAAGTTTTCTAGTTGTCTTTTTACCACATTCCAACAATCCTACCCTTGATTTATTAAATACAATTTTAGTCTTTAGTTTTCCACTCCTTTTCTTTCCTTGCCTGCTGTATTGATATATGTATATTGCAGATTAAGATTTCTATTTATGCTTCTGCATCTTGTTAGAATTTATGGTGCTCCCAAGTCTTGGGAGGCCACAGGAGGAGTCAGGATGTTGGCTTCGAGATATTAGGATGGGTATGAGTCCTAGGGCTAGGACAGGAGTTGTCCTAGGATGGAGGCGGTGTGCAGCCCTTCACGGACTTGAGGTTCAGGTGTGAGGATCTTGAAGGGCTTGGTAGATGTTCTAGAGACCTGGGACACAAGGTGGAGCAAGGAACTAGAGTCAGGAGAAGAATTAGCCAAGACAAAGAGCTGACACATAGGCGGGCTGGCTTGGATATGTAGTCGAATCGGCTCCAGTTGAGATCGAGCCAACTCGGGGAGAATTTGAGCTGGCTTTCTCAAGCAAACAGAAGACAGGGTTCGGATAAGACGCAGTCGAGCCAGCTCGACTTCTGACAAAGCCAACTCGACGGTGGTAAACAGAACTGGACAGAATTTTTTGTTTGGTTTTGGATTGGAATTAATTCAAGGGGTCTTAAGGCCTGGTTTATGAGGTCTTAACGTGGCTAACTCATGTATGGGTCATATTTAGATCAAAGGGATGATAGCATGGGAGACATGGGTGTACATGGGCTCGGTGAGTGCTTTCATATATTGGGTTAGCTAGAAAAGTTTTTGGTTGGACCTAATAGTTATATATAAATACATAGGTTGTATTAGGATTTCATTAGGTGGATTGGAATACAAATCTTTTCTTTCTCAATCTTTCTTCTCTCTTCTCTCTAGTGTTGCTGCCCCAGGGTTCTTGAAGAAGACTTAGAAGAGAGGTGCCCCATCATAGAACCAGGTGGTGGATTGGTGATTCGCTGTCTTTAGAGAATGTCAAAGGTCTCCTTGGGTCCATGCTAAAGATCCTGGGTTTTCGCAATATGGTATCAAAATGGTACCATGGTTTTCTAATAATTGGTATCAGTGCTGTCGATATCATATTTCAACAATTGGTATTAGAGCCATTTTGACGAGGAAGCATGAAGAACAGATCCAATGCAGGATTCAAGATTCAACAGCATGAAGAACAAAAAAAAAATTATTTTGGGGGCTGGCAGGGCCCCCTTTTATTCCTCTCGATTGGCGGTCGGCGATTGGCCCCCAATCTCAAGCTTGGAGGCCGATTCCTGCAAATTGGCCATCGATCCTGGCATCTGGCAGTTAGTTCCAGCAATCTGGTGGCCGAGCGCGACGTGTGGAGTTTCCACAGGCGGTCGACGGTGGTGAGCGCGTGCAGGACGGTCGAGATTCGAAGGGGGCGGCACGGGTCTTCTCCTCCGGGAACGTCCCAGACGGCGCCAGCGATGTCTTAGGCGGTGGCGCATGGGCAATCGTGCACACGCACGGGCAGAGGTCGGATCTGGTGGCGGTGACTCGCGTGCATAGTGGAAACTTGGAGAGTCGGCCGGGGAGAAGGGATTCGGTGTCGAAGCAGGTCCCAGGGAAGAATTCGGTGTGAAGGCCTACGGATCCGGCACGGTGGAGCACGAATTCGGCGAGGCAGCACCCAGATCCGGTGGTGGCACATGGATCTGAGCCAGTAGTGGTGGTGCGCAAACAGCGGCAGTGATGGTGTGCCGTAGCACCGATCCAGCGGTGGCAGCACTTGGATCCATCAGTCGCACGAGCGAAGGCGATCAGCGGTGGTCCGTGGCTGCAGGCGGCTATTTTCTATTTTGGTCGAGACGAAGAGGGAGAAAGCTGAGAACTCCAGAAGGTTCCAGGAGAGAAAAAGGAAAAACCAAAAGTTCCTTGGAGGTTTTTTATTTTTTGATTTTCTCTCTATTGTTCATGGTTGTTTTTCTGGATGCAGCTTCGTATGGTGTTAAAAGTAAAAATATTCAAAGGTTAGGCTGCTGGTAATTTTATTTGGCGTGTTAGAGGAGAGATCACTCAAGGACCTAAGGTCGAGGTAGAGCTAAAGAAGCAACTATTCAGTTTGGTGGAAGGTTGGGAAAGTAGTTAGGATGTATTCAGTGATGCAACTGATTGGAGCCTTGAAGGTGATGGAGATGGATGATCCATGGAGATCCAGCAAGTTAGAACTGAACGGCTGTAGAGCGGCGTAGAGACGAGGTGGGGAGCGTTGGAGTGCTATAGTAGTGCTTTCTTGGAGGTATAGGGGCTAAGAAGGCTTAGTGGTGCCACAGCTAAGGGAGATATCTCAGCAGAGAGTGTTAGGGCATCTCAGGGAGATCGTGAGCAGGTCTTAGGGAGCGCCAGGGGCATCAAGCAGTCGGGAGTATCCTGGATCATGTTTCTTCTACAGGGGTACTAGGAAGAGTCACGGTTCAGATGGAGGATGGTTTGTATACAACAAGAGAGGACCCAGATATCTATGAGGAGGCGGTGTAGAGATGAGGCAGGGAGTGTTGGAGTGCTGCAATAGTGCTTTCCTGGAGGCACGAGGCTGAGAGGCTTGGCGGTGCAGCAACCGAGGAAGATATCTCAGCAGAGAGTGTCAAGAGATATCTCAAGGAGACCGAGAGCAGGTCTTAAGGAGAGTTAGAAAGTCTCAGAAGCCTCGGAATGAGATAGGTGGATTTAAGCCCAAGACAGGATTGGAGCTATAGTTCCTCCGGGTGAAACTGAAGCGATGGTTGGTGCCGGGGTAGAAGAGGATGAAGTGCTAGGGTATAATTCCCTAGTGTTCAGTTGATGGAGTTAGAGTTCGATGAGCTCCTGTATGTTTCGGAGGAGCCTGTTGGATGCAATGTATCTGAGATGACTTCTGTGGGATTCGCAGAGTACGGAGGGTCCGAAGGAGTAGCAACGATGATCGAGGTGCAGCGGCAGGCCTAGCAGTGCAGCGTTAGGTGGTTGGTCTCGAGTGACTCGGTTACAGAGTCAAATTCTTCTATGGCATCAGATGGACTTCAGATTTAGGTGGAGCTCCAGAGAGATGACTTCACAATTGGAGAGAAAATTTGACACAAGTTTAGAGAGGAGAGGTGCAACGGGAGGAGCAATATTCTAGCACTAGCGTCGGAGATGCACAATTTCAGGTGGAGCGGCATGTGCAGGAGAACAGGCATAGTTCTGAGGAGATCGTGTTAGGGTTTGTAGCGAGTGTCGGTATAGGAATGCTGCAGGTACTCTAGAGAAGTTCAGAAAAAGTGATGCAGTTGCTAAGCAGAGAGATCCTATAAAATCCAAGATGGTGCTAAGGAGCAAGTATAGGTCTTCAGCTATGGAGACTGTCATTCCAAAGCCCTCCAAGGGTGCACAGCAGCTGAAGAGAATTGGCAGAGACGTTAGAGTTTGCATAGAGAGTTGTTTGGATGTGCTACGGAGCACGAATTGGTGTTGCAGCTATGAGGTTAGAGCAGGAGGACATCGGTTCGAGGCTAAGGTGCGGTAGAGCATGAGTTTCAAAGGCTATGGAGCACAGGTTGGTGTTGCAGCTAAGGAGATGAGGTAGCTTCGAGGGGATGGTGTCAATTCTAGAGGCAGCAGGATGGTGCAGACGGTTCACGCGGGGTTTGCCAAGGCTTAGGGGCACCAAAGTGGAGATTATTAGGATTTGTAGTGCTCTCAAGCATTGGAAGGCCACAGGAGGAGTTAAGGTGTTGGCTTCGGGATACTAGGATGGGTATGAATCTTAGAGCTAGGACAGGAGTTGTCCTAGGATAGAGGCGGTGTGTAGCCCTCCACGGACTTGAGGTTCAGGTATGAGGATGTTGAGGGGCTTGGTAGGTGCTTTAGGAACCTAGGACATAAGGTAGAGTAAGGGAATAGAGCCAGGAGAAGAATCAGCCAAGACAAAGGGTTGACACACAGGTAGGCTCTCGGATATGCAATCGAGCTGGCTTAGGCTGAGATCAAGTTGGCTCGGGGAGAATTCAAGCTGGCTCTCTCAAGCAGACAGAAAACAAGATTCGGACGAGATGCAGTCAAACCAGCTCAACTTTTGGCAGAGCCAGCTCGACGGTGGCGAACAAAACTGGATAGGATTTTCTATTTGGTTTTGGATTGGGATTAATCTAAGGGATCTTAAGGCCTGGTTTATAAGATCTTAAGATGGCTAACTCATGTATGGGTTGGGTTCATATCTAGGGGATGAGAGCATGGGAGACATAGGCGTACATGGGCTTGGTGTGTACTTTCATGTATTAGGTTAGCCAAGAAAATTTTTGGTCGGGTCTAATAGCTATGTATAAATACAGAGGTTGTATTAGGATTTTAGTAGGTGGATTGGAATACAGATCTTTTCTTCCTCAATCTCTCTTCTCTCTTCTTTCTAGTGTTGCCGCCCTAGGGTTCTTGAAGAAGACCTAGGGAGGGGGGCGCCTCCCTCAAGTCCTAGGATGGGAGGCACTCCATCACAGAACCAGATGGTGGATCCGTGGTTCGCTGTCCTTAAAGAACGTCAAAGATCTCCTCAAGTCCATGCTAAAGATCCTGAATTTCCGCAACATGGTATTAGAGCGGTACCATGGTTTTCCAACAATTGGTATTAGAGCTGCTGATATCAGATTTCAACAATTAGTATCAGAGCTGCCGATATCAGGTTTCAACACATCCTTCATAACTTTTTTTATCTTTTGAAGCAGTAAATGTTAAAACACATTTTTCCCCATTGTCTGCCTTCCGGATGTTAATCTATCATTTTGAAGTTTATCAATGTGAATCGTTGTATACTTATATATTTTTCAACTGTTATTTTCTGGCTTATTTCAAGATTTTCTCCAAGTGTAGATCTCACAAAATTTGGTCAACTTTCTTTCTTTTTTTTTTCCTGGAGTTTCTGCCAATTACCTTTGACTGTTATGTCATAGAGTTTTAGCAGAAGATAATATGGCATATTTTATTAATTTAGATTGTTAGATTTTTAATTTGTATTGTAATTATGGGGATTCCAAATTTCTGCCAGAGTGGCGGAGACCACAATTTGATTTTCAACATTTGTTTCCCACTTCTTTAATTATTATTACAATTCTTAGATGGATCTGCAACATAGCCCTCACATTGCTTCTGGTGACAGGAACGTACAGATACAGTAAAATTGTCAGAGACTATGAAATGGTTAGCCATTTGAGAATTTCATATTAAGAAATTTTTTCTGTTCGCAACAGTGGCCTCACAGACACAGTAGAACCAAGAAAATAAGTAACAAGACCACCAAACTTTTGTATTCTAAGTTTCTTAATTGATCTTAATCTAGTAGGTTGGCAATTTGGCTTCGATATATCTATGGTGAAGTCAGACTTTAGTTGGTATTCTTGTGGTCCCAGATGAGCTCTCGAAATGAAATATACATGTGGAGAAACAGTTAAGATCATGGACTTCAAATAAGAACCTGATGATAGCAACTCCGCCTTGCATCGTTTCTTTTCAAAATGGCTGATTACCCTGCTCTTCTGGTTTTCTGTTGTTCAGAAGACATGGAAGCTGTAGTTGTCATCTTAATACCTGGTGAAGGACCGGAGAGTTATTGCTGCTTGATATTTTGAATTCATTCAGACATTACAGGAGTCGTCACATTTCAGCAGACTGAAACAATTAGACTTCCTACAAGATGTCTCAACCTGATGGACTGTGAGAATAACCAGCAATTTTGAAAGTTATCGGAGTAATTGCGTGGGAATCCATCATGTGAACTCTCAGCTCGAGTCAACCCCTTAAAACACCGCAAGGATGGGGTTTTCCTTTTTGTGTTTTATCAATTAGTATTCACATATAAACCTGTATTTTCCCTTTTTTGGACAAATAGAAACAAGCACTTTTTGAAGAAGATGAATGCACTAGCAAAAACACATGTACAGATATTCCTTAAGATTTTAGATATAGGATGGAATATAAAAAAAGAATTTAGCATTTATTAGGTATAATATGTCTTCCTCATAAAATTATTTAAGATTTATTTGGTCTATTACTTTCTTAATAGAGATAAACTTGAGTTTTGTTATGACCAACAAAATCACTGTAAATTTGGAGTTTAGAAGACGCAGGCCTTATCATGCATAGAATCATGGAGATCCCAAATTTGAGGAGAGTTTGTACCTTGGCATCAGAATTTTCCTTTTTAATAAAATTCTAGCATGGTTCAAATCTCTAATGAAGAAATTTAATCATAGTGGCTTTAGGAATTGAAAAGTTAAGAAATCTAGCTTTTTTTATATATTGTTAGAACATGTGCAAAAGTTACTGACTGAATAAACTTGTAAAATAATTGCATGTCCTTTTATTTCGAAAAAAATGTTGTCAAGCTCAAGGGACATTGTCGAAGTTTCAAGCATTGGGCTACTTTTCTAAAGGACAACCAAGCGGATACTGGAAGGCAATCCTGCCCTCCTTTTCTTTTCTCTTCTTCTTCTTCTTCTTCTTCTTCTTTCTTTTTTGGGTTTTCCTAGAGTGCTGCTGCGTCTGGCAAACACCGTAGGAAAATGTTATATATATATATATATAGTGACAAAGTCTTAAACTACTGCTTACAGGAGGCCTAACTGCAAGCATGGTTATTTCATGTGACCTACCATTTTATGGCTAAAATGTCAAGCTCAGCCAAGTGTGAAGTTTGGTAGGTATCAACGGACTCGGTATGGTTATTATTGGAGATTGCTGCTAACGACTGGGTTCAAATGAGCTCCTTGCCAATTTCTGGAGGAAAATAAAAATCTTTGTTCAGTCTCTGCTCGGCTTGAGCCTTGAGCTTGTTAGCAAGCTTGACTGAGCTTCTTAAATGAGCTAGAAACCATTTCTGCCAATTTTTTTGACTATTACCTTAGTATAAGTACTTCGTTGAGGAGAAAGATTGGGCAAAGCCTTTGTCACATCCCACTTAATTTATACTGTGCAAACATTTTTTTTGCAAAGTCAAGGGTTTATTAAGCATGGGCTCATACTATCTGCCTACACTGTCCATGAGCTATCAAGGCGAGCTTGGTGTTGCCCAAGCTTGGCTTGTTAACTTCAGGCTTTGTTAGTATGCTTAGTTAACAAACCAAAACAAGCTTGTACTGACAAAACCGAGTTTCTTGCTTAATATAGATCGAGCTGTTTGTAAGCTGCTCCGCCGTTTGGCAGCCTACCACGTAGAATTTGAACTATTTTTCCATTTTGGATCTTGGAGGCATGAACCATAGCTCCACTCATTTGGTCACTATTAACCGAAGGCCGATAACTTTATGATTTTAAAAAAATGAACAAGAATTCTAGTTGGGTATTAATGAATCACTAAATAACGCATTCATGTGGATGACGCCAAAATCTTCATCAAATTCCAAATAAACGGTATCAAAAACAAGAAAGAAAGAAAGAAAGAACAACACCTTGAGGAATGGCGTGGAAAACTTATCAGTCGCCTCCATTGTTCATCCGCCAATGTTCTGGATTATTACTTGGGTGTTGTTGCGGTAAGGCGTAAGCCCTAAATCTATAACTACTTTTTTTTTTTAACAAAAAAAAAAAAGGGCAATGTATATTGGATTATAAAGCTAAATCTGACAAAATGAAAAACAATCTCAGGACCAAATCAAGTAATCGGCTTCTTTTAGACAACGAGGGCTTTCTGTATTTTTTGGGCTTTTGGAATATTTGATTTGAGACGTTGTTTTAATGAATCTTTTGTTGACTGTATCATATCTCCCTAATTATCACCAGCATGGGGAGAAAATTAATTTTAGGGTGCAAGGCAGTCAAGTGTATAACAAACACCAAGTTTGGATGTGTCATGTACATTGATGATTTGGGTTAATCATAATTGAGCAACGTTAAGAAGTCAGATAATGACAAGATGAATGGGGATGATCCGGTTGTGGATGGGTATTCGCATTATAATGACTCTGGATCTCATCTAAAAGAATAAATCGATAAGATATTATTTAAATTTTTTTGCCTATATAAATATCTAAGAACTATCAACTAGAAACATATTTCTACGATCCTCGTACATGCAAAAGATACAATTTATCTCCAATTAATTGAGATCTCAGATTTTCATAGCCGATATAGCAGCCTAGCAAATAAAATAAATAAATACATAATTTAAGTTGATAAATCAGAAATCAAGATAACAAAAGCTGGCCAATGTAATGCAATCAAGATCAATTGTTGTTCATAACAATAATTTCAATGTATTTTTTTGGGGGTAAAACGGAGGAGCCATTGGCTATATATTAAGATTACATCGACGGTGTTTAAGAAGGAAGGGATGTTGAGTACAGCAGCAGCAGGTGTTACAGAGCAAGAAACATGAGTAGAAATAGGCAATGAAAAGCTGAGCGTCTGAGTAATAGCTATAGCAATGGGCAATGATGCTGCCCTTCTTCTAGTAGGGTAAATCGAGAGCGCATGCTGAAAACAGATGGTGTTTGGAGAAATAACCAGAAACATAATATAATAAAAGCATCTACAACAAGATCCATTAGCCTGAAGCATGAAGAAAACTTTGATTAATTTTGCTTGCATGATGTAGTTGCAATTAGAATCCATCACCCGCAATACCAACGGAATGCAAGAAATAGATGAAAACTCTTTCCACAATGACAAAGAAGAAGTTCAAGAACAAATACCATGGCAACAATGAAAAGCATTGCACCCATTGTAGCCCAACCAGGACTATTACATGCAGTGGCAATGATTCCATCAAAATATTTTGAATGTGATTCATCATCTGGGAGAATAAGACATAATAATAATGTACGAGATCTAAGGAGAGTACGCACGGTCATAAGGGAACAAGAGTACATTAGAAAGCCCAATGGTTCCCCATATATGCCATTGCAGTTCATGGCACATCTCCTTTCAGCATTTTTTATTTGTGAAGCATCATATGTGAGCATGGAATTGTAGCCACACTGACGGCAGTCTTGAGAAGGCGAGTTCTTAAAGCCCAAAAGAAAGCATACCAGGTAGGTGACATGGTTCAGAAGGCAAGAAAAAAAAATCAGCAGAGAGCTTGACAAGCAGCATGTTGTAACATGTTGGGATGTGACGAGCATGAATAGATTGCCATGGTAGAAGGCCAATCTCCAAACAGGAAGGGCCAATTCTACCAAATGGCGAGCATAAACCAGTTCACCTCACCAAAATTCAAGATATTCATCACCTGGGAGGTTCGAATTAGTAGTATGGTAAAGAACCTTCATTTTAGAATTGAAAAGTAGAGAGGAAAGCATCTTTGCCCCTGAGCCAGCAATTAGCACAACCGATGACTAATAACATACCGCCAATAAGTAGAAACCATAAACCCATGAAGATAAGCAGGAGCCAAACAAGTTTAGGAACAAACATTTCGTTGTTGTTAATAGAAAGAGTACAGAGCTTTGCACCCATTATAAACTAACAAGGACCATTACACCCTGTGGCAACAATTCTATCAAAAGAATTTACATGCGATTCATCATTTGGGAGGATAAGATGACATGATAATGCGTGAGATCCAAGGAGAGCATGCATAGAAGACAGCAAGTCGAAGATGATAAAATCCATTGCTATAAAGGAACAAGAGTACGTTGGAAAGCTAAATAGTCCCCTATAAAGGCCGTTGCAGTTCATGGTGCATCTCCCATCAGCATTTTTAATTTACGAAGCATCGTATGGGAGGACGAAATAGCAGTCACCTTGATAACTGACAAAGTTCAACAGGCAAGACATGCAGCCTGTTATGAAAAAAGACATCTCGTTATCATATAACCAGTGGCATGGATAAATGTGGCCAAATTTAGAAATTTTACCAACGGTGCCAAGGTACTTGATGGTGTGCCATTTTATAGTATCAAGATAAATACCAGTAAGAGCCTGATAGGAGCCAACAGAGTATAATGGATTTGCTTGGAGGGATGTATTGTGAAATAGATGATATCATAGAAACGATGGAAATATGAAAGCACCAGTAGTGCCTAGAGCATTCCGATCCATGCCAAGCCACTGAAGAGTCTAGAGTAAATATAACAATAAGCAGCATAGGTCTAATCATGCTCCTAAGTCTCACAACTTATTTGAATAAAAGATTGGTACCGTGTACCAAGAAGAAGATATATAAACGAAGAAAGCATTACCTCCATTTTTTTATGTCTTACATAAGAGATGGACATGCGATCGGCCTGAAGAATACTAGCAAACTGCGGGGTGGAAATAATATATCCGATATATGAATATCTCTATTAAGGACATATTTTGCCCAATTGTCAGCAGCTTGGTTAGCTTCGCAAAAGACATGAGCGAAGATATTTCTAATTTTTTGTAATATCTTTCAAAAAAGGCGAACCCAACTTCTTACACTTATTGGAGTTTAGGATCCAATTGATGGCGGTGGAGGAATCGCCTTCCAACCAAAGATTTTGTTCAGGAAGCTTATTTACCGCAGTGTGAAGCCCTAACCATGCAGCTACTAATTCCGCATAGAGAACCGAGGAGGGAAGTAATAACTTGCCTCTAGTTTTTATAGGCACATCTTTGATTATAAATCCTACCGCCGCTTTGTTAAAGGTAACCGAGGCATCGAAATTCACCTTCAAAACTCCTAAGGGTGGGGGCAGTCACGTTACGAAGAGACTATTATCATGGTGTAGAGAGGAAGAAATATAAATACCCCAGTGCCTTAATTGAGTATGAAGGTTTGGGCTCATAGCAATCGAATTAAAAGCGTAAGCATTGTTGATAATTTGGGCAGGGATGGGGACACTATGTTGATGAATTCTATCATTTCGAGCATTCCATGGAAGCCAAGGAAGATGGGCAATCAAAGCTTAATTTCAGATCATCATTAATTTCAGCATTTATCATAAAATTAAATGTGGATTGTAGAGAGTTTGGCTGAAAACTCAGCCCACATCTACTGCCGAGCAACCTCCAACAGGCCATCGCAAAGAGACGAGAGATTAAAATATGTTCACAATCTTCCTCCAAATGTGAGCAAGATGGGGGGATGATTCCTTTCTTTGCTAGGGCATTTTTAGTAGAAAATTTTTTTCCAAAAAAGTTTCCACGAGAATGTTCTTGCTCTTGAAGGATTTTGTAGTCTCCACACCCAAGAGAAATCAACTTGAGCATTTGCATGTTGAAAGTGAGTAATTAGAGCGAAAAAATCTTGTAAAGAAGGATTATCGGAGTTGCTATAAGACCGAATCAACTAATCAGACTAAACCCCCTACATAATTAGAATGCTGATGATTTTGTTCATTAACTCAACTGAAAATAGACTCCGCAGAATTTTAACATCCCAAGCACGATCAAGAGCAATAAGATCTGAAACAAAATGAAGCTCATCAATATGATCCATATTAACAAAGATAGGCCAAGCAATGATAGGGATATTTGAAATCCAAGAGTCATTCATGATGTGAATACGGAGGCTACATCCAATTTGCCATTAGAAAGCATATTGCATTTTAGAGCCAAAGAAGCTAATTTTGTTCCAAATAATAGAACAATTCCTCGGCATACTGTAATTGATCCAAGACCTCCTGAAATGGTATTTTGCGGTTACAACCTTTGCCTAAAGAGAATTAGAATTTAGGACCAATTGAACCGCTAATTTTTCAAGATAAGCCTAAGTTTTTTTAACACCTAAGGAAGTCCACCCAAGGCAATCAAGTTTTTCAGGCATACAAATAGTATCCCAAGTAATAGAATGTATTGGTGCAGAATTTAGTTGACGCCGGATCGAACTGGAGTGGAAGGGGACGAGGTCGCCATCGGTGACTTACAAAACAAAATTCCGTTCGGAGTCGGTGGGGATAGCTCCAGCAGGACCCTCTGACGGTCAAGTTAGCTCTGGCCAACAGAAATGGAGTACTCAGTATGGAGTTCGACAGAGTTTCGAGGAGGAGAGAAGAATTTTAGAACCTGGCGTAAGCGTATCTAGAGGGTCTTTTTTATAGGTGGAACTTATTGTAACTAGCTTGATTAATGACTGTCGTAATCGTCCTGATCAATGTCGATCGTTATTGACTTGATAAATGACAATCATTATTGTCGTGTAACCGTTTAGTAGTGGGATCGTCTGTAGGAATCTGTCAATAGTCTGTAAGGAGTTTGGCTTTCGTAGAAATTCGACTGGAGGAGTCCAACTGCTGAGGAGTTCGGCTCTCATAGAAGTCTGATCGAAGGAGATATCTGGGGAGTCCGGCTCCTGAGGAGTTCGACCACTGAGGAGCTCGATCGCTAATGAGTTCGGCTGGCTGAAGGGGTTCGAAAGGGACTCGGCCGCTAAGGAGCTTGGCTAAGGCTTGTCCGCTGAAGCTTTTCCTTGATTATCGGTTGCATTGTCGGCTGAGTATCAGACTGGACTTCGGTGGGAGCGAGTTTATTTCCAACAATAGTCCCCTCACTTCCAAGTTTGAAATTCGAATGAAGGGAGTACCAAAACAGGCGACTGTCGAAGTCCTTTTCCGGGCTCCACACCCGTTGAAGTTGAAGTTCGGGGATCATATCTCCTACCCTAGAGGTTACCTCAGGGGAGATCTCATCTCCTGAGACCGAGGTTGATACGGACGCTCGGGGGAGATCTTATCTCCTACAACCGAGGATGCCTCGGGGGAGATCTTATCTCCAGCAGTTGAGGTTGGCTCGGAAGAGATCTTATCTCCTACGATCGAGGTAAGGTTGCCTCGGAGGAGATCCTATCTCCTACAGCCGAGGTTGCCTCGGGGGAGATCTTATCTCCAGCAGTCGAGGATGCCTCGGGGGAGATCTTATCTCCTGCGGCCAAGATGAGGTTGCCTTAGGGGAGATCTTATCTCTGAGGTTGTCTTGGGGGAGATCTTATCTTTTGCAGTTGTCTCGGATGAGATCTCCTACAGCCGTTGCCTCGGGAAGATCTTATTTCTAGCAATCGAGGATGCCTCAGGGGAGATCTTATCTCCCACGGTCGAGGTGAGGTTGCCTTAGAGGAGATCTTATCTCCTACAGCCAAGGTTGTCTCGGAGGAGATCTTATCTCCAGCAGCCAAGGATGCTTCGAAGGAGATCTTATCTCCTGCAATCGAGGTGAGGTTGCCTCGGAGGAGATCTTATCTCTAGCAGTCGAGGTTGTCTCGGAGGAGATCTTATCTCCTGCGGCTGAGGTTGCCTCGGGGAAGATCTTATCTTCTATAGCCGAGGTAAAGTTGCCTCAAGGGAGATCTTATCTCCTACAGCCAAGGTTGCCTCGGGGGAGATCTTATCTCCTACAGTCGAGGTAAGATTGCCTCGGAGGAGATCTTATCTCCTACAGTCGAGGTTGTCTCGGAGGAGATCTTATCTCCTACGGTCGAGATAAGGTTATCTCAGAGGAGATCTTATCTTCTGTAGTCGAGGTTGCCTCGGAGGAGATCTTATCTCCTGCAGCTGAGGTAAGGTTGTCTCAGAGGAGATCTTATCTCCTACAGTCGAGATTGTCTCGGAGGAGATCTTATCTCTTACAGTCAAGGTAAGGTTACCTCGGGGAAGATCTTATCTCTTGCAGCCGAGGTTGCCTCGGAAAATATCTTATCTCCTACAGTCGAGGTTAAAGGACTTTGACCGGCTCATGTTAGGACGAGGTTCTCCTCCTGTTCCTAACATGGTCACTACTGACTGCTTCTTCCCTATATCACATAGTTTTTGCATAGTTTTTGCATAGTTTTTCTGTCATCACATAATTTTTTGCATAGTTTTTACATAGTTTTTTTTGTCATCACATAATTTGGAGCGAGCTTCTCTTGGCTTTGATGTTGGAGACGATGGATCATTGAAGTACCTAGCTCCTCCCAGACGTGGCGTTGATGATTCGAGAGGCGATCGACCTTTCTGTTGTTCCTCCGTCATGGATGGTTCTGGCTATGGCAGCGCCCTTGGTCGATCTTCTCCTGCTTCAGACTGGTGTCCGAGGAACCGATCCAGCTGGCCTCTTCCGACGAGCTCATCGATTTCATCTCGGAGCTGAACACATTCTTCAATATCGCGGCCGTGGTCGTGATGATAGAGGCAGTACTTGCTTCGATCGTACTTATTTGAGGAAGATCATAATTCTTCTGGTCTTGATAGCTGGTTCCTAATTTCTATCAGAATTTGAGTCTTAGAAGCACTGAGGGGGGGCGTAGTTGTGAAACCTTTTGGGAGGATGACTTCTTCGCTCTCTTTTGTCGGGGCTTCCTTGATGATGAGCTCGAGGAGTTCGGGCTCGCTTGCGTTCAGAAAAAGTCTATGAGCATGGTCGAACTTCACTCAGTCCTCCATCGGTGGTGGATTTATTAGACTCGTCCACCCATCGCTCTCTTGTGACTTCTTCGTCCTTCAATTTGAATGCTTCTTCCGTATGGGCATATCTCTCGACCCGGGCTAGCGGATCGGTAAAGTTTCTAGGGTACTTCTTTTTCAGAAAAAATAGCAAATCATTCTTCTGAAGGCCGTCCTTGAGTGCGGCCATTGCAACAGACTGATTTAGATTTCGAACCTCCAATGCCGTAGCGTTAAATCAGATGACATAAGTTCGGATGGATTCCCTCTCCTTCTGTTTGACATTCATCAGAAAATCTGAACTTCGGTGCGGATGTTGGCTGCTGACGAAATGAGCCACGAATTGATGACTCATCTGATCAAAAGAGAAGATCGTACCTAGCTTCAATACTGAGTATCAGTTTCTTACTACTCTCTTTAAGGTAGATGGAAAAGTTCGATATAATATGGCATCTGGTGCGCCATGAAGCAGCATCATGATTCGGAAGGCCTCCAGATGATCAATCGGATCAGAGGTTCCATTATAGCTTTCAAGTTGAGGGAGCTTGAAGTTTGATGGAATGGACTCTTGCATAATTCGAGGAGAGAAAGGAGGATCGGTGTGGACGTCGTCGTGGTGAGCTGGTATGATGTGGTCGAGCTTCTCAATCCACCAGACCATCTTCCGTAGTTTGTGATTGAGGACGTCGTCTTGGTCATAGACTTTAGAGGACTTCCGACTACAGATGGAGAAGATCTCCTCCAAAGGAGAATCATGATCCGAACTTAGATCCTTTGCTCTCTATTTCTCCTTCCTAACGATGATGGATATGTCCTCCATCGATGGCGGGTTTCTTGGTGGAGTTATCGTCGAAGGCTGCCGCATGGCCTGTACCATCTCGGTGAGGTCATGAATGCATTGCATCCGTAGATTAAACTGCTCCAAATTCACTATGGCTGTAGGTGGAGCTTGAGTTACCGAAGCTGGAGTGAGAACTGATGTATCAGGATGGGATCTGGCTGCAGAGGCCGTTGATCGTCGGGTCAAAGTTTTTCTGAGAGGTATTTTTTCTGGAAAGAATTCTAGATCGTTGTTGAGCACTCCTTTAAGATCGAGAAAACCTTAAGAATAAAGGATCCTTTCTTTAGCACCAAATCTGTTGGTGCAGAATTTGATTGACGTCGGATCGAGCTGGAGTGGAAGGGGACGAGGTCACCGTCGGTGATCTGCAAAATAAAGTTTCATCCGGAGTCGATGGAGGTAGCTCCGACAGAACTCTCCGACGGTCAAGTTAGCTCTGACCAACATAAATGGAGTACTCAGTATGGAGTTTGGCAAAGTTTCGAGGAGGAGAGAAGAGTTTTAGAACCTAGCGTAAGCATATCTGGAGGGTTCTTTTTATAGGTGGAGCTTGTTGTAAGTACCTTGATTAATACTGTCGTAACCATCCTAATCAATGTCGATCGTTATTGACTTGATAAATGATAATTATTATTGTCGTGTAACCATTTAGTAGTGGGATTGCCTGTAGAAATCCGTCAATAGTCTGTAAGAAGTTTGGCTTCCATAGAAATTCGACTGGAGGAGTCCAGCTGCTGAGTAGTTCGGCTCCCATAGAAGTCCGACCGAAGGAGATGTCTGGGGAGTCCGGCTCCTGAGAAGTTCAGTCGGGGCTTGGCCGCTAATGAGTTCGGCCGACTGAAAGGGGTTTGGAAGGGGCTTGGCCGCTAAGGAGCTCGACTAAGGCTTGTCCGCTGAAGCTTTTCTTTGACTACCGATTGCATTGTCGGTTGAGCATTTGACTGAACTTCGGTGGGAGCAGAGTTTATCCCCAATAGAATGAAACCCCTTTGTGTTTGGAGAATGACCCCAAAGGAAAGCATGAAATTTTTTTTCTAAGATATTAATAATAGAGATGGGGACATGCACAGCAGACATGCAATAGAGTGGGAGAGATAAAAGAATGGACTGGATTAAAGTGATTCTTCCTATGAAAGACAAAACCTTCCATCTTCAACCTATAATCTTACCTCTAGCTTTATCTAATAAAGTATTAAAAATAGATGGATTTAAAGGTGCACCGGCTATAGAAACCCGAGATAGTGCCAAACATCTTCTTTGAGAGTGACCCAAAATAGCTTACAGACTTGATTTTTAATATATGGAGGTCTGGATGGGCTGAATTTAATATGTGATTTAGTATAATTAACAGATTGGCCTGAGAGCATACAATAGGATCAATGATAGTTTGATGACAAATAGCATTTTGAAGAATGGCTTTAGAAATAAGAATATAATCATCCGTAAAAATGATATGTGAGATCATAGGGCCACCTCGCACTTTGTAAGCTTTCAACATGTGGACTTGCACTATATATTACAAAAATTAAGAAAAAATCTCCAAATAAAAGATGAAAAAATAGGAGAAGAGAGGACACTTTTGTATGAGGCTTCTAGAAGAAGCAAACCAAGTGGTGGGGGACCCAATGACTAGTATAGCAAACTTAGGACTTGTCACATAAGCTTGGATCCATCGGATGTAAGATGGGTGAAAGATAATTTACTTCATAATTTGGAACAAAAAGGGCTAATGAATTTTGTCAAAAGCTTTCTCCATGTCAATTTCATTAAGCATTTGGATGGAGGGGTTTTTTCAAGAGAATGCATAATTTTCTAGGCCAAAAGAATATTTTCAAAAATATATCTTCTACAAATAAAGGCCTCTTGCTCTGGTGCAACAAGAGAAGGTAGGAGTTGTTTAATTCGATTTTCCAAAATTTTAGCACCAATTTTATAAACAGTGTTATCAAGGCTAATTGGTCTATAGTCTGTGACCTTTGTAGGATGAGGATTCTTTGGAATAAGAGTGATGTAAGTATGTTTCCAAGAATTTGAGAGCATAAAGTGTTGAAAAAAATATTTAACTACAAGAACAACATCATCTTTGATCGAAGACTGGAATTATTAGAAGAAGAAGGCCATGCCATTTGGATCCAAAGCTTTATCTGAATGCAAAGATCTTATAGTTTCTATAATTTTCTCCTCAATTATAGTTTGAGTAAGCCAAATATTTTGCTCATGGATGATTAATTGAGGTAGGACACCAAAGTTCATAGTATCAAGATTGGTGCCAATCTCCCATTTGATTTAAAAGTGATGAAGAAATAAGGATGATAGAGTACATGCCCTCCACCTTTCCACCATTGTTATCTTGAAGAGAATGAATTTATTTATTCTCCTCCGCAACATAGTAGATCAATGGAAGAATTTAGTATTAGCATCATCCTCCTTGATCTGCATGCGTGGTCTAAACTTTTTGTCTTCAAAAACTTAAGATAAGTTTTTTTTATAAGCTCTTAAAAGGGACAAAAGATGCATATGCTCTTGTTCAATTAGTCCACCATCTTGGGATTTCTAGAGTTGTAGATTATAGATTTGATCATTTAAAGATTGGCCTTGCTTAAAAATATTGTCCATTCTGTGCTTCTAAGCTTTGAGAGCAATCCTAGTATTATTCAATAATTTTGTTAATTTGACAGGAGGAGAATGGATGCCTAAACAGGTCTAAGCACTAGAGATAGTTTTATAAAGATTAGAAGTATATAGCTAATTTTTTTCAAATCTAAAAAGAATAGAGCCCTTCCAAATGTTATTGGTAGTGGATAGCAATAGAGGACCATCATCAGAAGTAAAACGAGTAAGGTGCATGATAGTGGACCCGGGATAAAGATCAAATTAGAGATCTAAGGCAAAAGCTTTATCCATACTCTCCCAAACTTCGGCAAGGCCTAACAAGTTATTGCACCAAATAAATTTGGGTTCCAAAAAACCTAGGTCTATAAGCCTAGAGACTTGGAGGAAATTTTTAAATTCTTTAATATCCTTATTGGGGTAATAAGCTTTACCGCCTTTCTTATCATCTGCATAAGTAATACAATTAAAGTCCCCAATAAGTAATAATGGCTGGTTGAGAGATTAAACTAAATATACCTGAGACCAGAGCTTTCTTCTTTCTAGACCACAAGTACTTGCATAAACTGCACGAAGAATCCAGGTAGGTAGGTTTGGTTGAGAGATGATTCCAAAAGCAACCTGCCTATCTACATGGGAGAAAAAAATTTGCCCAAGATTTTTTAGCTAAGTAACCATAATTCCCCTAGATAATCCATTAGTTGGCACCATATAAATCTCCCAACGAGGCCCCATGATTCTTTTGATGCGACCAGGGGCTTCAAGGGATAATCTAGTTTCAAGAAAGCAATAGATGGTAGGACAAAATTGACATAGTAATATTTTCATATAATTTATAAAGGGGCATTTAGCTACACCCCTATAATTTTAGGCTAATATCTTCATTTTACTTGGGGTTGAAGACACACCTCCCCACTTTCAAAGCTAGCCTAATTAGCCACCAACTCCAAGAAAGTCAAGACAGCGATGGCCTTTTCAGCCACCAACTCCGAGGGAGTTAGGACAGGTGCCTCTTTGTTGCCCAAATAGAAGTGGATTGATATGCAAGTATGCTTATCTTTTCTAGTTTTCTCTTTAATTACTGAAAGAGAAAATCGACAATTGGGGAGTCTTTATTCGAGGCAAGTGGGGGTTTGTCCTTGACATCATTTTGGGCCTCATATTTCATCTTATACTCAACATGTTGATGTTGTATTAGAGATGAGACATGCTTTTAGATTTTGTTATGTTAGAATGATGGACTTAATTAAAAATATATCTAATTAAGATTTTTAGGGAATAATATCTTGGCATATTCTTTTATTCTCTTTTGGTCTACATATCTATATTTATAGGCCTCTTGTATACCCTCTTAAAAAAAATAAAAATCCTTCTTTCCATGTACAACACTAAATAAACCTTAACAATATGGACTCTTTGCTTAGATGTACCAACCACTAATTATAGTTTCTGATTATCATTACTTGATGAAGGTTGCTCCTCAATTATTTGGACTTCTGTTTGTAGAGAAGAGTCTGAACCAGGGGAATGCCTTAACTCTTGGTTCTTAGAAGGAGAGCATATTCTTTTTTTCTTTGACTAGACCACTCTTAAGGTCTAGTTCTTATCTGCAGATACATCTATTATATCCATCATTTGTAACTCTTCTTCTTCTTTAAGATTCATAGATAGTGGGGCAAATTTGGAGGAAGACCGCACTAAGAGAGCCTTCTTATCAGTAGCTCAAGATTTTGGTGGAGATCTTTTAGCTGTTTTCTTTAGGAATGTTCATGTGGAAAAAGAAGATCCACTAGTAGGAGAAACACTTGGCTTGCTGTATGTGTAGAGGATGGTTCGACTGGCATCCTAGCAACTCGAATCCAAGGTCCAAACACTAGTTTGGTGTTTTGTTCATCTTTAGATCCATAGCCACAGGATTTCATCGTGAGATCTATTCTTCTACAAAGATAGTTTATCTTTAGAAGTTCTTTGTAAGTGAACTGTTGCCATATAAGATAATCTTTAGCTCTAATCTTAACTCCTGGGCAGATGGTCTTCGTAATATTAAGCAAGACACGAACCCTTTTAAACTCCATATGGATGGCAATTTCTATCCAATCATTTAAGAATAAGAGGGTACCTATTGCTGAGGCAATGTTTAGGATGATCTATTTGTTCCATAGCTGGAGAGGAAGGTTTGGTAGATGAAGCCAAATTTGAGCTTGAGTGACTGTATCTCGGACCTACTGGAATCTTGAATGCCAGCTCTCTAGAGCTAATAATTGTCCAGCAAGTGACCATGGTCCTTGCTCTAAAATCCTTGCCTTGGCTTCCACTGATGGACAATGAAAAACAAGAAGACCTTTTGATAAGGAGGAGAGTTAGAGTTCTCCTTCCAAATTCCATCTTAGCTTTATTTTCTTTTGAATAAATTCAATCAAAAATCCCCACCCTAGAAATTTTCCAATTAAGGTGTTTTGCCATTTAACACTAGATTTATGTATTTGATCATTTGAAATAGCAATTATCTTTGTGAATCTTTGTTCCAAAGCAGCAATTTTCTCATTAGTGGAATGCGAAGTCTCCCATCGAATGTGATTGTTTCTGGACCACTTGGGACTAGACTGGGCAGTTTTCTATGGTTTACCCACTGACGGTCAATGATCTACAAAAGATGAAGCTCCTTTTCCTTGCATTTTTGGGCCCTTTAGCGAGTTCCGCGAAGAAGTCCTCGATGTTATCGGTCGATTTGCGTCCATTTTAAGTATTTTCTCCTTCTCCAAGGGGGTACCAAAATCCTATCTGCAGTACTCTATTGAAGTCGCTCATAGGACCAGCATGATAATTTCAATGTTTAATATAATACAATATAATCTGGCATCCACAAGTTTGCCTCCATCTTTTCTCCCTTATTGTCTCCTTCTCTCCCTTTCTCTCTTTATGTTTGCTTTCATTACGGTGAGCCTCATTTCGTCCCTTCCGATTTTTTTTCCTTGACCCCCCACCTCTCTCCATCTCTTTTTTTTCTTTCCTATTGTCCCATTTGTGATTTTATCACTAGTTTTATCTCAACATCTCCTCTCTTTTGCTACATGGCTATGAGATCCTCTTCGCTTATTTTTTTTAAAGTCGAATATTATATGGTTAAAATCTAGCAAATCTCATAAGAAACAATGCCACATTTGTGACATATACACTGCAAATCAACATGTTTTTTTTTCTTTTTTGACCTATCATACTTTATTTTTCTTGATTTATATCACAACCAATTTTTAAGAATACTATCAAAGAAGGTTTAAGAATGGGACTAGATCTAAATTTTTTCATGCAGGACCATGACCATTCTCATGAGACATAAGAGTCTTCATCATTGAGTAAAGCACATAATATCAACATATTAGTGTTAATTTTAGTTTGAGCCTACAACTTGTAATCATTCAACAAAGCCTATTTATTCATCAAGATATTGTCTAAGTTGGAATTTTTTTTTCACTATTATTAGATAAGGTTGCACTATTTTAATTGGCTTAAGACCATGTTGATTTATTATAAATGTCAAAGTCTTTGGATAATTTATTGATTTAGTCTTATGGTAGAGAGTCTGTAACAAAAGTTCAAACATTTGAAAAAAAAAAGATAAAAAATTCTAATAGAATTTGCAATATAGATGAAAATTACTAGTTAGGAGTTATTATATATGTTAGTCTTTTTAAAATATTTATAAAAAAATTGAACAATACATGAAAAGCTCTTATCTTCTCTATTGTTTTCTCTTTTTTTTTTGAAAAAAATATTTTAACAAAAAAATATTATACAGCCTCTATGTGGCAGCAATACTCTCGACCGTCCAACTACCATTATTGCCACCACATCCTTTTGGAGGATGGCTGGTGATTCTTTTATCTGGGATGTCCACCATTGCCCCAACATCTATACCACCACCTTCAGATAACTCTGGCTCCTCTTTGCTTGATGAGGTGATCAATGATGACCTTATGAGTGACAATGTTATTGGAAGAAGTTATAATGAAGGAGAAGGAGAGGTTTTGGTTTGTGCTTCTTGGTGCTGCAGTCCATAGTATCTTGAAGGAGTGGATGGGATAAGAAAGGATAGCCTTAAAGTTTTGGATATGGAACAAACCTCTCAACTTTATTGTAATCTAGCATCTAGTCTGATTGATGATGAAACTTTCTATCATTGCTTAAAAGCAAAATCTTAATACATCAAGTTGATTTCGATAGCTTAGCAGCATGCATGATGTGAAAAAATTCAATCCAAATCCATGCCTCACATGAGGTCTGTATGAAACAAAGATCCTTTGATGTGTATACTAGAAAAAATCATATGGACGAGACTTTATTTGTTTCATATCTCCAGCAGTGTGCATCTTATTGTAGAAACCCAAGAGCCATATTAGGATATGACTCTTCTTATCAGTGGAGCCTGTTTATCTCATAACTTTAAAAATAAAAAATTAAAAAAAGCATGATACATGCATAAAGAGTTGAGGCTGTCTACCTACTAACATCCTCTCTTCTTCTTTATTAAGCCTCTCTCCACCCATCAGCGATATTTTCTTCTTTGTTTGTCCATAGAATTTTTGATTCAAATGAAAATGGAAGGGTTATTTTGAGAATTACAAAATATTTTGCATTTATTGTCAACTATAGAACTTGGAGCTATGTGATACAAAGTTTGAAATTAACACATACTTGATATTGATGATTTGCGGATGCATACCTAATGCTTCTTTGATATATACCCAGCTACAACTTAATATATACCTTCAGATAAAATTGATATGTAATTTTTAAAATATGGGATTCATCAATATCCCATTCATGGTCAGACAATATACCTTGTGTATTAGTTTTTCAGCAATCCAATATATTTTTGCACACAAATCGAAATATAATTTCTAGAACATCATATTCATCGATACATATTACATGGTTAGCTAACATATATTTATTAGCTTTTTGATATATATTGCAAATTTTTTTCATACATATTTAGCAACAATTCAATATATACCTCCAAGTAAATTAATATATAATTTTTAGAATATGATGTTTGATAGTACATGGTGTACAATCAAGTGATGCATACCTAATAAATTAGTTGTATGGTAACTTAATACATATATCAAGGAGGAAAACTACATAGATAGATAAAAAGAATATTTATAAGGAAGAAGAGGATATGGATGAGTGGATGACCTCAATTCTTCATATATACCATAATTTTTTTATATTTTTTAAAATTATAAGATGGATAGATTATTAATAAGAGAAGTTTCATCCAATATATATAAATTATAGGAGATGTGGTTGATATAGATAAGTGGATGACCTCAATTTTTTATATATATATTTTTTAATATTTTTTAAAACTTATGAGATGGATAGACTTTATTAATAAGCAAAATTTTATTCTAACATGGCTCTTAAATTTTTGCACCAATACATAGAATATAGAAGTTGTGGTTGATATGAACAGATCTCAATTCTTCATATATATATATATATATATATATATATAATTTTTTAATATTTTTAAAATTATAAAATAGATAAATTTTATTAATAAAAAAAATTATCCCACATGGCTCTTGAATTTTTACATTAATACGTAGGTCATAGGAGATGTGCTTAAAGAAAAAAAAAATCTGAGCTATATAATTATCTCTGGTACATGCATGGGAGTTCGGCCACACATGCCACACCGCTCCATTGGCACTAATGGTGCATGATGCCCGCATCAGTGCGATCTTCCGTGACGGGTAGTACAAGAATCTCGTCCATCAAATCGCCTGCAACAGTGGTCCCACTCGGTCATTAGACGGTGTAAGGCGAGCACCGCAATTCCGAATCGGTGTTAATTTCCATCAATTTTCTCTAGTTTTAACCCCTGCTGCCTTCCCATTCCCGCAATTTTTTCCCACGCCTCTTTTACTTCGCCCCGGCGTTATAATTTTATTCCCTTTTCTATCCCTAGATATGTCAACAACCGGTTGCCGCTTGTTAATTGGCGTTTATCTTCTCTTTGAGCCCTAGAGGAAGATCCAGTCTCGACGCTTCCCTTCCCTGAAGTCGTCTCGAGCTTTCTCGGTCTTGGTTTATGAGGTAAAATCCAAAAAAATTCCTACTCGTTTCGTCTGTAATCGCAGTTGTGCCGATCTTGGTGTTACTTCTCCTTTCTCTCGTTTTTTTAGATTTCTTTGAGGTTTCACGCAGATCTGCTTCGGTTCTTTGTTTGTAGATCTGTCTTGTGTCAGCTTTTGATGGGATTTGGGGAGTTGTATTCCTGAGAGAAAGATCCGATTTTGGTGGTGGATTTAGTGTCTCTGGGTACTCGGAATTGTTTTCTATTCGTGCCGATGGCATATGATTGCGTGATGATTGTTGATTCGCTGCGGGGGCGAGATTTTGTGGGTAGAAAGGATTTTCTTGATTATTCTTTTCTTTTAGTTGAGATTTTGGTGTCTTGTCTGAATTTTTTGATACGAAGATCCGATTTTGGCTGATTTGAGAACTTCAAAATTATTATTATTTATACGCTGCGTGCTGACATTTTTTCCCCTTTTGATTCCTTGTGCAGCTCGAAGGAGAAACCTACTCTCGGGTACGCTGGCTTTTTTCCCTTTAATCTCTACATATTATTAATATATTCCTCTTTAAAGAGAAATTAACTTGAATGATTTGCTGCATGATATGGGATTGGAGAAGCACCTTTTTCATGGTTATTATTTTAATTTAGCTGTATCTGTAATTTTTGATTCGTATCCTACCTTCTTGTGGTTGATACAATTGATGGACGTGAAGCCTTATCAATGGGGTAGCTCCAAGAGATAGTGTTTCGCGCATTTAAACAGATTGGTTTTGAGAAAGACATTTTGTTCCCCTATTATCCTTTTTTTTTTTGGTTTTTAAGCCCATTCTCATTGTATGATCCTTCCAAATCATATCTTCATACGTAGAGATGAGTGGACTCTGTCTATATATGGCTATACCAATATCTGAAAAAGGTTTTCTCGGGCATTTGACATTAAATTCTCTTGTATTCCCTCATATGGTTAAAACCTACATCCATTCTTTATCAACTTTTTGGGCCTCCCATGCATCTTTCAACAATTTCTACCCATAAGCATTCTTCAACAACTTTATAAATGTTCAACATTGTTCGTGGTTCTTGAGCTTATCAATTATCTCAAACTTGTAATAGTTATTAAACTATGGGCCATTCATTTAGTTATTCTGATTTAACAAATTAGATGCATCTATTATAATTTAAAGAAACACTTGGCTGATAATAAAGGCATAAGTGAATAATGGTTTACAATTCAGTGTAATAATAAAATATTTATTAGCATCCTTTCTCCTCAAAAAAATGCCAGTTTCATTCTTTGATGATTCGATTTCCATGTATCCTGTTTTATCTCCTTTTTTTTCTAAAAAAAATTGAAGTACTCCCGCATCAAGTCATGATTAGTGTCATCTATATGAGAGGCTCCAAAGATAGATCCCTTGAAATGAGCACTCGGTGATGAATATATTTGTTCTCCTAATGGTTTCATAATTATCTTTCTGTAGCAATCAAATAATCTTTGAAGGGTATCATCAAAACAACTAACAAGTGGATCAGCAAGACACAAAACCATGTGCATTTGCAAAGCAAAATTCACCATTAGGCATTTGTTCCATGGATTCAAGAACAAATATGTTTTGCTGAATTTTGCTTTAAGAAGGTAGATTATTTGATTCTTCACATTGATGAAATTTCAAGTGATGTTGTCTTGCTCTTTGAAGATTGTTTTATTGCTAGTGGAAAAAATCTATGAAAAATGTAGAAAAACAAAAGCGTTCATCAACTTAGTGGTGTTAATATTGGTGGATCTTCCTAAGGGTCTAGCAGGATTGTCCAAATAGGCCCTTAATTTTATTTCTAAAAAAATGATTCAATTTTCTTTTCTTTTCTTTTCTTTTCTTTTCTTGTTGTTGTTGTTGTTGTTGTTGTTGTTGTTGTTGCAGAAATGGTCTGGGTTTGGACTTGACTAAACCATTACACTCCTACATTTAAATGCATGGACACATTTTGCTCAATTTCACATTTTGATAGTGAATGCACATATAATATAGCGTGGGCCTCATGTACAAATGTTCTTATTATATTTACGAGGCCAGGCTATTGTGAGGACTTGTGTGGGTATGTGTTTAATCTACCTTGATCATGTATTGGGTAGATCTTAGATATTTATGCAAGGCCAAGGAACCTAGATTACTTCTGGCTAGGCTTTTTGGATGAGGTGCTAGGTCATTATGGCTATGGTCCAAAGATATTCAAAATGGATTGTTTTTGCCAAAAGAAGAAAAAGAAAAAAAATTGTCTGGTGTTCACAAAAATGGATTTTTCTTGTAAGATTCCTATCTTAATCTTTTATACTCAAAAATTGAGTTAATATCTTGTGTTGCAAGTTTGCAGTTCTCTAAATCCTTCTTAATTGCTGATTTTTTTAATTTGATAAATAAGTTTTACATATATCTTTTTTCACTTATTGTCCTTGTGTTCATGATACTAGTGCTATTCGACCGCCATTCTTTGCACTTGAAGAAGCGATTTTTTATTACATAAGATAAGGTTATTATTCCTCAGCCTATTGGATAGGATCTTTGGGTTGTAGGCTAAATTATTTGATGTATTAATATTAGTTTTTTTGTTAGGAACCAGTAGCCATGTGAGATACTCTCAATTCTATGAGGTCTTTTTGTTTTTTGTTTTTTTAAATTTAATATTCTTCAGGATGCTGGTAATACATTATCAAAAAGACTAATCCTAATACTAATTACTGATGTAGTGGCACACGGATCAAGACCCGCAAACGGAATATAGCTGCTCCTTTGGACCCTGCAGCTTTTGCAGATGCAGTGGTCCAGATATATCTGGATAATGCTGGTGATCTGGTAAAGCTTCCTGTGGTGAACTACTTTCAATTTTGTTATGACAATATAACACAAATAAGTAGCAGAATGTGAATTACTAACTTTGTTGTGGCTTAGCTTTTAAAGTTGCAAAATTCCTTTAATGTTCTGTTCATATTGAAGTTTGTGAATAGTTTGGTGGATGATTATTAAATGATCTATGGAGATTCCCTTATTTAATGTCATAGTAGGTTTTCTTTACTATTTATGCATGTGTTTTGGTTTAGATAATTCTCATGGGCTTGCTTTGGTAACCGTACTGTTGGAATAGATTGATTAATTGTTTGCTGAATGTAAATTCGTTCCAATCCAAACTCATGTAAGACTAAGGCTTCCTCATTTAATGGTCAATAAGTGATCTTTCCTGTTTTTCACTGAGTTCTTCTTGTTGGCAGGAACTTGTTGCCAAAAGCATCGAATCTTCAGATCTTAACTTCTCACGATATGGCGACACCTTTTTTGAGGTAATTCGAGATATTCCTTTATTATGAAAATGTGTTGTAAATGCTTTGTTCTTTCTGGTGCTTGCTTGCATGTCTATGTGCATGCATGTAAATGCATGTGAACTGATTTTTGCAGTTATGATCACTGTTATTCTGCTGTGGGAATGACAATATTTTCTATGGATGAGATACCGCTCTTGTGAAGAAATGAAGTGTCAAAGAGTTCATGGATAGTTGCAAGCATTTATTTGAATTAAATCGATAGTTGAACTGTCTGTTTGAATGCTAAAGGCATATCAACATCACTGGAAAAGGTTTGGCATATTCTCACAAATATATTATCATATATTCATGCAATGAAGATTATATCTTGATCCATGCTATATCACTGTAGAACCAAAGACCAATAAAACATCGACAACCAGAAAAAATTTTCCTCTTTTCCACCTTTGCTGGTTGATCTCTGTAAAGATCGAGATTTTGGGTAAATGATCATAACAATATCAATTTGCCAGGAATTTTTTTTGGGGACTCATCCTCATCTTAGGTGAGGATGAGTCCCCAAAAAGTGCTTTAAAAATTAGGAAATATTTCAGGAAAGATATGAAATTAATAAAAAGTAATAAAGGAAGGGAAAGGAAATGAGAGAGGACATAGATGTGACGAGGATGTGGGACCAATTTTGGATGGCATATGATAGTGGAAGGACTTACTTCAAGGATTAAATTAGGAGGTTTATGGATTGCTTTTTGTTCTGAATTTGTAAATGGGATAGCAGAAATCAAATTTAAGATTAAGGTCAAACAAAAGGCCTATAAAGTTCTGCCCAACAGTTTCGGTGGTAGGGAAACATGGGGGTATGAATTCTCAACATTTTGGAGTTGAATAGATTGACCTGCATAAGAAAATGGAAAAGAGAAAAGGCCCCAACTTGGCCAAAAGAAATCCTTTCTTGCAAAAAGAAATCATGTATATTTTTCCATCCAGTCCTAATTTTTGATTTTGGCTCTCCCTACAAGTAAACTAGAACTCTTCAAGTCAGAAAGTAGATCTTGTAGAGAAATCAGCCAGCAACCCATTATCTTTCTACTTATTGACTCCAATTAAGATCCGAAAAATCAGGTTGTAATCTATACACAACTAACACTTACTGACCCGACATGGACTTTGAAAAGAAACAAATGAGAAAGGCTATGTGTTGGTCATTGTTCACATTATTGTAGCATGAACAATACCAGAGAAAAAGACATCTAATTTCATTATAGAAACTCTATGAGTCTATGGTATAAAGAATCGATTAAACATCAAAGGGACTGATGATGGTGGACTTCTATTGATGACTGGGCTGCCAAAAGGCATTTGATCACAGTCTTATGGCATGAAAATGAGTCCAGAGAATTCTTCACATCAGATTGGGGGAGGCGCACAGCTTAATGCACTCCAATAGTTCTTATCTTTTTATAAAATAAACCCCTGGTTATCTAGTTAAAATGCCACTAAAGGTAAGCTTGCTGTGTCTTAAACAATTTATGTAATTGGGCAGTAAGTTGGGTCAAAACTGAAAAGGGAAGGTTCGGCCGACTGCAAATATTTTTCATAATAGAACATTGCGAAGTTGTTAGACTAAGATCATCTAATATGGTGACAAGGTTTACAATACCGAGTAAATATAATGAATATCACTACTAATTTCATGCATTTTCATGAATTCATGGCCTCATTAATTCTACATTTGATGTTGAGGTTGGTTATTATATTCAGCTTGTGACAAGCTGCATGTCAATTTACTGTTAGGAGTACTCTGTATATGGTTGGGTCTGGCTATGTAAAATATCATGTGCCACAGTTGGTACAGAGTTTCAAATATCAGTATGGTCATAATGTTATTTGAATTATTGACGTTTATTCAGTTATTATTGAATTTACCTACATTTTTTTTATTTTGCTATTTGCTTCTCTGATCCATTGCCAAATAAAATATTATGTGTAGCATGTCAAGAATGTCAACCACCATCACCACAAACACAACAATCTTTCACCATTCATATTAAAAGTATAGTGGAGAAGATCACTTAGTTCAGATTTATGCAATTTCTGCAGAGCACTAAGTTTAGGTTATCTTTGCATTTATTGTAGTGCTTTCCATTTACAAGTCACAGTGAAGCCAAATGATTAAATCTAATAATGGAGATTGAAGTTCAGTCAACTTAATGTGCCTTACTGCTATAGATTGATGCATTCTTGCTGTGGTGAATGATTTTACTTTTTTATTTCATAACAAGAGATGTTAATTTACTTAAGTTCCTTGTTGCAATCTATTTATCTTTTTAAATCACACCACATAGAAAGCCACGTGTTGGGCAAAGGTGATGCTGTGTTGATTCTAGGTTGGGGGATGTTGTGAGTTCTTCAACTACCTTTTTGCTTAGAGATCAATGTTGTGGCAGTAATGAAGCCTGCCATGTCTTTTTGTCGGACTTAAGTATGCATCAGTTAAAAAGTTTGTATCATTCTGACTTTGCATCAAGTTGATGCATATCCAAAATTTGTGAATTTCATATCAACATCCAAATTCTGATTTTCTCTGTTGTTTGACTGCAGGTGGTCTTCACTGGAGGCCGTACCCAGCCTGGCACAATAAAGCCTGATGAAGGAGAAAGGCATCCCTATTCTGTTTTAGATTGTGAGCCTAAACGTGAGGCTATCTTGCCATCTGTTCTCTACATACAGAAAATCTTGCGTCGGAGACCTTTTATGATAAAGAGCCTTGAAAATGTCATGCGAAGATTCTTGCAGTCTTTGGAGCTTTTTGAGGAGAATGAGAGACAGAAACTTGCTATTTTCACAGCCCTTACATTTTCTCAGAAGCTATCAGGTCTTCCACCTGAGACTGTCTTCCAGCCATTGTTCAAGGACAATCTTGTGGCCAAGGGGCTAGTTCTTTCATTCATTACTGATTTCTTCAAGGAATATCTTATTGAGAACAGTCTAGATGATCTTATATTGCTTTTGAAACGGGGTAAAATGGAGGATAATCTCCTTGATTTCTTTCCAACTGCAAAACGCTCTGCTGAAGGCTTTTCTGAGCATTTCACGTAAGTCTTCCATTTCCATCAGATATTCTTTATCTTTAAAAAGTTTAATCAATACTTTGAAGTGTACTTATTAGTCACCTATTGAAAGTCTTGCTAGTGCAAGGTACCCTTAATCAGATAATTTAGAGATTATTGGCACTATAGAACATCTTATTATGTGATGTTTAGATGTTAAGGTACCCTTTGTTCTGTTTACATATAGCCGTGTGTTTCTCTGCATCTTGTTTGCTACGGAGCTGTGTCTTAATGTGCTTTACAACTCACGCATATATTATCGATGGTAGATTGTGTTCTGGGAGCGATTACCATGCCTCTTAAAGTTCCAATAGTGTTTAGGTTATTTCAAGTTTGAGACTGATGAGGCATGGATGGAGGAGGGATTTAACTTACTAATTCTTTCAGTGTGTCCCATTTTACCTTTTTTTCTTCAATGCATGTTTCTCCATTAACATTATAATCTTGCTGTTTCATATTTTCAGAAAAGCAGGATTATTAGCTCTTGCTGAATACAATGAGAAGAAAATATTTGAGGTGAAGCTAAAGGAAATGAAATCAGCATTGACCACCCAGATTGCAGAAGAGACTGATATATCTGAAGTTATAGAGGCTGTAAAGCAACAGGTTAAAGATGCGAAGTTGCCTGATGTTGAGGTTGTACGCATTGTGTGGGATGTATTAATGGATGCTGTTCAATGGTCTGGGAAAAACCAGCAGCAAAATGCAAATGCTGCTCTTCGCCAGGTATTTTTTTTCTTAGCTTGTAATTTTCTTTACTGAAAATTCAGTAGATTTTTGGTATCTTCTCACATTTAATAATCCTTTGATGATGGTGGATAATGTATATCTGCACCTATCTGTATGTCTAAATATATGTGTGCATGTTTTTATGGTCGGTCTTGTACAAGTTGGCCTCTGAAGTCATCACTTCCTACTGCTAGCTTTCAACAAGCAAGGTCTACTGAACCGGCACTTGGGGTCGTACTGGCTGGTGAGTGATTTGGTATGGTATGGGTCTATATCGTGCCATTCTAGGGCATACAGAAATGAAGAGGTGGAGAAGGAGAATGGGAGGGGGAGGGAGGGAGGGGAGAGAGAGAGAGAGAGAGAGAGGGAGGAGCGAGGAGGAGGGAGGGAGAGAGCGAGAGGGAGGTTGGGGGAGGGGGGAGGGAGATGCCCAAATAGAGAGAGTGAGGTTTTAGCTGTCATATTGGAGCTTTAGATCAAGCAATGGGGACTAGAGAGAGGGGGAGGAGGGGGGGGCTTCAAGAGCTCCACATCTGGTGATAGGAATGGTGAGAGAGAGAGAGAGAGAGAGAGAGAGAGAGAGAGAGAGAGAGAGAGAGAGAGAGAGAGAGAGAGAGACCTGCTTGGGACCTCATCATCATCATCGTATGGTAGTGTCGTCAACTCGAGGGATGGAGGGCTTCGAGGATAGATTTTTGAAATCCAATGGAGGGTAAAAGCTTTGAATGGAGGAGGGGCGAAGCATTTATATCCCAAACCAATGGCTTGAACTATGTTGGTAACTGACTGATCTGGTTTGGTATGCCCCTAACTAGCTGGTTCGGCATGGTTTCACTAACCTTAGCAATAAGGCTTACCGGTATTTCATAGTATATTGCTCAAATCACTAGTTTAAAGGATTTTCTTGGTTGCATGAACTAGATCCCAAGGTTTCTTGGAATTCTTGTGCTTCATTTTTCCATATTGCTTCAGTTGGAAGCAATTTAGCCTCATATCACCTCATCTGGTCTCATGTTTTTGGGTTTCAACTTTATTATTGCACCTCATTTCTTCAACCCATTTATCCTATGTTGGTATTATTGTGTTTGTGATGCTGCTTCATGGACAATTCAACATTCTGGCCCTTCTTGCAAACTCTTTTCCTTGCTCACTTATTATGTTTTTGAATTGGCGACCTTGTTATGCTTCCTTTCAGAATTTCCTCCTCTTTCATCCATAAAATCTACAGTCCAGAGCATGATCAGTCCAGCAATGTAGTGCTTCTTACCTTGCATTTTTCCCTTCTTATCAATAAATCTATAATCTATAGCATGATCAATCCATCTCTATGGTGTTGAGCCCTTTTTTCTTCTTCTTTTTTCAATTGAAGAGGGGGAGAGAGAGAGAGAAGGGGGGGGGGTGATGGTATAATAACCTACCAACTATAGCTTATCCGTGTACTGTATGCCATTCATTTATTGATATTCATATTAGGCGTATAAGTTTGTGAATGGATATTGTTTATGCACTTTGTACATGCATGCACTCCTAGTGCGTCCATGCTTATCAAGTCCACGGAATTTTATTTTGGGGCATTACAATCCAATAAGGATGACATGCACTGTTATACTTGCTCCACTTTTTCCCATCCATATTATGGGTTAATTTTTTAGATGAAGAAAACTGTTAAACGACAAATTGAATTTTATTACAACTTAATTGTGACATTTTTGCAGGTCAGAACATGGTCCAAGCTTTTGAATGCTTTTTGCACCAATGGGAAGTTGGAACTTGAACTCATGTACAAAGTTCAGATCCAATGCTATGAGGATGCCAAACTGATGAAGTTATTTCCTGAAATCATAAGGTCACTTTATGATCTAGATGTGCTTGCTGAGGATACTATTCTTCACTGGTTTCGTAAAGGTGCTAACCCAAAGGGCAGGTATGCAATTATTCTCCTCTTAATCCTTTGTTGCCAGTTTTTTGGTTATTATTAGACTAAGATTACTATTTATCTTGTTATGTCTGATAGAATTTCACTATGAAATTGTCAATTAGCAATGACAATGGGAACAAAAATAGGAAATAAATGTGTCTTGCCAATTGGTATGGAGTGGGCATGGCAATGGATTGGGTAGCTAGGGTTGGTACCTCCATCAATAATTTAAATACCATATGCAGCATGTCACTTTTTATTTTTGGCAGGGGGTGGGGGAGTGGGGGCCAAAAAATAACTTCAAAAAACTAACTAGCATATCTACATATGTATTTCTATATGCATCTGTGTATGTAAGGGGACATATATAAAAAGCAAGTTGTAGATCAAGAGACAATTTAAAATATCAAGTCAGGAGTTGCAAGTCAGTGGAGGATGAGAGGAGAGGAGTTGAAGTGGGTAAGTTATTGCTCAAGAGACGAAACTTAAAATATCTTTTTTCTTTTTTGAGTGAAAATAGAGGAAGCAAAATACTTCCCCCAACCTTTATTAATCAGTACGAAGATTGCAAGGTGTGAGGCACAAAACTTAAAATACCAAGTAAGAAGTTGCAAGTTGGTGGATGGTGGTGGAAAGGAATTGAAGTGGGGAGTGAAATGGGCCCAAGGGAAAACAAGTGGAGAAGAGGTGGCGGGAGGAAAGGAAAAGACAGGAAAGTAGGTGGACTAATGGAGGGGATGGAAGGGTTGGGTTTAGTGTTTCTTAATGCAGTAATAGGTTTGCTGTGGTCATCTCCCTTTCTTTTATTATTTGGATTACAAATTTAATCCCACACTTGATTTTTGCATCTCTCTTAGTAAACCTATTTGCAGCTTTCATTACAAGTTTGCCAATTTTATCGTGTCTTCATTGAGAGAACAAAATAAATTGTACAGAATGCATATGAGAGTTTGATGTAGGTGGTGCCTATAAAGAAATATGAAATGTGATTCTTTTTTAATATGTAAAGACCTTAACAGTTCATAACCTTCAACCTGGGTCAGAGACTATTAACTAGTCAAGCTTCTTGCTTTGTAGCTGACTTTTGCTAGATTGGGTGAATTTGGGTTGGACTAGGTTGAGTTAATGCTTTACATGTCAAAGTCAAACTGTTGGCTGTGGTATTGAGCATTTAGTGTTGCTTTTCTTTGACAGAAAAATGTCTTATATAAACTCAATGCATACGTGCACAAACACAAAGGTGCATATATGTTTATCGATGTATTTGTGTTGAGAGAAATGATGCTGTAATTATAATTAAAAAAGGGGTGCCCTAGTGCATGAGGTTCCCGCTACTGTAGGGTCTGGAGAGGGTTAGATGCACGAACCCTTACCTTACATATGGAGAAGCTGTTTGTGTTTCGAACATGTGACACATAGGTCATGACAGAGGAACCTTACCACTGTGCCAAGTTTGTGCTGCAATTATGAACAAAACAATCAGCTGCTTGCAGCTAGGTCAGCAAGTTAATTAGATGGACATGTTTCTGATCTGGAACCAGCTAACCCAAAAATAACCTGGCCTAGACCTAACCTAAGTCATGTAAATTAGCGTGGATTGGATTATTGAAAAGTGTAATCTGTTTCAAATCACTAAAGGACCAAACTGAAGAAACTGATTTTCTTTTAAACTTCTTTGAGTTAGTAACTAGAGTGTATTCTTGATGTTAATTTATATGCGGTTATCGTATGCTGAACAAATTTTGATTATATCTACACGTTATTTAGTTGTTGCTTTCTTGCATAATATATTTAGTATATGATTTACCAATTTGTGCAAGTCTTTTTTGGTTTTGGATTATCCTTGACCCAATTTGACCTAAAAATGATTAAATAATCCTCATCTAACGTGATGCAACATAAAATGGAAATGGACTAGGCTTGGGTTCAAAATTTTGACCCGCTTCGGATATTTTGGATTTGTATCATGCAAAACCTCCATCCAACTGCATCCCTACTTGCTGTTAAGGGACATGGGCATTTCCAAATTAAATAATAACAGGACCATGAAGTGGGAATGTACTGATGTGTCATGTGTTTGTTGTATGCCAATTATTTTGACTTAAAAAAGAACATTGTCACCCACACATATTGACATTAGTAAAATGTGATTTTAGATCATTAAAAAAAGGACTCATATGATACATGGGACAATTTGTAGTGCATCAAAATAAGTAAGAAAATTATTTCTGGTAAAATTGGATAAGTTTGTCTGTGGAATTTGTAGATCTGGTCTATCCTATATTTAGCTTCCATTGAAGCCAACTTACCTTAACTTAGAACTGCAAAAACTGATCATGAATGGAGCAAATATCTCTAGTGAGAAAATGAAATTAATAAATTAACATGTAAGACTAAGGAATGAAATGTTGGCCTTTGTGCCAAGTTTTGAAATATAGAAAGGAAAATTAATAATTTATACAGAACAAGCCTTGCTGGTGGAAATAAAAAGATGGAAGCAAGAACTTTCACCATGCTTATAAAGCTTAGCTTATAGTAAACCAACTCCAGAACTTTGCTGTAATTATTTCAGAAATTTTGAAAAAAAAAAAAAATAAAGGCCACTTTCACAACATTTGCGGACACCACATGATTACTTTATCAACATCATTTATCAACATCTCATGATTACTTTACAACCAAGATCCATGAATAGCTTACACTAGTGGACTTCGAACATTCTACTAGCTGACATTATAATTTTTCAATATAATACAGAGGAATAGGTTTGAAGAAGTATGGTAGCAACAAAAACTTCATTCCTCACATAAATCTTAATCAACTTACAACATATTATCCACATCTAATTTGGATTTGGATTATATATATATATATATATATATATATATATATATATATATAGCATTTTGGTTTTAACGGTGAAGTATCTGGCTATCAAACTGCAGTAATCATTGGCGAAAATATCAGATTAGGAAACAAATGCTTTTCTCCAATAAAAACCAGGACAGTGTTCAGTACAATATCCAAAGGCTTGAGAAGCATAATAGCAACGTAGAACATGAAGTTTCATCCCTTAAACTACAGAAACTCTGGCGCATTCTGGGAAAAAGAAAAAGTAAAATCACAAATCTTATTCATCATGCGAGACAAGATCTCATGATCATTGTTGTACAATTCAAAAAAGATATAGCAACCACTGGGCATGCAACTCCTGCAGGCTGAAAACCCGTCTACGGACCTTGAGTTTGCTCTTTGTTGACTCACATGGGGACACTGGTAAAGGTATATTTGTTGATCAAGTCATTGTTGCCTTGATGGCATACAAATATTGCAACGCACGCAATTATTGTTTATCAGTTGGAATGCCCTCAACCACAACCCACATTCCTGGTAGTTGGTTTAAATTATTCTCTTCGTCATTTATTTTTGATGGAAGCGTTAGTTTCTTTACGTGCTTTGACTAAATATTTTTAGAATTTTTTTTGACAAGATGGTGAGATATGAATGATATGATGGATCGGTTCTTTGTTTATAATTGGGTCTACTTATTGTGCTAGTTTATATATTTCTCGTTTTTCTCTCTGAGTTTTTTTTTTTTTGACAATCATGTGATACTGTTGCAGGCAAACTTTTGTAAAAGCCCTGGAGCCATTTGTTAACTGGCTTGAGGAAGCTGAAGAGGAAGACTGAATGCGAGAAGGCTACAAGTGACTTTGGAGGTGACTAATAATTTATGCCTACTGCCATTTATGTACCGTGGGGATTCCATATATCAAGAAAAAATTAATAACATGTAATCTATGCCAAAATCATAAAATCTCATCACAATTTTAAGTTATTTATGCTGGCACTATTTATGCACTAGTACACGCACAGGTTCTTGCTTGCGTTAGAACTGTATCACCTTCTCTGAAAAGAAGGTTGGTGTGAAATAATAATATTTTGAAGTTGGGTTTGAGAAATGATAATGCGAACATCCATCTTTGTTTTGCCCTTTACACATTTGGAAGGAGAAAGGCAGAAAGCCACTTGTAGTCATTAGTTTGCATGCCTTCTACCGTTCGGTACCTTGGCGTATCAATTCATCTAAATAAGGGTATCGACGGTTGGACCTCTTTCTGCTTCTTGAAATGGAGAACCAAAGATGGTAGTCGTTTCAGATATTGCAGCCTGTATCAAAGCTTGTATGGCATCCATACGCATATTCATAATATTGAAAAATAATGAAGGATGTCTATTTTTTTCCCGCGTCTTTTATTATTATTATTTTCGTTGGGGGCTCGGTGCTCTTTCCCAAGGTGGTTCCGGTCCTGTCACCGCTCCGTATCGGTTCTTCGCGGGGAAGAAAAATATTAGAGTAATGCAAAGTCAATTGGATACCAGATGACTAGCATTTTTGACAGGAAATACCAATGCATGTGAGAGCAAGAGTTTGAGAATCACACAAGTACGTATCTCGAGAACACAAATATATAAGCGAGTGATGCATTGACTGCAACTCCGGTTTCCTATGTCGTCTCATGCACACTTTGGATTGCAGCATGCATGTCTCGAACGGTTCTCATATTATAATCATTATGGAGGTGAAAATAATGATTGCTTTAAAACTAAGTAATAGTGATGATGATCATTTGAGCAAATATATGAAGTATTTTTGTAATGCCTTGAACAGCTATTTATTTATATTAAAAAAATAAATTATAAAAATATTTTTTTAATTTTAGTTTAATTTTATTTATATTTTTTTAATTTTAAAATATTTAATTAATTCTTAAAATTTTTGAGATGTTCTGAAATGATTATGTCGTTCACTTACTAGTGTTAACTTTTTTTTTTAATAAACAGAAATACCTATTGCTTATATAGGAGGGGTTGCTCGATGGGATGTTAATGGGTACCCTAGATAGCTGCCCCTATCCATCAGGTAGGATCGGGTCTTTTTTTTGAAAAACCCACTATAGATCGGGTTAGGGTCTTATTTTTGAAAGCCCACAGCGGATAGAGTTAGGTTATGGATTTACCACTAAATCCTATCCTATCCGATCCATTATGTATATGTATTTACTAAAATACCCTCTCCATAATAGCATATTTATAAATATATCTACATATATATACCAAATCTATTAGGGATATAGGATTTTTTTTGATTTTTCTACTCTCTAATCTCTCTCCCTCCTTGACCCCAAGTAGCCGCTGCCACAACCCTCTAATCTCCCCCTCTTCTGGATTTCTGTCTCTCCATCAGTTATCATCACCATGCGAGCCACTGCACAAGCCACCTACAAGAGCCACATCTCTCTCTCCAAATCAATCGAGCCAACATGAGTCTCTCTCATCTCTCTCTCTCTCTCTTCCTGCAAGCCACTGCCACCTGGAGCGACCATAATAGCCATTACATTGTGCATTTGCTTTGGTGGATTGTGGGTAGGATAGGATGCTATCCACCACCTGCATGGATAGGATAAGGATTTAAATTTCCTACCCACCATGGTGGGTAGGAGGGTAGGGGGTGGTAGGATATGGATTTAGCAAAATCCATACCCTACTCTACCTATTGACATTCTTAGTCACTAGTGAGAAAAAAATGAAGGTAGAGAAAGCCATCGTGGAAGGGGAGGGTGGGATCCTAGTACATTTGCATAGAGAGAGAGGACGGCGTCAAAGGCCTCATAGATGGGATTGAAGGAGGAGGAGAAAGGAGCCACTGGCAAGGAATATGTGAAAGTGAAGAGAATCACTATGGAGGGGAAGGGCTCATAGGTGGCTTAGGAAAAAGTGGATGACAAGGAGGAGAAAAAGATGAGAAGGAAGAGGAGAGGGGAGGATTGGCTATCGACAAGAAGGGGTAGAGATGAAGGGGGTCACCGTGGAGAGGGAGGGCTCATGGGCAGCTTAGAGGAGGAGCCTAAGGTGTAGGGGTACAAATGGGTTGAGTCAGATTGGGTCCCGAGTGACCCCAATCTGACCTAATTCTTTGATTGGATCTAAATATTGAACCCAAACCCAGTTTAATAGAAGATTAGGTCAGATCGGATCGGGTCCATGATCAAATTTCTTGACCCAAAAGATCATTCGGGTCGAGTCAGGACCATATATAACCTGACCTCGATCTATAAAATGTGGGTTCAATTTGAGTCTAGATCGATTTGGGTCTGAATTATAATTGTTGGCTCTAATTTTTAGACTGTCAAGCAAATGCTAAATCTATTGCTTATTCTTAATCCATATCTAGTTTTACTTGTGTTCTTATTCTTGTTGATGTTTCTAATGAAATCTATAAAGCTAAAATTAATACCAAGACTCAACTAATGAGGGTATATAAAATTGAATATCAAGATATTTGATATAATTTGAAAAGCTAGTGATGACAACCAACAACTTTTGATCGATAAAATCTTGGTTCTTTTTCAACCCATATATAAAGTCTGGGTGAATAATGGTACAAGTAAGTCAGAGAGTTCTATTTTATTCATTTTAAATTAGTATGCTTCTATAACTTCTATAATATTAAATGAATAAATATATTAATTCTAATTCGAACCTCGTATTGGGTTCATTTATATTAAGATCCAAATCAAACAAAAAATCTCCACACACTATAAGAAAATAAGTTATTAGCAATGGCTTAATATCATTGCTAATAATCAAATCTCCATCACTAATACTATTAGCGACAGACTTCCATCACTAAAAGCTCGTCGAAAATAAGATCATCGCTAATTACCATTATTAGCGATGGTAAGAATCCCATCGCTAATATGGATAATTAGTGATGGTATTTGTGACAACAAAGCCATCGCTAGGATTTTTTTATTTTAGTTTTTGTTTGTAATTAAAATTATTAGTAACAATAATGCCAATGCTAATGCCATCCGTAATAGTCTTTACCAATGCATACGGTGTTGCTAATGCTGTCACTAATATTATTTTATTTTTTAAAAAAATTCATAATTAAATTTTTGAAAACCTATTTTAATCACAATAACAAGCAATTATATTTTCTAAAATATGTTATAAATAAAATAATAATTATTTACTATAATCATAAATATAAAATTAATTATATTATATTAAAAATATAAATTATATAATTTTATAAATTTGTACTACTTTATAAGGATCAAATTTACATATATATAAAAAAAACATGTTAGATCCTTCTCGTCGTCCTCCTCATCCTCCTTCTGCACCTGTACATCATCTCTAGCAGCTAAAGGATGAGAATCGGATGTCCCAATATCCTATAAAAATAAAATAAAATATTATTAATAAGTTTGGATACAAAAGTATATATGTTGATACGAAGGCATCTATTTTGATATACTACTTTAATTCTCCAATAGATTATTTCTATATATTTTATTCGATGATACAGAGCTATAGACACCTCCGGAGCCATCAATTGGATGGTTAGATTAAATTTTACTCTCTATATCTTCTTTTCAGACTCAAGCCTAAATATATGAAGCTTCTAAATATAAAAATTTAAAATAAGTAAAAAAATTATTATTAGACTTACATGTTATGATGGCTATAACAACGAGTCCAATTGATCGTGCAGATATGGGTTCTAGAGAATCTCTGCAACTGTATCATGATAGCATTTCAAAAGCTCTGAGATCACTGACTCCAAAGTCTCTACACGACCTCCTCCATATATGCACCATCCCACGTTTGGGTCATCGAGGTTTGAGAGGACGTCGAAGAATATTGAGCTCTTGGAGGGTCGAAGTTATGGCTGAATCTTATGATCCGGCTCCTATACACCCCTCTGGTGGCTCTGAGCCATCCCTCAAGGTCAAAGAGAGGCTGAGAGGATGGGTCCTAACCATGCCACGATACAAGATACTCCACGTAATCCATCTATATAGTTTTGAAATTCATTAGTCCGTACATATCAATATATATAAAAACTTAACAAATAATATTTTAAATTATTACCACGATCTGTTGAAATTTAGGATCTAAGTAATCATCAATCCTCCTACACTGGTGTGTGGCCTCCCATATTTGCAGCTATCCTAATGTATGACCTAACTGCCGTGTCTATAATAAATAAATAATAAAATTAAATAAATTAAAACATACATATGATCAAGATCAATATAAAATTAATTTAAGTATACAATTTTTATCAATCTATCGGCCACAACATGTGTGCTAATAGAGCCACCTGTGCACTTGATCGGATCTTGTGGGCAGTCTGATTCTGCCATATCTTCTACCATCTATTAGAGTACTCCTTAATGATCCACCGGTCATAGAGGACCTCCTATATGTCCCCTTGCATCCAGTGATTTGTGTAAGACTTCTAGTCCGATAGTGACTCGAAACTAGAGTACTGCTCTATGGCTGACTATCTAAGGCTGTACAGCCCATCCTAAAGCCTACATGTGGCTACCTCTTTGAAGGTCTGACGGCCAATCTTTTTATCTTGAGGAGTCTCGAATCGATAATACTCTTGCAAGTACAAGCATGCGTGTATTAATAAATAGAATACAAACATACTACGAATTTAAAAATTAAACATCTTTGACTTACCAAGAACATCTTCGAGGCTGCATCATGAACCCTCGATGGCCAACTAGAGAACTCGTTCATCGGCCCCGACATTAATCATCAGATGATCTTGATAACCACACGAGGCACCCCGGGCTCTCTAAATGTATTACAAAATTAATTTTGAACAATAAATGTTAGATACTAAAATGGCTAAATTTTAAACATGTTCAATGAAGATATAGTACTTATGAGCAGCTTTGAATGTGGACGAGCTCACTATCCTTCGATCGAGTTAGAGGTGCTACAAATCAGATGGATCCTCTACCATGCTGCTGACTCTAAGAGCCAGATGCTGCTCCATGTGACTATGGAATCTCAGATGATCATACATCATCCAAATCTGATAGTATCAAGACATCATAAAAAATATTATATTAGATAATAAATGATAAAATAATATAAAAGAGAATATCTAAAGTATTAGAGTTTACCATATTGTATGTATGGCATAGAACCATACGAGCTGGTTGCATGAGAGCTCTCTCCTCGACTATGATGGCTCTGACCTCTGGAAGACATGATTTATAATCTATGAAAATAAAAATAAATAGATTTATAATTATGAATGATAATGTAAGATTTAAAATGATGCAAGATAAGTATTTAAAATGATTCAAAGCAATATAAGAAATAAAATGATACTAGAAGGTCATGGTAATTCTGAGTTCGCGAGAGAAATTCCTTAAGACCGAGATCGGGAGAATGAGAGCGATCGGAGGTGGTGTTCCAGATGTGAGATATAAGAGCTTAAATATGTGGCGATTCTACTTGTTTGATACATCATGGATCAGATCCGAACCAAATCTGCATTTCATAGATCGGAGTTGGGTTATGCATAGATCCGATATGATCCGAATGATTCATTGGATCAAGAAATTTAATCATGAATCTGACCCGACCCGACCCGACCCGACCCGACCTGACTCGACCCTAGTGGTGGCAATCAGGTCGAGTCGGATCATAAATGGGTTGGGTCAAAAAATATCAAATATGAACCCGACCTATTTATTAAACAGCTTATATTTTCAAATATGAACCTGACATGTTTAATAAACAGATTATCCGATCGACCCATTTATCCATCTATATTATATAATAAAAATTTATATTAACCATCAAAAAATTAAAAATAGTTAGAACATCAAAAAAGAGAAAAGAGGAGGCTCAGATTTAGTATTTTATCTTTAAGTAAATCAAAATGATAATAATTGGTTACCCATAGGAAAAGGCCGTCTAAGATTATTGCTGTTAGAAACAATTGAATTAGCAAAAAAAAAATTTCAAAATTATCATAGCCTTCCTATATAAACTTTAAAGCAAACCTCTACACAGAGGCCATACTGTATATTTTGACATTTAGCATAAAAAATAGAAATAAAAAAATATAAAATAATAACCAATTAGCTTTCTAAAGCTATAGCAATTAGAGCAATTAATTAAAAAAATAAAATAAAAGAAAACTATAGTTACAGTCGATTAGAGCAATTAATTATCAACAGGCATTAAGTAAGAAATATAGAAGAAAGCATGGATGACCAATCTGCTTTAAGCCTTCAACTTTTTAATTTCCATAAGGTACCAAGAAAAAGAATTCAAAAATCCTAACCTTAAGCGAGTGAGTAAAACTAATCCAAATCCAAACCTATTTTAGGTAGATTGAATGTGGGTCGGATTGGCAGGTTTGGTTAATTTTTGCCATCCCTATCCAACCAAATCCGATCTTCTATTGGATTGGATTTGGATTCAATATTTAGATCCGATTAAGAAACCAAGTCAGATCAAAGCACTCATGATCCGATTCGATCCGACCTATTTGCACTTCTAATTCTAATAAAGATCATTAATTGAAAAGCAACCATCTAAAATCTTCATCATAGTTAAATAAAATATCTAATTAATTAATTAATTAAATTAATAATTAATTAATTAATTAATTAGTTAATTAAAATTAATTAATATATTAAAATAAAAGAACTTTTAGCGATGTCACTGCTGCCATCATCGGCACCATTGCTAATCCTTACATGGGCACAGGAATAGTGGTGCGGGGATGGGGATAGCGATCTTGTGTGGGGTCGATGATCCAATGTAGGGCCGGCGGATCCAACAAGAGGAGAATCAGGAGAGAGGGAGAGGTGGATCCGACTTGGACTCCAGTAGCATGGGGACTTCGACGGTGCGGGGACAACGAAGGGCGAGGTGGTGGGAGGCGCACGATCGTGGAGAGAGAGGGGGCATGGCACGAGCATGGGTTGGGGTATTGAGCGCAAGCACTGGGGGCTGGGGGGAGGAGGGGAAGATTGCTGGGGAGAGGGGGCGGGGGAAGGGGGTTGCGATGGTGGACAGCACGAGCATGGGGTGGGGGGTTATGGACATGAGCACCGATGGGGGGAGGGGAGTGAAGATTGTCAGGGAGTGAGGGAAGGAGGGGCTATGATCGCGGGAGCTGGGGAGGGGTGGCACGAGCACGAGGTGGGGGGTGGGCATGAGCACCGATAGGGGGAGGAGGGAAGACCATCGAAGAGAGGGAGGAAGGAGCTAGGGTTGCGATGGAAAGAGCTAGGGGTGCGATCACGGAAGAGGGGGAGGGGGGCGGCATGAGCACTGGGGTATGGTGGGGTGTGGGCACGAGCGTCGGGATGGGGGGGGAGAGGGGAGAGAACACTGCTAGGGAGAGGGGGGTGGGGGTGGGGGGAAAATAGAATTTTTAGCAAAAACCCAGGGACAGGGTATAAAATCAATTATGAAAAAAATAAGAGGTTATTAGTGACGGCTATGCCCCATCGCTAATACTATTTTTTTTTCAAAAAATAAAAAAAATATTATTAGCAATAGCTTCTCTTTTGGTCACCATTGATGGTCGATAAAAATGATTATTACCGACAGCAAATTTACCATCGCTAAAGGTCCAATTTCTTATAGCGATGGATCGGATCAGATCAAAATTTAGTAAATCCAGACCCAACGTGAAAAATGAAATGGGTCCAATTTTAGAACCTGACCTAGATCCATGGGTCCTTTAAAATGATTTGGGTCGGATCTACATGAGTTGGGTCATGGATCAACTCGACTCATTTGTAGCCTTAATAAGGAGGAAAAATGGATATGGAGAAAGGAGAGATGGGGGATGGAGGATTGCCAATGAAGAATGGCTGGAGGTGAAAAGAGCCATCGTGGAGGAAAGAGCTCGTGAAAAAGCTTGGAGGAGGAAGAAGATGAGAAGATGAAGTAGGTGAGGAGGAAGAGGAGGGGGCGAAGAGAGAAGAGGGGTCGTCAGTGAGGAATGGATAGAAGTGGAGGTGGAGGGAGATACTATAGAGAAAGAAATTGATGAGGAGGAAGCGAAGGAGAGAGAAAGAGAGATGCTGGGATGGAGGAGGGGGTCAATAAGAGAAAAAAAAGAGGATGTAGAGATAAGAGTATTTTCATCATTTTATAAAATAATAGTATTATGTGATGATCATGTAATATCATTTTGTTAACGAAGATAAATGATAGTATTATTTTGAAATATCTCAAAAATTTGAAGGATTAGCTTAAAATTTTTTAAAATAAAAAAATATAAATAAAATTAGTAAAATTGAGTCGATATTTCTGTAATTTATCAAAAAAAAAAAAAATAAACATTCTTATATTTGTCTCCTTCTTCTCTTAACTTTTTGCTGAGAGCTTCATCTCGTGCTTTCTTAGAAGCTTCAATGCTGTCAACAAATTATTTTTTTGATTGCATTTGTTGTATTTGGATGTAATACTAAAGAGGATGTTCCTGCAGCTCCCTGCAGAGTACCATGCTTTAGAGTTTCAGGCATTCTTTTCATGCAATAGTAGGAAAGTAGCATTTAGATCAGCATCTTGAAATAAAATGTTTTCAACAGCTTATAAACGACATCAGCAATTGCATAACCCCTCCCAAAAAAATGAGGAGTTGAACCTTTCTTTCTTGTTCTTGATGTGAGGAGCTGAACTTTTCAAGACACAGAAAAACAATTATAATTCTTTGACCAGAAAAGAACTCTAGAAAAGAAATACAAAGCAGACGAGGTAGGTACCATTGAGTTTTAAGGAGCGATTATGTTGGTGAGTGTCACTCTTGTGTGCAAAGAGTTGCCCATCTGATTAGATCCCTCTTCCTAATCAAAATCAGACACAAATTGATATGAAAATTCTTCATAACATTAGAACAAAATTTGCAGACGTGTAGAATTGCGTGAATTAGTCTCCATTGGTAGAGTTTTTGTTTCGTGGCTAAGAAAGGACCAAGGTCTTGAATCTTTGCCCATAAGCCATTAAGCAGCGAATACATTTATCAATACAATTATATTGATGAGAACCTGAATTAGATAGGATCACAATCGTACATCTGTTCTTCACATCCATCGCTTGTGCTGAAAATTGATCATGTTTAGGGTATCTCAAAAGTACCATTTAGAAGAACCAGCAGAGAAGACTATTCTAATATAACCATTAGAATACGTTTTTGCCCTGAGAGGTCCTAAATATATCATTTTTATATGCTTGCAAAAGCAAAGCTTCTAGTTACGTTGGGATGATCACCATCCTATTGTGGTATAAAAGATAATATTTCTCGATAAACTCCTAAGATGTATAGATATATATACACGCGCGCGCGCGTAGGAATAGATTTGGATGATCTCCGATCCTGTCAGATGAGAACCGGATATTTAGTTGAGAAGAGGAGAAAATGTACTTACCTGGTAGGTATATTTGGTTACAACAAATCCATGGAGAGGATAAGAATAATAAAAAATTCTAAAGAACTAATTATAAACTTTTAATTTTATTAATATTTTAATAATAACTCTCCCCAATCACCGCCTCCACCAACCTCAAACCAGTAGCATCTTGGTATTGGGCCTCATTGATGATGATGCTCCTCCCTTCCAGGGTCTGACTGTTCATCTTTTCATGCGTCCCTCGTCAATTGCTCATTTCTGAATTCGAAGCCCCTCAACCTCCCAATCTCCTAATCGATGATGATCTTCACCATAGAATAACCGATCCATAAATTCGAAGATTAAGAAGCTTAGATTCAAGGAGGAGAGATCAGCTCATTTAGGCCACGGAAAGATTTGGCCAGATCCTTGAATCCATAATCTGGCCGCCTCTTTTCTCCTTCTCCCCGTCCTCCTCTTCCTCTCTCTGGTCCTGGTGAGCATCCCTTACCAATTAATTGTTCCTGAATGTCATAAATAAAATGTCCCTCAACCTCTGTCGCCTAATCGATGATGATCAGAAGATTATCATCAAAGATCAAACAGCTTCGATTCGAGGATCTTTCTAGATTTGATCGAGGGATCGGGGCCTTGGATTCGAGGGAGGTATCATCCATGGCCCAAGCAAGCTTCTCTCTCCATCTCCCTAATTGTAGCACGCATCCCTCATCAACTGTTCGTTCCTCAAGGTTTAGACCTCCCCATCTTTTGGTCAATGATGATGTGCACAAAAAATAACCAAATCAAAACCGAGACTAAAAAATTCAAAAAGCTGGGAAGCAAGTATGTTTCTAGGTTGGATCGAGGATATTAATCAACATCTTGTTTTCGAGTATGTTGCCCACCCCATGAGAGAGGCGTTGTCTTTGGCCTAGGCAAGTTGATGTCCCACTCCCACCTCTTCCCTCTTCCCTCTTGCAGTATGTATTGGATGATGCGATATGTATTAGAGTCACGTTAGACCGCCGGTCGATATAGTCTTCAATATTGGTTCGGCAAACTTTGATTTCAATTGCTATAAGTTAACCAAAATTCTGTAAGTCAAACTGTATTTGGAGGCCCTTTCACAATATCTTAAGGACAAATTTGCAGTAAGACAAAGTACCGTAATTAGAAAAAGCTTTAGAGATATTTTATGATGGATGATTCAAGTCCCAACAGGGACAGTAGTAGGTGGAGACATGATTAGTGTTGTTATAATTGCATAATAATCAATTATAGTTACAGTCCTCATTTATAGGTAAACATTCATAGGATTTTATTTTATTACAACCACTAACTTATCGAACCAACCATTGAAAATATATTTGCAAATTCACTAACCACAGCCATGCATAAGCTCAAGTACATGCATTTCAAAACTGCAGCTAATCAAATATACCCTTAAGAATTTTTTGTTTTACCATCAGAAATTAATGGCATTCCCATTTAGTTTGTGGGAGTTGGGGGGAGGGTTACCAGTGCATTGGAAGTGATTCGATTGGGGTGGGAATTATGTTATTAATAACAAATGGATTGTATTATTTTAGTGTATGCATAAAATATATCTACACACAAGTAAGTTCAACATGTTAATCTATCATTTTTTTTTTTTTTTTTTAAAATCTTGAACAAGAATGACATGCAATAAGTTAACGATAGATGAAAAATATTTGTCACTAACTTATGGCGATGGCAAGTAATGACTAATTATTTTCCTACGTGCAAATGAAGCTGCCATTAATAATAGTAATAATCAAAATCCCCAGTGGCAATCCAATATGTGCCATGTACATCCATATAGAAGATAATATTGATCTATAAAAACTAATGAATAAAATGAATAAAAGAAAAAATATCGAGTTTTTATTTTTTGGAGCCTTTCGTTGCCAAAAGTTAATTGAAACTCTGGTTGCTAAGTGGTCTGGTCATCAGGGCAAGCCCGAGAGAAGGTAATGTTAAATACTACGTGATGGTGCACATTGAAGGGATCTATCTACTCATGGACTAAAAATTATTACAGATATAATTAAATCAAATTTTCAAAACAGCAATGTTGTCTATATGCTAAAGAATAAAACTACAGTAAGAAAATTATTAAAGAAACAAATATAAAAAATCTAAACAAGTCCCCACATCAGCGCATACTCATAATGCACTATAGATTTTAAATATGGACCACCAGATCCAGTGCGAACCTCAAACTGCGAGTGGCAATAGCAGGTTAGGACAAATTAAAACATATAAAATTTTGATTAATATCTGATTCCACTCAAGATTGGGTGAAGAACCCTCGACCTATCCCACCTGTAGATTGTCAGCCAACCCAATCTGACGCATATGATCCATAACCAAATTTATTCCAAAAGGCTTAATTCCTAATGGACACAACTAAAGATGTTTAACCTGACATTTATAATTCTAATGATTCAAGTAACAAGTATGAACAAAATCAACTACTAGAAATCTCTTATCCAACATCAGGGTTAAAAATCTTAGATTATTTTGATTTAAATAGAACTCCATCATCATGAGCTTAGTCGAGTAGAATCAAATCTCTGAGCCATACACGGCCCATTTAAGACCTTGATCCAGAATTTCCACCATGTCGGCCCAAACTAGAAGAAACCAGTCCACTCCACATTCACGTTATATCAGTACACGGTGATTGATAGGCTGGTACATGGAACCCTCTTCACCTATATGTTCAACACGAGATGCAACGGTCCACATTTACCCTATACAAAACAAGAAACCAAGCGAGTAATCCTATCGGGACTCGACTTTCCCGCTTTGGGCTCTCCTTTTATATTGCACCCCCACTCTTCCATTTTATCTTCTACATACATAACTCGAGAGAAACCCTCATAGCTAGAAAGCCCCAAGTCTCTCTCCCTCTCTCTCTCCAAGCACCGAAAGAGATCAAGAAGATGATCACCCGGTCGCTGGGCTTCGACGATCTCCGTCTCGAGCGCCGTGACTCCACCTTCCGCCTATCCACCAACGAAAACAACGCCAGCATCATCAGGCTCCACGCCTTCGGCAAGAGAGATGGACGGACGACGGTGGCGTTCCACCTGACGGAGGGACGGCGGTGGCTCTCCCCCCACGTGATGTCCGCCGTGGAGACCGGTGAGATGGATGACGGCAGCGGCCGGGTCTTCGACAAGATCTTCTACCCCGAGCTCCGGGTACTCCGAAGCCCGTCGTCGTCACGGGAGAGCATGAAACGCATGCTGCTCCAGCTGGGAATTCTTTGCCCTGAGATTCTTGAGGGTTGCGGTGATTGCTTTGCTTTCTTTGGTTCGGCGGCGGCGGGGCTAGCGGCGGCCACCGGGTGTTCGGCGGTGGTCGTGGTGGTGGAGATCAGCCTGTTCAGGGTTTATGATGATAGCGAGGAGGCGGGAGCTACCGGTTCTTCTTTCTCTTCTTCTCCAGCGGTGGGGGGTTTAAAGAAGGTGGAAGGCAGGGAGGGGAGCTGCTGCGCCATTTGTTTGGAGGACTTCGTTCCGGGGATGGAGTTGGCTCGGCTGCCATGTCTGCATGTCTTCCATGGTTCTTGTGTGGGTAAGTGGTTGGAGGAGAGACCGGCGTGTCCGCTCTGTCGTCGATGTGTATGAGTGGAGGCACCCGTACGTGCGGTTATCGGCTTCATGTCTATCAATTTTTCTGGCCCCTTGTTTTCTTGTATCCGCTTTTTTTATGTATTATTTGTGTTTATTGATGTAGCCAAATCATGCATGCATGGATCCAAGATACCGCATTGTCAAACGATCAGACTTTCAATTTTAAATTTATCAAGAAAATTTTTGGGCGATCATGTATTTTTGTCCCCTTCTTTGTTGTATCTGCATCTTCGAGTATTATTTTAGCTTCTTGATGTAGGCAAATAATTGTTCCTAGACAGTGAATTGTGAAACGATCAGATTTTCAATTCTTGTCACACACACACACACACACACACACATATATATGTATGTATGTATGTATGTATGTATGTATGTATGTATATATGTATGTATATATATGTTTGGGCAGTTCCAAATTCTCTGCCCTAGCTCCTGGAACATGGGGTTAGGCTTTGTCTATGCTCTCAAATCAGTTTGGAGGATATATGTCCAGCCTATAATAACATTAAAAATGGGAGAGAGTTGAGAGAGAGAGAGATGCATGCTTAACCAAAAAAGACTGATGCATTAACATGCATGGTTGGTCCATTGCTCGTGCATCACATATTCTCTCTTGCCAATTGAGCAATTAAGTGGTCTAAATTAAAGCACTGGCCATCTGCATCTTATGGAATGATAAGTGATTAAATAGGGGTAGCTAACAAAAATCTCAAGAAGTCATAAACAGAATTGATAAGAAATAGAAAAGCCTCCTGTGGAGAGGGGACAATCACTGTAAGAGCATTCATTGCCTGGTTAACTGGAGACAGACTTGCAGACCCAAATTTTTCGGTAGATTAAAAGTTATTAACCTTATACTCCTAAACATGTCTTCTTGAAGAACGTTGGTGGAGATTTTATCAAGAACATAACAAGACTTGAGAGAATCTAATACAGATATTGCACCACCACAATAGGTTCCCAAGTCTGGCGGATGTGAGGTCCCTAAAAAATGAGTCAAGAACTTGGAAGAATATAGTAAAAGTGAGCAATTTCTTCCATCAGAGCATTCAGTTTGTATTTGGAAATGGTAAAAATGTTTCGCTTTGGCATGACCAATGGATTGGAATCAAACCACTCAAGCACTCTTACCTGATACTCTTCCATCTAACCTCACTACCAAACTTATCAGTATATGAATTTAAAAAAACTTTGGATATTGAAAGTATATTCAGAGAAGATGTTATCACAAATTTGGAAGTAACTCTTCAAGCCTTCAAGAGTTCCACCGAAGGCATCAATCTGTCAAGCACACCAGACAATGTAAAATGGAAATGGAGTGCAAAAGAAAATTTCACTGTCAAGGAATGTTATCTTTTTTTAAGCATCGCAAAGATAAATTGGAGAATCCTCATTCCATTGAAGCTAAAGATCTTCAATTGGCTCCTGTTCTCTACAATAAAATTCTGACGGCTAAAAACCTTAAAAGAAAGAATATCCAAACTACTCTTTGTTGCCCTATATGCTGCACTCTCGTTGAAACTACAAACCACCTCTTCGTACCTATACTGGAACTATATGGCAGAAAATCTTCACCAAGCTAGATATCTCGGATGCACCATCATCAGTCAAGATCTATGGGAAAACTGGCGAGAACGTCTCCCTCGTAGAATCTCCAAACAACCCTGGGATGTCATTACTTCTCGACCTATTGGATGATATGGAAAGAAAGGAACAGAAGACTTCCTTTTCTAAGCTTTTTCAGTAAACACATTATTTCAGAGGCTATGCCAACTAGTGGAAAGCCGGACTTTGGTTGTTAAGGATTAATCTAAACAAGAAATACAAAACATTATCCAAGCACTTAAGTAGATTTGCACCACAGAGGCCACTCAGAACCTGTACACTATTTTGACCTTACCCTCAAGCCACCTCACTATCATTATCTCCTTCTTTTAATGGTTGACCTAGGTCAACCAAATTTTTTCCATGAAATCCCATTTAACCTCTTCACTTAGTCTAATAAATTCGGATGGTAATGCCTCCCAGTTCCATCAACAAAAAAAAAAAAAAAAACTCATCAAGGTTAAAAATCTTAGACTATTTTGATTTAAATAGAACTCCATCGTGATGAACTGAGTCGGGTAGAATCAAATCTCTGAGCCATACCTGACCCATTTAAAAGCTTAATCCAAAATTTTCACCCATGTCGGCCCAAACTAGAAAAAAACCAGTCCACTCCACACTCACGGTATATCAGTACAGTACACGGTGATTGACAGGCAGATACATGGGACCCTCTTCACCGAGATGTTCTTCTACCGCACCACTCCCAACACGAGATGCAACGGTCCAAATTTACCTTCTACAAAACAAGAAACCGAGCGAGTAATCCTTACGAGACTCCACTTTCCCGCTTTGGACTCTCCTTTTTTATTGCACCCCCACTCTTCTCTCTCTCTCCAAGCTCTGAAAGAGATCAAGAAGATGACCACCCGGTCGCTGGGCTTCGACGATCTCCGTCTCGAGCGCCGTGACTCCACCTTCCGCCTATCCACCAACGAAAACAACGCCAGCATCATCAGGCTCCACGCCTTCGGCAAGAGCGATGGACGGACGACGGTGGCGTTCCACCTGACGGAGGGACGGCGGTGGCTCTCCTCCCACGTGATGTCCGCCGTGGAGACCGGTGAGATGGATGACGGCAGCGGCCGGGTCTTCGACAAGATCTTCCACCCCGAGCTCCGGGTGCTCCGAAGCCCGTCGTCGTCACGGGAGAGCATGAAACGCATGCTGCTCCAGCTGGGAATTCTTTGCCCTGAGATTCTTGAGGGTTGCGGTGATTGCTTTGCTTTCTTTGGTTCGGCGGCGGCGGGGCTAGCGGCGGCCACCGGGTGTTCGGCGGTGGTCGTGGTGGTGGAGATCAGCCTGTTCAGGGTTTATGATGATAGCGAGGAGGCGGGAGCTACCGGTTCTCCTTTCTCTTCTTCTCCAGCGGCGGGGGGTTTAACGAAGGTGGAAGGCAGGGAGGGGAGCTGCTGCGCCATTTGTTTGGAGGACTTCGTTCCGGGGATGGAGTTGGCTCGGCTGCCATGTCTGCATGTCTTCCATGGTTCTTGTGTGGGTAAGTGGTTGGAGGAGAGACCGGCGTGTCCGCTATGCCGTCGATGTGTATGAGCGGTGGTACTCGCACGTGCGGTTCTCGGCTTCATGTCTATTAATTTTTCCGGCCCCTTGTTTCTTGTATCCGCTTCTTTATGTATTATTTGTGTTTATTGATGTAGCCAAGTCATGCATGGATCCTGTCAAACGATCAGACCTTTTTTTTTTTCTTAAGATGTGATCAGATTTCAATTTTAAATTTATCAAGAAAACTTTTGGGCGGTTATGTGTTTTTGTCCCCTTCTTTATTGTATCTGCTTCTCCAAGTTTTTTTTTTAAATAAAAAAAAGGGGGTCAATTTAGGTTCGGCCTTTAATCAGGACGGCCAATTTGGGCAGGAATGATATGGAAAATTCAACCATTAGATTAACCTAACCCTCTAAGCCTCATACTAGCTTTCCATTGGAGAACTCGGACTTGCATGCAGAAAGGGTGTCATTTTTCTAGGAAACTGTAATGTCCTTTTTCTCCTACCAAAACGAAAGCGAATTTATAATCCCTATCCTCTGGCAAATCAAATTGGGTCTGGGTAAGCCATTTATGAACCAATTCTCAAAAACAGCTGATATTATATATATACACTTTTTTCTTTCATCAGCCCAACATCAAACAGGATACATAAGAAATCATATTTTAGCATCATTTATAAGCCTTAACCAATATCACGCGGTTGAATTAACTGACTCATAAAGTAGTTCACCAGGCATTCCATTTGGATTTTTTTAGGGCAAAGAAATGTTGCTAACTTGGTATTTGGATGATTTGCCCTACACCAATGAGTTGCACCCATCTTCTATGATGTTAACATATAGGGCTTGATGACATCCATGGCCGGACAATATCCCATCCATGGCGCTAGTGAACATCCATCTGAATAGGCCATAGGATAGAAGATTTCCATCAACCTAATAGCGCCAACAGAATACAAATAGGAAACTGCCCGTTCTTCAGGCAGTTGAGGAGAATCCTCACAAGAAGCAGATTTCTTAGAATACATGTCCAAATAATACATCCAACCTGAGATTTCATATAAAAGACATAAAATAAAATCACTGAAGAAATCTTATTACACAGAAAGAAGAGGCATTACATCATTAGTAACACATCCAGCAATGAGAAAGCACATATTTTACAATCATTTGGCAGCTGATCTAATGTACTTGCAAGAACATTTTTCACATCCATTCACAAAATAATTCCATATGCACTCAGAAAACATATCAGATCTTCAATTAAGCTTTGTAAATTGGCCCCCCTGCTTCTTATGTTAACCTGTTCTATTTCCCTGTACAAGTATCAATTCCATGAAAATACACCTACTAAGAAGACAGCATTATCATAATTGTGAATGACTGACACAGAAAAATGTGATATCGCGCTTGATGCTGTCTGAGATGGTGCTTAGGCAGTGATGAAACCATGCAGTCATGGCACGGACAGTCAGCCTCCACTAGCATGCATGCCTCTGTCCATCTTGTGGAATAAGAGGCCACAACTAACTTTATTTATGATCCATCATTTTCCTGAATATCGATCAACTAGTGCCTTTGCATTATTTGGTGCGAAGAACCTTGCCTGCAAGAAGCATAAAAATGACATTAAAACACAACATACAAGTATGCATGATCGGAAGAGCATTTGGTTTTGCAATTCTTGCCCATGTGGGGAAAATAATCAAAAAACGTGGGAAGCTTTATTTTATGTAGACTATTTTCATGGTAAGCTAATGTGTGGATTGGAATAACATGCTCCCAACTCGGTCTTGTTGGTAAGATTTGCAGCCCAATCCAATTCCCATTCTTTCTTATGGTCTGATCCAATTAGTGCATTCTCTTCCTATCCAAGATCTATTTCTCCTCCACTCCATTTTCTAATACTGACTAGACACTGCTATACCTTCCAAATTAGAAAATTTAAGAATTTAAACCATATTCAACAGTCACATCGAATGCACTTTTGTACATACTCATATTAATAAATATGCTACAGTTACAAAATCTAAAATTTTTTTCATGCAAACTTGCTAATATGTAGAACCGTCTGCTACTTCTCCCTACAAGGTCACAATTCATTTATTTATGCTTAAACCACAATATTTAAGATTAAGAAATATAAAATCTGGTTACCCAATTTTACAGTTGGTTCCCGATTTTTTTCTACCATACAGAGTAATATTACAATTCTTTTTCCTTTTTAACTTCACAAAAAGGAATATGCTCGGTATAGTACACAATTGATAGTTACATATTGCAGACTGGCTACCATAATTTCTTAGTTCGCTAGCTTGTCTTGGTATGGAAGGCAGTGCGTTAGAATACACATAGGCAGAGTTTGGTTACGTTTGCACTGTCATCATTGAACCTACTGGGTCAATGCAAAACAAAACCAAACTGTACCTTTATGTATTCCAACCTCAGAAGATTATACTACCTGCTGATACATCCAGCTAGAACTACCAAGCTTTACCTATTTGGTTAGGGACACTCTTAATTCATTCACATTCACCTGTGGACCATATTTCACAACTGAAAATAATTGTATAGTCAAATTCTCATTCTTAATGGCTGCATCTCATTTTATAGTAGTTGTGATAATATTGGCTTGAGAAAGTTGACGAATATAAGAAATAGGTACTAATCCCACAATATCAACCATCAAAATTATTATAGATTTGTAAATATAACTTTATAATGATTAGGCACCACCAGCAAAGGTTATTCCATAGATGTCTCTTTAGCTCTCTCACACATATCTCATCCTTTTTTTTTTCTATCTCCTTCATACTTCTTTTTCGAAACATTATTGCACTATGTTTACTAAGGAATTAAATCGAACTCATGGTCAAAAAGATAAACAAGGCTTACTTATCATAGTTGATATATTTAAATTTTTCTTTCACAAATAAAACTATTTGTTCATGCTAACATGACACCATGAATTAAACCTTCTGTTTTGTTACTAAATTATAAGATATCCCTTATAAAATCCATGTGTTTGAATACTAATAATCATCTTATCCCATTTTACAAAAGAATATGAATATCCTGTCCAACAAGGAGAGGAACCATAATGAATAAATATCTATTTAAATCATAACAACTAAATATAGTCTTTCCATGTTTGTGACATGTCACCTTGTTCAATTCTCTGTGTCTAAGTTTTTGAGAATGTATCTATTAAATGAATGCCCTATAAGCTAGATTGGCTAACACATGTACACATTTTAGGAGAATAATTTTGTAATTGAAAATTTAAAATAAATAAAATTTGGGTTATTTTTCATTCATATTGTGTTCAAATTGTGTCCATGAATTGTCCGAGGAATTAACGGACGATGACATGTATCTCAAGGGTTGAGAATTTGAGGCACATGTCATTAGTGGTTAGGTCCTAAATGCATCCGATCGATGGATCGTCGTGGGGACAATGACTGATCCAGATAGATCGATGCACGGATTGCTTCTCTTTATGAGTACATGAGTCTTGAGTCAATATTATGGGGATACTGGAGCGAGAATGCAGAAGCTTGATAGAGATCAAGGGTACCGAGCATGATCAATTAGAAAAGTCACTAGAATGACTACCTACTCGTCAGTGACTTACTCAAAGTTGCAGTTGTATGGATAATTCTTTGACCTGCGGTGCCTCGACTGTTTACAGTAGGGTTGCTATAGTTTGACTGTAGTAACACTACATTACCTAGCCATTCGATATCTTGCGGTATATGTTGGCTACAGTAGATCCATTGTAGGAATAGGATGTGCATCAAGATGAGATCTATCAACCTTGGTAGACAAGGAGAGGTCCTATGCAGTTCATGAGATTGAGTTCTTAAACCATGGCCATGGTAGGTGAATGATGGAAAAAAGTTTCTACAAGATTTCATATGGACTCAAGTCGATTGAATCTGGCATATGACGATCAGGTTTGATGAGTCATCCTTGACCTGCACCATGTCAGGACTCATGATAGAAGAACCGGACCATACGATAACTGCACCTAGAGATTCGTTATTCAATTATGTTGGGTTGCCACTATATACTGCTAGGTGTCACTGATGGATTGTGGGATCAATGAGAATTATTTTGATGATAATAAATCTCAATTGACTGAATTGAAAATGTTCCAGTCTATTGAAAGGAGTTTTAATGATATTGTTGATGCAGATCACAATGTATCCCACCACCAGATAAAATTGAACCTATGGGGTCATACACAAAAGAGATCTTTATCTGATTAGATGGTTGATTAGCGATTATGAATCGCTATTGGATCTAATCATCAATTTGATTGATGAATGATCCAATGCAAGAGTTGCAATAGAGCAATTCGCTAAGAGTTAGTAAGTTGTAGGATGATTAATTAGCAATTGGATTGCTAGTTGGCTCAATTTGATTGAGCAATAAGGCTAAGATCAAGTCTAATTGAATTAAATTCAATTTAGCTTGGTTTGGATTTGATTAGATCAAGCCTGATTGGATTATGAGACAACCCAATCGCAAGGAAGATCAATTCCTTGTTTAATTAGGATTTGGGTTTAACCTAATTTCTAATTGAATTAGGATTTAACCAAGAGGGTTTGGGTTCCTATTTGGGCTAGGAATTCTCCTCTAATTGGGTACAACTAAACCTTAAACAAATGAAATTTGATTAGGGTTAGATCCAAGCACCAAGAAAGAGCCCAAAAGGATGGGGACTCTCTCTCTCCCTTGACCGCCCAAAACCCTTCATGCCTACCCTTCTCATGCGCGCCCTTCTTAATGATTTAAATGAGATTATTCATGCTAAAAGATGTCTTCACACCCCATAGTAGTGACCTCTCTCTCTTGGATTAGGATGAGATCAATTCAAAGGAGTTTGAATTGATCTAAAATGCTTATGCAATAAGATTAACCCTATCCTCCCTTCTATTGATGCCACTTTAAAGGAGGCATGTTTTGGGCGTGGAGCAATCTGATTTGTACATGAAAAATCAGCTCTTAGGGGCATGAGATATCCGTGAGAAACATGGAGGGGCGTGGGCTTCCTCTTGTGAGCGTGAGATCCCTAGGGTATTTCTAGAGTAGCGTGAGTTTTATGAGAAGAAGAAAAAGAGAGAGAAGAGTTCTTCTATTACTTCTTCCTCTTTCATCTCCTTTTCTTCCTCCTATATTCCTTCTCTTTTCTAGAGAGTCTGTGAGATCCAAGGAAGGATTCAAATTAACCGTCAAGAAATGTCTCCTACAAGGGAGCTAGCACCCCGGTGAAGGTGCAGATCTTTGATCACATTGAAATCTTTGTGTGGATACCTGTAGAGGGCGGATGCATGTGCAGCTCGTTGAGGACCTCATCAAATTATGGTGGACTACCAGCACAAAGGTATTGAAATCTCTAATATAATTTTTATTTTCAGAATCTTAATTTCAGCATACGAACGTTCCTGGCCATCCATAGATTAGATCTATATTTTGTATGCATGCTTGATTTAAAAAGGTTTTAAATCTAGATTAGTTTAGTTTTTGTTGAAAATTGATTGATGTATGCGTATCCCGGAAGTTGGACTTTCTATAATATGGACACAAAATTCTCCAGTTCCCTTTCCTTAGATTTAGTCCAAGGGTTGGACAAGGTGGAAGAAGAAAGAGATTAGATCTCCTGTCTTCTTCTATAAATCTTGATTTTTCTCTCGAGAGGAGAAAATTGGGAAAAGAAATCAGATTTGATCTGATTTCGAGTTCCTCCTATAAATCTGTTTGATTTCCTTGAGAAGAGAATCGAAAGATTAAATTGATTCGACAATCTAGAGAGCGATCTCTATAAGGGAGCTAGCATCCCGATGAGATCAAGATCTCTTGATCAGATTAGCCTTAGTGGATACCTACAGAGGCCGAACATTTATGCGGCTACAAAGGAACCTCGAAGACATCCTCAGATCATTGAATTATCAAATTGCGGTGAAGATCTACCCATGCAAAGATAAAATTCAGATCCTCCTTTCAGATTTTATCTTGCATATATGATAATGCCTGGGTTATGAGATTTGATCTCAATGCATGCTAGATTAGATTTGATCTCACACATATCTCATCCTTTTCTTGCTATCTCCTTCATACTTCTTTTTTGAAACATTATTGCACTATGTTTATGAAGGAATAAAATTGAACTCATGGTCAAAAAGATAAACAAAGCTTACTTATCATGGTTGATATATTTAAATTTTTCTTTCATATATAAAACTATTTGTTCATGCTAACATGACACCATGAATTAAACCTTCTATTTCGTTACTGAATTATAAGATATCCCTTATAAAATCCTTGTGTTTGAATACTGATAATCATCTTATCCCATTTTACAAAAGAATATGAATATCCTGTTCAACAAGGAGAGAACTCATAATGAATAAATATCTATTTAAATAATAACAACTAAATATAGTCTTTCCATGTTTGTGACATGTCATCTTGTTCAATTCTTTATGTCTAAGTTTTTGATGATGTATCTCCTCCTCACCATCTGCATTCCCCATGCATCCATCCACTCCTTTCATTTTTTGTTCTTTTCAGATAATAACTAATGCGAATTTGCAAGAAGAAATGAGAAGACTTGTACATACTTGAATAAACATCCTTTCTGCATCGCCAACTTTACCATTTTCTTTCAATATGATCCCCTGGCAAAGTATCAAAGAAAAGAATTTATCTCATGTAGGAAGTTTGCTCCATAAAAGGTCATTTTGCCTCAATCATCCTTCTAACATTTAAAGTAGAATTTAATTCATAATAGAAGATCAAGAAAAAGAGACTTAGAGAATGGAACTAAATATTGGAATAGCAACACAAAAATTTTGAGCAACAAAGATTTTACATTATGAAATTTATAACGAAAAGGAAAAAAGAACACTACACATTTATTTTATTTGTGTAGTTATATGAATCACTAATTTATTTTAACATGCATAGCAAGTACGATGCCCCATTTCCTTAAGCTGTTGATGATCTCTCTTCCGAAGATGCTTCTGATCAGACTAAGGGTCCAAGGTCTATCATGCCGGCCTGTACCACCAATATCATACTGTATCAGTAAGGTACCGGTATGATATGGTACCAGTATGATATTGAGATTTGGTTCGATATATGAGTCGAACTGGTTTGACCCTAGCGGAACCACCCCATATTGCTTGACATATGTCTTATGATTGGCATGTAAGTTGATATCACAAGGTTTAACAAAATATAAATCTGAATAAATGACTCTTAACAATTTAGAAAGAAAATGATTCAACATCCAAGTTTAATACTTGATAAACAAAGATCTTTTCAATCTGTGCATGCAAATAGGAGTGAGACCAACATGTAAAGAAGAGATAGACTTTCAGGTCATAAATCCCCATCTGTCAAAAATTAAGCAACGGAAACATGCTTTTGAATTACAGCTGGTGTTTCTTGGGCAGGTTCAGACTATTGTGAAGGGGGAATGACATTTCTTTTGTCCTGGAATCAGATACACCGTTTATAAATGCGATAAATGTAGTTTCTAGTAATTGTTAGTCACCAAGAACAAAATAAAAATGGAGATCTTTGCCTAGCTTCTAAATTACCAAAAGAAAAGCCATATAATGCAATATACTTCTTAACCACCAACACTGACTGTGATTTGATCATTTTCTGGAGCTTTTAGGAAAAAAGAAGCAATATATGATCGACACCACCACAGTCTTTTGAATGATCTTCTTGATAAAGAAAATTTATTTACTTAAGTAGTAAATTTATACTCAAATTTGATTAGTTGCATTCAATTCTACTGGCTACAAATTCTTTCACGGATTCTTTTTAACATAATAAAATATACAAAAATTTAATTACATTGCATTTAAGCATTTCTTGCCTTCTGTAATATAAGCACCACTCTGCAAAATGTTTTAGAAATTATCTGAAAATTACATTTAGAGGAAACAAAATGAGAATGCAGAAGATAACCATATGTAAAGCAAATTTGAAATGCACCTTTGCCAAGTAACCTCGGAAGTCCTTCGGATGCTCAGAGATGAGCTGATCATAAACAGCCACAGCATCACTTATATGACCCCAATCAGAATAAGCTTTCCCCAGAAGCAAGTCAACCTGTATATTGCATATCATACGGATTTTTTTGGAATTAAAAAAAAAAAAGAAAGTAAATACCAGATAGAGATCTTTTAGACAAATAATTTTCATCTACACCTATAGCAAAAATACTTTGAAGATTATGGTGAATTAAGGAGATATGCCCTACACAGATCCATAAAGCATATATGACATTGACAGTAATTCAAAGGGACATGGTTCTCATCCGCCAAAACTAATGAACCCTACAGTTTCAGAGAGACCAATGGAGTACAGACTGTTGTGTTAACTAATAGAAAGGCGACTGACCATCCATAACTATTAGAAAACCAACAGATTTTACCCAAACTATATGGGATCTTCTTTAGTGCAACAACACATTGAACTGCATAAGATAGCAACAACTTTTAAAATTTCCATCTTTATCCCACTAAGATGGTGTTAGCCATGAATTGCAATCATATTCCTGGATGTCAAGTAGGCATTGACCTCCCATCATCCCATAAGTTATAGCACAAACCATGGGCGAAGAGCAGGGGCTATCAGAAAGGATGAAAGTGTGAGAGAAGCAATGTTCTAATTACCACTCTTGGACTCCATATCTTAGCACTTGGAATCTTCCTCTTAGGGTGCTTCACCTACTTCAAAATCTTCCTGAAAACTTGTCCCTACACCTGCTACCTAATTAGAAATTTTTAAGAGACATGATTCCCTAAATCCACAAAAAATCTACTCCCACACCCACAATCTAGTACTTGTGCCCCATACGTATCAGTACCATGTTGGTGACAATGTTTTAAAAGGTGGATGTTGTATGTGGATGGTCAAGGGATTGCATATTGCCTATATGCATTATAAAGGCTACATATGAGGACCCATATAATATTCATAAATATTTAAAATAAATAAACATATGAAATCAATAATAATGATATTTTAAGTAATATTGACTCGAAACTTCTTAGTACTTAATTCTTGGCAGTAATAACTATAGCATAATTAGCATATTGACATTACTAATAGACATGTATCTAGCCAATTGAATCCACATCCTGCCCAACCATTAGCTCGAACATACCTTGTCTTCATGGGCCTACATGAGATGGGCTGTAGCATAATTAGCTTATTGACATTAGTAATAGACACATATCTAGCCAATTGAATCTACATCCTACCTGACCATTAGCTCAAACATACCTTGTTTTTCATGGGCCTACATGAGATTGTCTAAATAAGTGGTTGCACAATGCTGAAAGGGCCACATATGCAATCACACAATGACAAGTAGGCTGACAGGACAATGCTAAGCCTGCTGTGGATATGTTAGCAAAATGCTTAATCAAATTTTTTTTAGGCAAACGTGCGACCCAACAACATATAGAAGACACATAAGGTATATAGTGTGGTCCATGGACCATATACACATAAACAGACACACACATGATGGCCTTATGCGCTATTCTAAAACTGTTTACCGACACTGTTCAAGTACTGGCTAACACTGATACACTGCCAACTATTTCTTTTGTTTCTTTCTTTGTTTCAAGGTTTCTAAAGTTCCTTGTAGAACATAGAAAAGACCCTGGAACATATAGTTAAAGCTCCTAACGCAAACTTTTTGTAATTTAAAAAGGTTAAAAATAATGGTAATTTGAGGAAAGCAAAGAAGTCGTGCTTAGGTCTCCCATTCTAGCCCTATGCCCTGGTACATTGGTTATTTCCAATGTGGAACTCAAGTAGCAAGAGGAGATTGGTCTCTTTGACCTCTTGAGAAAGAAATAAAATATTTCAGTTATGCCCTTCGGCAAACCTATTTATCCTCTCTTCTCTATGTGCATCTCTGCCTCATGCCCTCCCATTATGGTGCTTTCCAAGATTCGCCCCATAACCCAACTTCCTCTACCTCACATCTACCTATATTCCTATACTTTATCCTCTAATCCTTGGATCTCAAGAGAGATGAAGGCAGCCATACAACAGATGCTAGAGAATCTCATCTCATGCCAAAATAATTAACTGAGAATTAAGATTGAGCATTAAGATATACCAAGATCAATCTTTATGATCTAATGGAAGGAACGAATGGAGGTGAGTGAAATACAAGAAATGTCCCCTTTGTCCTCTTAATTGTCTTCTATCTCCTCTCTTCTTACTTCCCTTCCCATAAACAGTTAGGCCCTTATCTACCTTTTTTAATCATTTAAATGAAATAGTAGTAAAGAGCAGGTTGAGGAGGCTGAAGCAATGTATAGGATACCCATAAATAAAATAAGGTCCTAAGGGTCTTAACCCCACAAAGCACAAGCTCAAACATCAAAAAGCAGAGGAAGTTTCTGGTTAGTTCTATTGCTAAAACATTATAACAGAGCTTTCCTAAAACCCCACCCATGCAAAAGAAGAAAAATATAAGTTTTAATCACAATCGAGAGTTCTGGGTTCAGTTGACATCATTTGCCTATGTGAGGAAGCATAAGGAAACACCAACCTTAGCTCTCCTCCTAACACATTTTATTTGTTTCTACTCATTTTGCCCATTGATATTACTCCTCTCTTGAAATCTTGATAAAGTCAGTATAGTCTTCTAGTCTCCTCATGATAAGTAATGATTGTGAAGGGTAGACGCATATAATTGCGATCATTTTCCTCACGAGGTTAAAATTGTTAAGGGAAAGAAGCAAGGTGGAAGGATGCTTCAAAAGGTAAATCTAGAATATTGTTTTCTTTACTAGCACAACTGGGAAAGGTCAGTTTCACTGTGCATGGAAAGCTTGGACAGAAAGCCAACATGGCTTCTAAGCCTTTTTTCCCAATAATCTTAAATAAAACATGACTTTCAATCATAACATGAATGAGACAGCCTTAAACATTGTCAAAAAAGAAAGTAAAGATAATTCAACATTCTAGTGTCATTTGGAGTGTGCATGGAACATTCAAGTCACATTCATAGTCAGGGCTTGGGTTATGATGCCAACCTAGATACAATCCCTCCTACTATTGTTACTGTGGTTGATACTGCCTATGATAGCACCTCATATCTCATGGTATATGGCCATCTTAGCTCGGGGAAATAGGAAATAACAGTGTAGTGTGATTTCGGAACACATCCTCACTGATGCTAAGACCATGAAGAAACATATTCCCTAAAAATATAATGACTGGGAGTATGTGGGTTAGACATCAGAATAGGGCCATGATGCCCACTCGGGTTATTTGACGCATCATTGGATCCAATGTGATGTGCTGCTTAGATCCTCATAAATCCAAAAGTTCCTTGGCATGCGAAATCATTGGTACCATCAGATTGGTTGCATGCTCAAACAATCCTGGTCCCCACAGATCCACTCAATGGGTGACATCACTAGTAGATAAATAAACAAAAAATGTTTTATGTGACACACTGTAAGAAAGGAAAAGAACTAAAAAATAAGAATATAGATAAATCCTTCAATATATACTCATTTTCAAGCCTAGCTAGCATGAAATGCCATAGTGCCCCATACCGCCTAGTATTGGACATACCATACCATACCGGTCTCATACCGGTATACCGTTTCGGAGCATATTGACACTAGCGTATCATACCGAACCGCGTACCGATATTATAGCAGGATTTTACTGGTAACGGGTCCGGTACCAAGGCAGCGAACCTTGCTAGCTAGTATTCTAAACCCTAAGCCTCAAATAATTCAGCATAGGTATTTTAGTTTCTTCTGATCATCTACACAGGAGCTATGCCTATGGTAAGATCAAGTCCCAAATTCTTTTATTCTCACCCACGTAATCTAAACATATATGCTTCTTGACCAATCTACTTGCAATTGCACCCATTTCTTTATGGATACTTTTCAGTTTTTAGGTCTATAGGACATGACATAATCATCTTAGCTTGTATTCTAAAATTTTATCCTCTAAGCAACTTTGGGTTGATCAACACTGCTAATACTGGCCCTCATCCTCAATGAAAAAGTTTGGTGAAGTCACATATATTAACTTTCCCAAATATTTCATCCAATATGGTGCTTATAAATGCACAATGCTTTAACAGAATGACTCATCTTCAGATTCTAAAAAGACATTAATTTCCAAGTAGAGGTTGAGTTCTGACATCTGGAAACTCTAAGATAGTAAGATAATATATTCTTCTCCGACGTGGTGACCATTGGGTTCTTATTTAACTTGAATGATGGTTCACTTCACTGCCAAGATTGATGGCTACATGTTAGGTATGATCATTAAGGATATAAGTGCTGACTGCTGACCATGGTGGTCCCCTACAAACCATGGTTTGCTGTGCCATGCCAACATGGTCCCAACACCAGGCACGTATGTGCTGCGATACACTGATTATCAAAGAGCATTCACTCATGAAGCATCTCTATCAACCTTATTAGTTTGGCAAAGGTTGAAAAAACTTGGTATCACTCAGTACAGAGACTTCTTTCTTTTTTTTATTTTTCTCTCCCCATTTAATTCCACCGGCTAAAACATAGCATTGTCGCTTGGATTCTTAATCTCTATTTTCTCATAACCAGGATTCTTTGTTTTCTGAAAAAAAAAAGTATGCTTCTAGGCTTCCCCATGCGCCCCCGCCGCCCCCCGCCAAAAAAACCACCCCAACAAAAAAAAAAAAAGGGCATGTGAAAATCCTATTTGTGCTCGGAAACATTAGACCAATAAAGTCTGTGTTGTCCACAATGTAACTATTATGATGATGACTTGCAAGATAAATGTACATTAAACGGGACCCAAACTAAGAAATGTTGATTAATTTTTTTAAGCACCCTAAGTCTGTAGATGCAAATACTAGACAGAGATACATTTTCAAAGAAATGAACATAAGGTTATCCATTAGTAAGACAAAGAACTCACTTGGATTGGATCAATCTTCTGTGTTTTCTTTTCCAGGTCACCATTTGCATCCACAGAAATATCAGATCCTTTAAAGCTTTCTCCATTCAATTGTTCCCGGGATGATAAAAGTAGCTGAACTGCCTGTATGAATAGAATTTCTAATGTAGTTGCTAAAAAAACATACTTCAGGGAATTACAATTGCATAAGGGCAAACTATGAATGAAAGTTGTCCTAAGATAAAAGAATAGGTCAAATATCATGTCCCATTAATATGTATAACACACTATCCACAAGAAGAATGCTTAATAAGTTAGGAAATGAAATTTATATGCAACCAGGAAATTTTAGCATCTAAATCTATCATCACATATTTAGTCAGTTAGTCCCTTGCATTGAATATTTATCTTTTATGTACTATTTGCTGGTTGGTAAGATCTGGCACTGAGTGGTCCTTGGACTAAGAGATAATTCTCAAAATGAAAAAAATAATGATAGCGTCTATGTGTTACGTAATGTTGTTAAATGATAAATGAGGTACAATAAAGTATGTAGCTGTCCAATGCTCTCTTTCATGTATGTTTCCATAATCTACCAAAACATCAAAATCTAGACTCCATACAATTAAAGCCAGTGTTTCCTAGTTGATTGATGGATGTTTGCAAGTCCAGGAAACATTGTATAGATCAATTGTTGCCAGGTCTTAAGCTAATAAAGTAATATGCACCTTACAAAATCAATAGACAAGACTGCATGGTCAATTGCAATGAAAAAGTATTTGAAGCATGTGAATTTAGGGTCATCAATATGATTCCAGCAAATGGTAACAAATGATTAAAAATCATGGATGTTCTTGATGCTTTATCATAACACAATTTGCCTTGGTATCTGACCAAAGATTTTAAATATCGAGGGATGGTAGCATATCAATTACCCAGCGGTATGGTACATGCCATGTCGAGGGTCACGACAGCAAAAGGCATTGATGGGCAATTGTTTACACAGAGATGCAGTAGCACAGTACATATGTATGACTTTTATTAGCCTCCAAACTTTGGTTTTCGGTCTTGTAATATTTTCTTATCTAAATGCTACATTTCCGTAAAAAATATAGTTGGATTAATAAGTGGTGCTCTACTCAAGGTTTTTTTGTTTGTTTAAGTCATTAACATGCATAAATATCCCACAACATCAAATAACTTGCAATTAAAAATGCATTTAAAAGATGTGTTAGAATTAGCAATTAAAATATAAATAAATAAATAAAATATATTTATAATATCATTTAACAACATACCACCAAGAATCCAAAATCATTCAAATAATTGCTACTATCATCAATGATATGTACTAGATACTAGCGTATCCAGACTTTTTAACAATTTTAAATTTTTCAAATTTATAGAGCATGGACCGAAATGCAAGTTCATTGTATGCACTTTCATAGAGCATTCACCTTTTTGTGGTGCTTTAATTCATTTTCTTTTTTCTCAGTGACTTAATAATAGTTTCAAACATATAATTATAATTAATTAAAAACAGATGATGAACATACATTAATGAAAACTGCATTGCCTATCTTAGAGAAGTGTTTAATCATTTGAGACTAAACCTATATTTTCAATATTTATTTTTAAAATATTTTTTTAATAAATAATTAGTTCAAGAAACAATAATTAAAAATCAAAATAATTTCATAATTATTTCTAATTAAGGGATTTGAGGATTAAGACCATGCATTATTTTTAAAAGTGCTCATGATGGCCCCTACAGTAGTTTTGGTCCGAAACAACTATGCTAAGCTTCATTGCAGCACCATGTGGTGCTTGGGTACAAGGCACTTGATCAATTTGTGTGCAACTTCACTTATCACTTGCAGGATGTGAAGCTACTTGGCTTGTGATCAATTTGCACTCATTCTTGGGGATTCCATTGGGCTGGTTCAAGTTTAAGTGTATCCAAAATTATTAACAAAACCAACCCCATGCAGACTGCCAATTGTTTAGGAAGTTTTGAGCACCAGATGCTATGTTTAATGAGTAAAGAAAGAACTGATCTATGGTCCACATGACCGCTAAATGGTGATCATGCATGGATAACATAATTGTTTAGTACTAGACTACTAGGATTTGGCACATGCCATGTTTTAAAAAAAAATCGTTATGATTGTAAACCTCAAATGTTGTATTTTAGGTCTGACTTTTAGATACCCACTTTTGCCCACTTCAAAAAGTAATCTGAATATATGCTAGTCATAATGCCGCAATTTTCTATCAAAATACACTCAAAATACTCATTTATTCCATAAGCCTTATCATGGCATCAATAGGGTTTGAGCAGGCTCCCTTTTGGACACCAATGTCACATGCCCTGACCAAACCAGTTCACTTGACACTTACATTATACCTTCAAATTTTCCAATTTTTTTACTAGTCTAAATATAGGCAAAGTGATACGCATCAAGGGAGAAGTCCAACACATTTTATAGAACTCAATTCTGACTGTGGGGTAACAAGTTTTCGCCATTTTACTAGAATTACAGAGAATAGCAGTGTTTTTGTCAAATAGTCTCCACTTTGAATGAGCCAATAAGGGATGCCTGACTTGGACTGGTTTCTAGAGGTGTTATAGGTTTTGTGGTCTCTTCTTTGGACTTTAGAATCAATCCTAGTATTTCTTTTGCTCTTTTACAGTGTCACATCAGATATGGACATAGTCTAACAAACCCTGGGTACCTATAAATAAACCTGCACTCCTCAAGGATCAAACCATGCAGAGCAAGCCCCAAGAGCCTCACCTAGATAGAGCATGGCTAGCATGATTCCCAAGAAGGGCCATACTAAAATTTTATTCTGTTTGGCAGAGAATGGTTCCATGCAGGAAAACTAAAGCCTAGAAGGCTGAAAGCTCATTCGTTCAAGGAAGTTTCTTATACTTTTTCTTTCTTCTTAGATTAATTTATTACTTTAGATTTTGTTGCTACATAGTTTAATTTATCTAGCTTACTCTTTTATCTTCCCTTCCCAAATTCTGCCCTTCTTATGCAGGTTTTATTTTGGAGGAGTGACATCCTTTGCCTTCTTCCTTCCCGACAATCCTCCCAGGTTAGTTTAGTCAAGCTCAGGATTAGTCTCTTGATTTCTCTTAGTTTAAACTTCCGCTATAAAAAAAGGTCATACTCTGTTAGTCTCTCTCTCTTGTAGGGCATCTTGGCATCAATAGCATCATTGGATAGGATTTACCCAATTCCAAAGAGGCAAAGAGGCAGAACCCACGAATCTCTCAAAGGTGGTGCCTCAGCAGCCAACAATAGCAAGATGTCAGGTGGTGATCACAGGCACAAGAACAGTGATAAGATCTTACAAAGGACATGAATATCAACAACTAGCAGCAATCCTCTAATGATTGGAGAGTAGCGCAACCCGATCCTATACTATGCTCAGTAAATAACATTTAATCCTCCTATCTAAAATCTTTAGATTGGTGGAAACCAAAGAAAAGAAAAAGGAAGAAAAGGGGAAAGGCATTGGAGACTTGGAGTCATACATTAATGTTGGACTTGGAACTTTGTTGATTGGGGTCTGCCAGGGCTTCCATGCACATCTTTATTTTATTTGACATCGGCTCTAAAAGAGAAAAGAAGTGGAAAATAGAGATAAAACATTGCTTTATTGGTAGTATTTACTCCTCTAAGTGTTTTCTGCATTGGCCTTCTTTTTTTTAGAAAAAAAAAAGGCCCAAACTTTAGATGAGTAACAAGTGGGAAACATAAATCAGAGAGTTGCTGAGGAAACCATGAATAGGAAAAACAAATAAATATGATAGTTGGAGTCCAGCTAGAGAAGGCTACTGGGTTACAAAATCAAATTTGGACACAGAATCCTTCTCTCATTAAAATTGTAGAGATATGTTGTATGTACAAGCTCCTACAACCATGATACGAGTAGTGACCTAAGTAAATGTTTATGCATGGGTTCTGCCTCCCATTAGATGTTGCCACTGGATTCTACATGACATCTTAACACTTTAAGTTTAAGCATTGAGAATTCAAAAATTAAATGCCTGATATAAAATTCAAAAACCTATATAATGCACATTTACAAGAACATAACTTATATAAGTACATGAAACACCTTCTAAAAGATAATTAGCCTATCAAGAACAATTATGACACTTAAATAATAGCTACAGCTTAAAGACAAACCTCATCAGGTCTTTTAGCAGCAAGCAATGAATTTGTGAGCCCACGAAGAACTTCGAAATCAATACTATTAGAGGCCTGCTGAAGAAGTACAAGATGAAGATGAAGAAAAAAACAAAAAAATTGGAGAAAATTTCTTGGTATATTTTCTGGATCATAATACTCTTTACATAGCTCCTATTTATACACATCAATTTATTCTAAAATAGAAAGCTAAATAATTACATAAGGAAACAAAAATAATTAGGGGAATCAGCTATATACAGCAATTGAAATTAATTCCTAATAATTTAGGATTCCTATAATTATAGGATTTTAATGGATACCATAATTTATGATTCCTATAATCATGGAATTTCAGCAAATTATGGGATATCAATAGATACCATAATTTGGGATTTCTATAATCATGGGATTCCAACACTCCCCCTCAAGTTGGTCCACGGATATTACACATGCCCAACTTGCAAACTAAAGTGTGGAATACTCTACTATTTAGTCCCTTAGTAAATACATCAGCCAACTGCTCCTTCGAAGTCACATGAGAAACAGCTAATGAGCCATCAAGTATTTTCTCCTTTATGAAGTGTCGATCAATCTCTATATGTTTGGTCCGATTATGCTGAACTGGATTATGGACAATACTAATAGCAGCCTTGTTGTCACAGAACAAGGATAAACTATGTATTTCTAACAACTTCAACTCTTCCATCAATTTCTGCAATCACAACAGTTTACAGATACCCTGAGCCATAGCTCTATATTCTGCTTCTGCACTTGATCTTGCTGTCACATTCTGTTTCTTGCTTTTCCAAGTAACCAGGTTACCTCCAACAAATGTACAATAAACAGATGTTGATCTTCTATCATCAAGAGATCCAGCCCAATCTGCATTTATAAAAGCTTTTATCTATAGGTGGCCATGCCTTAAGAAAAGTAACCATTTTTTTGATGCAGATTTCAGATATCTCAAAATGCGAAACACAGCTTCTAAGTGGGATTCACGAGGATCATGCATATATTGGCTCACCAAACTAATAGCATAAGCTATATCTGGTCTAGTGTGTGAGAGATAAATCAATTTTCCAACTAACCTTTGATATCTTCCCAAGTCAACCGAGTCTCCAACTCTTGCTTGCAATTTGTGATTAGCTTCAATAGGAGAGTCTGCAGGTTTACATCCCAACATGCTAGTTTCTTCCAGAAGATCTAGAATATACTTTCTCTGAGAAATAAAGATCCCTTTATCTGACCTGGCAACCTCTATTCTAAGAAAATACCGTAGCTTACCCAAATCCTTAATTTCGAATTCTTGGACTAAGAGCCTTTTTAGATGGGCAATCTCCTCCTTATCATCTCCAGTCACAACTATATTATCAACATAAATAATAAGTAATGTGATCTTACCTCTACAGTGTTTCATAAACAAGGTATGATCAGCATTGCTTTGATGGTAGCCAAAAGAAATTATAGCTTTGCTGAATCTATCAAACCATGCTCTTGGTGACTGCTTCAAGCCATATAATGCCTTCTTCAATTTGCAAACCTTCCCTTTGATTTTTTTCATCATTAAACCCTGGAGGAATCTCTATGTAAACTTCTTCCTCTAAATCTCCATGCAAAAAAGCATTCTTGACATCAAATTGATGTAAGTCCCACTCAAGATTTGTTGCACAGGATAATAGAATTATGATAGTATTCATCTTTGCAACAAGGGCAAAGGTCTCCTGATAATCTACTCCATAGACCTGTGTGAAGCCTTTTACCACTAACCTAGCCTTGTACCTTTCAATTGAACCATCAGCCCTATATTTTACTATGAACACCCACTTGCATCCCACTGGTCTCTTTCCCAATGGAAGAGTAACAAGGTTCCATATCTCATTTTTTGCCAAAGCCCTCATCTCCTCAACCATGGCTGCCTTCCATTTTGGATCAAGGTATGCTTCCTTCCAACTCTATGGGATAGAAATAGAAGAAACAGATAAGACAAAGGCTTTATAGGAAGGAGATAAAGAATCATAGAAAATAAAATTAGAAATGAGATGTTTAGTACAAGTTCTGACTCCTTTTCTGATAGCAATGGGAACATCAAGATCATCAAAAGAAGAATTAGGATTAGAATCAGAATTAGAATCATCAAGGATTAAAGGAGACTCACCACATATATCTTCAGAATGTTTAGGAACTGAATTCAAGGATGCCGATTGATCAGATGTATCATGCTTAATGGTTGTATCTGTCTTGTTCCGACATGTATAAGTTCTCAAATTCAGTCTATCCAATCTCCCAAGGGGTCGAGGTGGTTGGTCCTTATTATCCTCATTAAGATCTGTCCCAAGCCTAAAAATCTCCCCCTAAAGAGGGTAACATGAGGAGGACAATTCTTCATTCTTATGCTCTCTCTGAAGAGGTGACTGAGTGGAGAAATAAGGCTCAGATTCCCTAAATGTGACATCCATGCTCACAAAATATTTCTTTGAAGGTGGGGGGTAACATTTATATCTCTTTTGAGTACTAGAGTAACCCACAAATACACATTTAAGAGCTCTAGGTTCCAATTTTCCAACATTTGTCTTATGAACAAAACAAACACAACCAAAGATCTTTGGGAACAGTATAAGAATTACTACCCTTTAAAACTTCTAAAGGACTCTTAAAGCTCAATATTCTAAGAGGCATTCTAGTGATAAGATATGCTGCAGAAAGAATAGCATCCCCCCAGTAGGGTGTAGGAAGGTTCATGGTAAACATAAGAGATCCAGCCACCTCAAGTAAATGTCTATTCTTTCTTTCTGACACTCCATTTTGTGCACTAATATTAATACAACTAGTCTGATGCACAATTTCATTGGAATCTAAATAGGCACGAAAGACTCTATATATATATTCAGTACCATTATCAGTTCTTAGAATCTTAATCTGAGCATCAAACTGTATACAAATCATCTTGTGAACTATTGAAAGCATGAAAACACTTCATTTTTTGCTTTCATCAAATAAACCCAAGTCAATCTAGTGCATCAATCAATAAAAGTGACAAACCATCGATAACCAGACAAAAAACTTATTTGGGTAGGCCCCATACATCAGAATGAATAGTCATAAAAGGAATCAAACTCTTATTATTTATTGGAGGATAAGAATGTCTTGTACATTTTAGCAAATTCACAAGCATCACAAACTAGCAATTCTGATTTGTATTGTCTAAACAAAATCGGATATAACCTTTCTAAAGCAGAAAAAGAAGGATGTCCTAATCGCTTATGCCACTAGATGATCTTTTGTTTAGCACTTATAGAATGTCCTAACAAAGCTTGGTTGGGACCAGAATTTGAGAGGCCATAACTGTCATCCAGAAGATACAGGCCATCTTGCAATCTACCACTGCCAATCGTTCTTCCTGTTTTCAGCTCCTGAAATATGTAATGAGTAGGAAAAAATTCAATTTTGCAATTAAGAAATTTAGTAATGGAACTAACAGACAAAAGATTAATAGGAAAGTTAGGAACATGAAGAACTGAAACTAGATTTATGATGGCAGTACATTTAACAGAACCTATTTCAGAAATAGTGGCTAAGGACCCATCCGCTATGCGGACTTTTTCTTTTCCTGTACATGGAGAGTAGGTTGAAAATTTATTTTGAGAGCCTGTTATGTGTTTGTTTACCCCAGAATCTATAACCCAAAAGGATTTTTCAAGATTGGCAAGAAAAGCATTACCTGATTTGACAAAATTAGAAGAGGAAGCAGTGGTAGATTGAGATTCAAGCTGAGACAACAAACACCTTAGGGATTGAACTTCTTTATTGGAAAAGATCCTAGTATTATTTGTTTCCTTAGAGAAATCTACGGTTTCAGACACATTCCCTTGTGGTCTTGATGAACCCATCCGCTTACCACTACGCCCTTTGGTTGGGTAACCATATAGTTTCCAGCAATATTCTTTAGTATGCCAAGACTTGCCACAGTAATCACAATATAACTGATCCTTATCTGGAGGACCATGATGAGGAACATGTGATTGCTCTTGTGAAGAGGCAGCTACTAGCCCTGCCTTATCAACAGAGGATGAATGGATCATGACACTCCTTCGACTCTCCTCCTGTTGGACGTATGAGTATGTTTGCCTCAAGGAAGGCATAGGATCCTTTCCAAGTACTTGAATCCGTATCTGATCGTACTCTATATTTAAGCCAACAAGAAAATCATATATGCATTCCTTTTCAATTTATTTTTGAAACTTAACAGCATCAGCAGCACATGTGGCTTGAAAGTCCTGATAGTAATCCAGTTCCTGCCATAAACCACTTAATTCAGCAAAATATTGTACAATAAGCATCTCACCTTGTTTCGTTCCATGATCTTTGTTACGAAGCTCGTAAATCTGTACATCATTGCCCATTTGAGAGTAGGTTTGAGAAACTGCATTCCAAATAGTGGCTGCACTATTCAACAACAAATACCCCCGAGCAATCTGAGGTTGCATAGAATTGATGAGCCAAGACATTACAAGTGAATTTTTAGATTCCCACTGAGTATAATTAGAACTAGTAATTTGTGGTTTTAGACTATCCCCAATAAAGCTGAAACATGATAACCCATCTTTACAAATCAGTCCCGTAAAGCTCGATGGAACTAACTATCTGGCTTGGTCCAGATTCTGTCTTTTGTTCATTCAAGCTAGGGGACTACAAGGGTAAAGGCGCGACACACGAGGAAGAACACAGGAAAATGAATGGTTGAACCCTCCATAATAGATCGCTAGAAGCTTGACCCAAAAAACTGGCTCCATAAAATTATGCCATGAAAAACTGGCACTGCTCTGATACCATGAAGAAAAAAACAAAAAATTTGGAGAAAATTTCTTTGTATATTTTTTGGATCATAATGCTCTTTATATAGCTCCTATTTATACACATCAATTTATTCTAAAATAGGAAGCTAAATAATTACAAAAGAAAACAAAAATAATTAGGAAAATTAGCTACATACAGCAATTGAAATTAATTCCTAATAATTTAGGATTCCTATAATTATAGGATTTCAATGGATACCATAATTTAGGATTCCTATAATCATGGGATTCCAGCAAATCATGGGATATCAATAGATACCATAATTTGAGATTTCTATAATCATGGGATTCCAACAGAAGATAAAGATAACAAATCACCAAAAAGCAAAAAAGAAAATTTTTACCTAGTTTGTAAGGCAATTTTTATATTTTAGGCAACACATTACAAGAATTTTTTTACCAGGTGAGAGGAACCATTCATAGTTCAAAATTTCTACAGGCTACTAGTTCTTTAATGCATCCACCTACACAAGTCTAGGTTACAATAGTCAGTCTAAAGTAGCTGAAAAATATAGTAATCATGTTAGATAAACAGTTGCTGCAGTAATTGCTGATAAAATAGCAATAACTGCTGATAACATATAGCAATTAATGAATTGCAGAACGAGTTTTTGATCCATACTCACAGATAATGAGTTCCTGTATGCTGAAGCACTCCCTTCATAATCCTTGAGTTCATATTTCACTTCCCCTAGTAAATGATATGCATCAACATCATTAGGCCTTTCCTGGATATCAAGGTTTTAAAAAGAAAAAATAATCAGGTAAAACATTTCTCAATATATTAATGCAAGAAGAATTTCTACGACAATTTGTTTGGCTTTGATAGTAGGATAATGCATATTATACCTTGGTCAGCTTATCAAGAAGAGATGATGCTTGTTCATATTTTCCTAGTTCTACCAATGTCACTGCAGCTCCCTGCAACATACTTCAAACAATCATGAGGGGAAAACAAAGACTAACAAAGAAAAGATGCAGTCCTAAAATTATTTTCTTAATGAAGAATTGACATCTAAGCACTTACAGCCTATGCTAAAGGAGACAAGCATTACATAAAACTTATATTGCTCAATAGAAAAAAGTTACTTTTCTTGTACAAGATTGAAAGCTTAGGATATAAATGTAATTTAAATGAACTAATTGGTGGAAGGTCAAATAACAACAAAGAACTTCAAAATATTACAAATTCATGTCCCTCATGGAGGTATCAAAATATCAAATTCTATATGTTACTTGTTACTAAGTGAAAGGTCAATGTTGGAGGCAGATAATCATTAGATGTTCTAACAATTACCATTCATCAAACACATAAGATGGACCAAGGCCCTTATAACGTCATCAAGGTCATTGATAGATAGGAAACCCCAATATTTTGTTAATAATAACAGTAATAAATTAATAATGGTAATAATAACAAATATAAAATAAACACTTTATCTAACAAATTGGGTTGTGCCTGGTTGTTGAATGTCATTGCAATAGTCCTAATTATATTAGAAATTGTATGAGTGCCTTCTTTTGGATGAATTTGAGTTCTGTTAGGAATTTTAATTATAATAGGTTATGTCTCTAAGTATTGGACTACAATAACCTTAGTTGCGTCCTATTACAAATATTTTAGGGTATTAAAGAGGGTTATTACCAAATAAGAAGTGTGGCTTGGAGTGCATTTTGAAATGGAGAGCAAAAACTAGATGAGGCATGAGTTTATGCCAGTATGTTAGACTCTCAAGGCCTGGTCAGGAACTTAAATCATAGTGAGGTCATGATTCAAAAAATTGGAGGGAAATATGAGGGTTAAAGAGGGTTAACCAAAAAAGAAGTGTTGCTTGTGGTACATTTTGAACTGGACAGCAAAAAGCCGAAAACTATATGAGGGATGAGTTTATGCCAGTATATAGAACTCAAGGCCTAGTTAGGAACTTAAATCTTCGTGAGGTCAGGATTCAAAAATTAGAGGGAAAGGGAGGGAATTCCTATCAAAGTAGGATGCTTGTGTATACAAAACTAATATTTTGTCGGAGTGAAACCTAAGTTTGAGGTTTAGTGGGTAAACTCTTGTAGTGTGAGATTTTGGATAGCAATCGCGGACTCGGTATTGGAACCCGTGCCGACCGACTGATGGTACAGGTCAGTATGGATCTGTACCAAACTGGACCGGCGCGAATCGACACAGGAAAAGGAGGTGAACTGGGAGGAAAAGAAAGAAAGGGAGAGAAATAGAGATAAAGAGGGGGGGAGACCAAAATGATAGAGAGTAAGCCATCGAAGAAGCTGCTAGATGGCTCTGGCTGGCCACCGTGGCCATCGGACGACGCGTTCCACGCATGCGGCACCACAGGCATGAAACAAGGGCATTGTCCCTCTTTAACGGATTTGTCGTCCTAGTTCCGCGGTCGCGGCTCCGCCCACATGATCTACGCGGCCCAGTGGCCAAGGCAGCCACCCAGCAAATGCCGATGGCCCCTCCGTCGGTTGCACCTCCCTCTGGTATGTCTCTCCCTCCTCTCTCTCTCTCTCTCTCTCTCTCTCTCTCTCTCTCTCTTTCTTGCTCGTTTAAAAGCTCTATTGGGTGATAGTTGAGTTGCGAAGGCTTCTGCGGTTCTCCGATGGCCGCAACGGGCCATTGTCGGCCTCCGACGGCATCTCCTCTCCTCCTCTCTCTGTCTTCCTCTCTTTCCTTCTCCCTCCTCTGGTGTATCGATTTTTCCGATTGAACCGTCCTGGTTCCCTACCGATATAGCTCAGCATAAGGTGTATCGGCTGGTTCGAATTGGTATGGAATTCCTTGAGTCATATCATTGGAGAAGCAATTAATAACTGAGTTAGAGTATGAAGTTGAGAAGAATTAAACTCTTCCAATTAGTTTATGGGGGGGATTTAAGTCATTGAGGGCTATGTTCTTAGTGGTGCTTGGTCATTAAGCCTTGTGGTATTTGGAAAGAGAGTGTGAGTCAAGACTAACAGATCAACTATTTGAAAGTTTGGCAAGTTTTTATTATAAAATAACTTTTCTTCTCTCCAATAGTATTTTAAATATTTAAACAATTTTCTAATATGTTATTTTTATTTTAAAAAGAGAATTCTGCATTAACAAAATGAATCAAACCAGATAAACATATTCTTATCTGCAAAACGACACTTTTGTTAGTCTATATTGCCCAAAATAACCTTAGTCCCTAGTTAACCAAGGATAAGAAATGACTATCCTACCCCTAAGTACTCTCAACCAAGGTGTACTTACATTGTTTATATCGGTGTTTGTCGTACTACCCCATACCACTCAGTACAGGGCCTACCATACCGTACCATACTGACACTATCATACTAGTTCGTACCTTATACCGATACTATAAAAGAATGGTACTGGTACAGGGTCTAGTACCGAGACCTTGAACCTTGGTTTATATCCTTATTATGTTTCCCCTATGCAACAACTCATTTCCTCGAATGACAACTCGTTTCGAACCCAACAAAATTGTTTATTTTCTTTTTTTTTTCTCTCCTTATTTTTCCTACGCCAAACATTGTCAGCTCATGATCAATAACACAAGAGCCAACTTCAATAGTTCCAAAGTCCACAACAGTCAACCAGACCAAACTGGCTTCAAGAGCCATTATTGGAAGCACCACTACTCTTGGCTCCCCAATTTCGAACAGTAATACACCAACTTCACCATCTTTGGCATCCTTAGCTGTGGCATGCATAATCTCCTCGGCCCCCACCTCACCCTTCTAGCAGCAACTCCACTTACATCCTCCATGCCAGCTCCTTTCTCTCTTACAACCACTTCCACCACTAGCCCCTCAAAGTTCATTGTCTTCACCAATGCCATCCTCAACATCTGTGTTGGCCTCCAGGCCAACCAGGGTGCCATCATAAGCTCCTACCCCCTGCCCCACTACAAGGGCTCCTACATCTCCCTCTCCTATATTCAACCTCAGCGGGCATCATTAGTGGCCTCATCCCTTTCATTTCATAGTCATGACCACCATAAAGAAACCACCTCTATCAACAACATCACCTACATCACTTTCATGTGCAAGTGCAGGTTGTCTGCAACAAAGATTCCAGAACCACCGCTATGACCCTAAAGACATGCCACGCTGAGAACTTGTAGGCATCCCTCCCAATAGCAAAACCCTTCACCTTGTGCTTATCTTGGCATTGCATGATCATTCCTTGATTCCTAGGATATGTGGCATGCCATAGACATAGAAGCACATGGTCAAGTAAGCAGGCATGACTCCAATACCACAACATGAATGAAGCCAATAGTCTCAAGAAGCTATTAGCAAAGATCCATAATTTCAACTCAATATTACTAAATATTTTGTATTTAAGTCTCACGTGCTTCAGTACAATCCATGTAAGCCTCACTAACTTATGAACCACTAAGTAGCTTGGCTGTCAAAATGACCATTACTCATAAAAGATTACATGGATCCCTAAGGTCAGGTTTAATGTAAATGCTACCAAATTGTAGGATACAGTCTATTCTAAAAGTGTAGTTTCAACCATATGTGTCTCATGTGAGCCAGTCAGTGTGAAATAATACAGATCAGCATTGATGTGGAGTCCTTATTATAGCAACCAAAATGGTTGCCACCTTATGATCACCATTGTAGTTGGCAGTGATGTGAATGAGATCTCTTGCCAAGACAATGTTTTAAAAGACAAATGCCCTGGCCACATTGACGATCTATTTAGGTGGGTCCTACATTAACATTTTGCTTTGTCTTCAAAGTATGGTGGTGAAGATTGAATTATAAATTAGTATTAAAAGTTGCCAAGTGGATATATCACATTCAGTAATTAATTTATTTGGTAAGTGATGTTTGACTTATTGGCTATAAATATTTTTTTAGGTTTCTCTTTATATTTGCTATATATTTTCAATCTATTACCTTTTTGGCCATCTTCAAGTACGAGCACCTACCTAGCACTTAGGTGGCCCCTTGGTTATCCATCTGCTGCCTATAATCTTTCAAAATATTGGCATCAATGCATTCTCATTACAATAAGTGAGGTAAGGATGAGCATGATAAAAAACTACAGGATCAAGATTTTTAGATTCCTCCTACAATATTGCACATCCAACAATGAAGGAAAAATTGGTGACAAAAATAAACCTTACATGACACAAATTCCTAAATCCAAATATAATAAAACAAAGGTTATTTCTCAACACATGAGTATGCAAATATGCAATATAGTCAATAAATTTATACTTATTTTAATTTCCTAATGTCTCCATATGACATGGATGTGTGTTCGACATGCATGTCAAATACTATGATATGGAAATATGTTCACCAAACCATTGCTTTCATGAGAAAGAAAAACCTTTGAACTAAACATTTTGGATATTTTAAAAGAGGGCATTTACATACTTTGAGCTCATATCAGCCATATCACAAGTCCTCTTTCCCTGAACATAGCTATTCACTCAAAACATTACCATAGTTGCCTAAAATACCATTTTTTAAGCTAAACAATATTAAGCATAATCATTAAAGTATTTGCTTCTAAATCACTAATGTGAACCTTGTTTTCGAGAAAGGAAGGAGAAAATAGAGTAAGGGGTTGTATCAATAACAATGATGTTTTGAAGTTTAATCTAGAGATTGGATATGGTTACCTAGTTGTCCTAAGCATGGTAAGCATGGCACCTTTTTAATACAAATGAGGATACCAAGATAAAGATCACAATGTTGTGGGAAATGGAGTCTAACCAATCAATATGAGATGATGGATAGTAATTATATCTATTGGAAGAAATTGTTGGAATCCCACGAATCTTAAGCAAATCTAACAGAATGAAACAAAAATCATGATGTTCTTATAGAATCAAGCCAAAGAAGGATAGAATTAAGAAAGAATCAAGCCAAGATCTTAACAATCAAAGGTCAACTATGATCTCAACAAATAAGAAAATCTATCGAGGAAATTTGCCACAACCAGCAGTACTATCTTTTGAATATTTTTCCTATGATTTCTCTCCTTTTATTGTATAGTTTTTATTTAGCCACACTTACCACTTTTGTATAGTTAAACTTACCATATTTTTTGTGGCTCATTGTATTTAAATTTTGACTCATACGTTGGAAGAAAAACAACTTCTGTAATTGAAATTATTTCCTCCATTTTTTTTTCTTTTTCTCAACATGGTATCAGGCCAGCCAACCCTAGCCATGCTCCACCATAGCTGCCAGCCACTCTCAAAAATGTCCAACCGCTGTCCAACCTCTATCAATTCCTATTCTGCTACTGATCATCTCCGATCTATTTTTTCTGTTGCAGTCAGATCTTAGTTCAGCAATATTTTTGATCTACGATAGCGAAGACAGTGATGATGGGATCAATCGGAGATAAAGGAGACTCCACATCTAAAGCCACAACAGAGAGGAGTAATACTATCACCAGTACACCTTTCGAGGTAGATTATTCCACTGGATCTGCTCTTCCTCTTACCATTCACACAAAACTGAATGGTACAAATTACTTGGAATGGTTGCAATCGGTCAAGTTGGCCGTGAAAGGTTGAGCCAAGTTTGGATATCTAACAAGTAGTGTCAAAGAGCCTGCTGAAACTGATCTTAATTTTCAGACTTGGATGACCGAGAGCGCTGTGGTTATGGCATGGCTCCTCAATTCCATGGAGCCAACTATTGCAAAGACCTATCTATTTCTCTCAATAGTGAAAGAAATCTTTGACGTTGTTAAGGAGACATTCTGATTGGAAAAATTTTTCCCAAATCTTCGAGTTGAAGTCAAGCTATGGCGATCGACACAAGGAGATCAGGATGTTACTACCTACTACAATGAGATGGTAACACTGTGGCACGAGTTGGACCTATATTGCACAGTTGAGTCAAAGGATCCCGAGGAATGTGCAAGGCACAAAAAGGGTGAAGATGCTGATAGGGTGTATATATTCTTAGCTGGTGTGAACCAAGAATTTGATGAGGCAGAGAGAAGAATCTTGAGTCAGAAGCCACTGCCCTCTATTAGGGAAGTGTTCTCTAAGATCCGACTAGAAGAGAGCCAGAGAAAGATTATGCCTCATTCATCCTCGTCTCGTATTACTCCTAGGGCTGAAAGTTCAGCCCTTGCAACCCGAAAACCAAAGGCAGAAGGAGAAAAGAAAAAGCGGCCATGGTACTCGGGAGACTTGCTAGCACCTTCACGGCAAGCCTCCAAACCAGAAGAAGAAGCCCAATGAGAGAGCTCTTCAAACCACCATTGATAATACTCAAAAGCAATCGGTCGAATCTAAAACTCGGCCAACTTCACGAAGGAACAACTGGAGCAACTATATCGGTTGTTTAAATCTTCACAATTCTCCACTACTTATTCTCTAGCCCATCAAGATAACTCAATTGTGTTATTCAGTACCTTCCTTGATTTTCAAAATCCTTAGATTATTGACTCTAAGGCAACAGATCATATGACTAGTTGCTCTCAGTTGTTTTCATCTTATAGTCCCTGTGCAGGCAATCAAAAAATCAAGGTTGCTGATGGATTTTTTTCGGCAATTGCTCGGAAGGGTTCGATCATGGTCTTACCTACACCGATCCTCCATAATGTCCTTCATGTTCTGAAATTATCCTGTAATTTATTGTCCATTAGTAAACTTACCTATGATCTGATATGTCATGCTAATTTTCACCATTCTCACTATGAATTTCAAGATCTAGCAACAGGGAGGACAATTGGTATTCCCAGAGAAAGAAGACTTTATTTCCTTGAAGATGGATCATGATCTGGTAGACTTGTTCAGGGTACCTGTTTAGAATCTGTTTCTTTTTCTACTAATCATGAAATAATGTTATGGCACTATAGATTAGGCCACCTGAGTTTTCACTATTTAAAATATTTGCATCCAAGTTTATTTTTGAATAAAGATCCATCTTCATTTAAATGTGAAATTTACACTTTGGCAAAATTACATAGGGCTATTTTCCCCTCACAATCATATAGGCCAACACAACCTTTTTCATTAGTTCACAGTGATGTGTGGGAACCCTCAAGAATTCCTATAGTTTTAGGAAAAAATGGTTTGTCTTTCATTGATGACCATATTAGAATTAGTTGGGTGTACCTATTAAAGAAAAAAATCTGAAGTTGTCAAAATTTTTAAATTTTTTTTACTCTACGATTCATATCCAATTTAACAAAAAAATACAGATTCTTCGGAGTGACAATAGCAGAGAATATTTTAATTCCACTTTAGGGCAATTTTTTTTGGATAAGGGTATTGTTCACCAAAGTTCTTATACTAATATCCCACAACAAAATAGGATTGTGGAAACAAAAAATAGACACCTTTTGGAAATTGCTAGAGCCCTTGTTTTTTGCAACAAATGTTCCTAACCATATTTGGGGTGAAGCAATTCTTACAACCACGCATCTCATTAATCGCATGCCCTCAAAGATTTTTAATTTAAAAACTCCCTTGCATGTTTTCATAAAAAAATTTCCTAACTCTTGAATACCCTCTGCCTATTCGATTGTTTGGTTGCACGGTTAATATCCATAATCATGACCAAAATCGTGGGAAACTTGACCCAAGGGCCATTAAATGTGTATTTGTGGGATATGCACCTACCCAAAAAAGGTATAAGTGCTACGACCCCATTTCAAAAAAAAAAAATTGTAATAATTGATGTCTCCTTTTTTGAACAAACTCCATATTTTAACTCTCATCTTCTGGAGAAGAGAGAGAAAGAAGATGTGAGAAATTCTAGCATATTTAAAAATGAACTCATTTTTTTCTTTGTTCTCTATCGTGTGGATGTCCCTACACTTGCATCCGAGAATGAAATTATTGCTGAAAATGAAAATCCAAACCAGCAAAATGATGCTGAAAGTGAAAATTCTACGACAAACATTGATGAAAATCCTTCAAATGTTTTAAATAATGAAGAACTTGAAGGTTCACGTGAGATCCCACCACATATTCATAATTAAAATGAAAGAGAATTAAACATAGACAGGCGCTTTGAAAAAGTCTACCCTAGAAAGGAGTCTGAGGCTTCTCTTCATAGTCATGAGTCAGAATCAGAGCTGGACCGAGATTCTTTAGGTAATTCTAATTCCAATTCCAATTCCTCAATTGCACTCAATGAATTAAATCTTCCCATTGCTGTTTGTAAGGATATTAGAACATGTACTAAATACCCAATGTCCAAATATGTATCCTATACTAATCTATCACCATCTTTTTTCAGCTTTTTTCTCTCACCTTTCTCGTGGAGATTCCAACAACTGTGCAGGATGCTTTACGAGTTCCAGAGTTGAGGGAAGCCGTATTAGAAGAGATGCAGGCACTTGAGAAGAACAGGACTTGGAAAGTAGTAGATCTTCCTAGAGGGAAGAAGACAGTGGGTTGTAAATGGGTGTCTATTGTTAAATACAAATCTGATGGATCTCTTGAAAGATATAAGGCGGGATTAATGGCAAAGGGGTTTACACAAACCTATGGTATTGACTACAGGGAGACCCTTGCACCCGTGGCCAAACTAAACACTATTAGGGTGTTGTTCTCATTAACCGTTAACCTCAATTGGCCATTATAATAGCTGGACATTAAAAATGCATTCTTGAATGGGGATTTGGAAGAAGTTTATATGGCTACACCTCCTGGCTTTGCTACAGAATTTGGGTCCCGAGTTTGTAGACTTGAGAAGTCTTTATATAGCCTTAAACAATCTCCAAAGGCCTGGTTCGACAAATTCACTAGATCGGTGAAGAATCAGGGATATTGCCAAGCACAATCAGACCATACCATGTTCTATAAGCATGAAGAAAGCAAAAAGATTACTATTCTCATTATATATGTGGATGGTATCATCCTAACCGGTGATGATGTTACTGAGATAGAACAATTGAAGAGTAGCTTGGCTAAGGAGTTTGAAATCAAAGACTTGGGGCTGGTCAAATATTTTCTTGGAATGAAAGTTGCTCGTTCCCAGAAGGGGTTAGTTGTGAATCAGAGGAAGTACATTCTTGACCTCCTCAAAGAAACTAGAATGAGTGGGTGTAGACCTGCAGATACTCCCATTGACTCTAATATCAAATTGGGGGACAATGAAAAAGACGAGATAATTAACACTTCTAGATATTAGAGACTAGTGGGGAAGCTGATTTACTTATCTCACACAAGACCTGACATTACATTTGCTGTGAGTAGAGTAAATCAGTTTATGCATTCTCCTCGGAAAGCACATCTTGATGCAGTTTATAGGATCTTGCGGTGCTTGAAGAGTTCTCCTGGGAAGGGCTTATATTTTCAGAAACATTCTCAGAGGAATATAGAGGCTTTTACGGATGCTGATTGGGCAGGTTCTTCAACCGACCGAAAATCCACCACTAGCTACTGTACTCATGTTTGGGGGAATATGATTACTTGGAGCAAGAAGCAGAATGTTGTACCTAGGAGCAGTGCTGAAGCCGAATATAAAGCCATGGCAAATGATGTTTGTGAGTTACTTTAGCTGCAGTGAATTCTAGGTGAATTACATCTTCCTATAAATTTGCCTATAAAGTTGTACTACGATAATAAGATTGCAATTAGTATTGCCCATAATCTAGTTCAGCATGACCGCACCAAACATGTGGAGGTGACTGGCACTTTATCAAGGAGAAGCTTGAAGTTGGAGTTATTCGCATGCCGTTTATTCCCATTTTGCAACAAACAACTTATTTACCAAAGGACTATCCTCTCATCTTTTTAATTTTCTCATTGGTAAGTTTGGCATACTTGACATCTACGCGCCAACTTGAGGAGTGTAAGAAGAAATTATTAGAATCTCATGAATCTCAAGCAAATCTGATAGAATGAGACAAAAATCATGATGTTCTCATAGAATCAAGCCAAAGAAGGATAGAATTAAGAAAGAATCAAGCCAAGATCTCGACAATCAAAGGTCAACTATAATCTCAGCAAATAAGAAAATCTATCAAGAAAAATTATCACAACCAGCGGTACTATCTTTCAATATTTTTTCTATGATTTCTCTCCTTTTATCGTATAGTTTTCATTTAGCCACACTTACCAGTTTTGTATAGTCAAACTTACCTTTTTTGTGGCTCATTGTATTTAAGTTTTGATCCATACATTGGAAGAAAAACAATTTCTATAATTGAAATTATTTTCTTCATTTTTTCTTCTTTTTCTCAACAATATCATGCTAGTTAACTATAAACATGAGATCCCTAACTTTTATACCAAGGTCCGCAATCTCGATAATGGGTACCATATTGGTACCTCACTTGTTTGTTACGGTACGGTATGGTACCCATCCTATATTAAAATAGCTCTCAAACCATTTTTCTCAATTTTTATCTCAGTATGTCTTGGTACAACTAGATCGCTTCAATACAAGTCGGTACATCTTGGTGCAGATTAGTACACCTCAGTATGGGGTGGTACACCTCCATATAGGATGGTATTGGGCTTACACCGACTTGAAGTTGAGTTTTGTACTGGTTTCCTCATGGTATGGTGCAATACGCCCTATATTGGATGATATAGGGCAGTATGCCAAACCATGCTTTATACAGTAGGAGAGTTACCATTCATCATTACCTATCTCGAATTTATAAAAACATGGTGCAAGGTAACATACTACATGGACATGATATGCATGCTAATGATGTTCAAGAATCAACATGGTGGCAATATACACCCATCTAGCCATATATTTAATTTTTGAACCTACAAGATATTTATACCTATGGTTCGCTGAACCATCCCAAACCGCCGGGTTCGGGGCATGCCAAACCATACTGACAGCCAACCTAGATAGTTTTGGCATTTGAAATAAGAAACCGGCGAGAGGGAGAGGAAGAAGGAAATAGACGAAGAGAGAAAGGGGGGAGAGAACGAGAGAGAGGGGGCGCCTCAGGAGGCCGTCAAAAGGCAGCCACGCTCGCTGCACCACTCCCGAGCTTGGTGGAACCTGAAGGAGGCCGGAGGGAGGGAAGGAGAGAGAGGGGAAGAGGAGGCCATCAGAGGCTTCTGAAGGGCTGGTGCTGCCACCACACCTCCACCATGCCGGTGAAGGCTGGAGGAGGGGACCCTGCCCTCCCAATCAAAACAAGGGCTTCAGCCCCTGTTTTTTTTTTTAGAGGGGTTTAGCACATGTGTACTGCTGACTTCACCATTTTTTCAATTAAATATCAATTGTGTTGCCAACTTCATGCAATAAACCCAAAAAAAATGCAAAATAGGGGTTGAAGCCCCTATTTTGATCAAGAGGAGGATAGAGCCTCTCCAGCCTTCACTGGCACGGTGGAAATGTGGCAGCATCATCAGCCCTCCAGCAGCCTTCTCTCCCTCTTCCTCTCCTTCCCTCCCTCCATGCTCCATTGGGTTCCACCAAACTCAACAATGGCAAGCGAGCTTAGCTACCCTTAGAAAGTCTCCAAAGGCCTTCTCTCCTTCTCCTTGCCTCCCCCTCTTCCCCTCTCTCTTCCTTTCCCATTCTCCCTTCACCTCTCTCTATGTTGATTCAAGTCCAGTATAGAACAAGCACGGGGGCTTATTGAACGTACCACTGACTGAATGATCCGAGCCCCAATACCAGCATGACAAAGCTTGTTTATACCCATGTCTATGTCACATGCTTAGTATTTATCCAATTAATTTTTATAGTATTTCATTAGATTAATAATCCAGAGCATAGGTAGGTAACATACAGTCTATGAAGCATGAACTAAATGATACCTACAAATTTGAATTACTTGTGGATTTTTTTTAAAAAATGTTTTGGATTTATATTAACTTTAGATTTTTTTCCCTTGATCTTTAAGTTTTGCAATTTTAAAAAATGATAATAAGTTTGTATTAGTTTTACCTGAAATTTAATGTTTTGGTTCTAGGTAAAAAAAAATTTATTCAAGGCAATGCACAAAGTGAAATCAATATTCTTAGATTGCTTATACCAGGCTTGTAGCACTCACTACACACCACACCAATTGAGGATCAGTATAGAACACCCCTTAGGACAGTTCCACGAATGGACCAACCTCATTGCCACCTGAATCTGACTGAACAACCATTCACTGCCTTGCGCTGCTCAACACACTTGTTTTTGGCTCATATAAATTGGTCTTGTACTGCCTTTTTGACATCATATCCTAGCATATACCTTATTGGGCAGTGACAAGGAGGAGGCTGTACCTTGATTCTTAAAACCTTGCTTGGATTTAAAATTTTCAAAAGAAATATATGCTTGAAGTTTAATGAAACAACTTGATGTGATGATTCATGGAAAACCCTGTATTATAACAGAAGAATGATGGTAAAACTCCTTTTTGTTGATGAAGTTGTTTCCATGCTTTAAAATTACAACAATATGACCATGCAACCAAGTCGATTAATCTCCTCGACATGAGAATACATAAATGTTTTCATCTTGTTTGCTTGGAAACTGAAATCTCTTTCTTCAAGAAAAATTGATTGAAGATCCTCTGTAGTTCATTATTTTCTTCAAAACCTCCAATATGTATAGTTTGAATAGCATATCGTAAAGCACAATGTTCATATGTAGATCTACTTTACCCATGAGAAACATGCTTCTAGTACATGTATTTAGGTATTCTTCATAGCCTTTGCTAGCACAAAAATCATGCCTTGACACATGCTTTCTAAAACTTAACTTGAATTTTGAATCAGAAAATTTTCCTTTTAGATATTGCATGATTAGGTTCGAGTTTAGTATTATATATAATCCAAATACATATAATCAAAAAATCCTTGTATGGACTCAAATAGTCACCTAGGGCGTGGTTTGAGAGGTTTGAAAAGGCAATAAAAAGCTATGATTATATCCAGAGTCAAGCTGACCATGCACTATTCTTCAAGCACTCGAGAACCGGTAAACTAGCTATTTTGATCATGTAGATAATATAATAATGACCGGTGATGACAGTGCCAAAATTGTAGAACTTAAGAGAAAACTTACACAAGAGTTTGAGATCAAAGACTTGGAGGCTCTAAAGTACTTCCTTGGCATGGAATTTGCAAGATCCAAGGAGGGAATCTTCGTCAACCAACGAAAGTATGTCTTAGACTTAGTCAAATTGGAATGCTCTGATGCAAGACAACCAAAACTCCAATAGAGCCCAACTTGAAATTGCAGCCTACAAAAACCAAGGAGGTGGTAGATAGAGAAAAGTACCAAAGACTTGTGGGTAAACTTATCTATTTATCACATACTCGTCCTAATATAGCTTTTGCAGTGAGTGTGGTAAGCTAGTTTATGCATTCACCAGGATCAAAACACTTTGAGGTTGCCTACAGAATCTTAAGATACCTAAAGGGGACACCTAGAAAGAGATTGTTATTTCAAAATAGAGGATATTTGCAAATAGAAGTTTACACCAATGCAGACTAGACAAGAAGTGTAACTGATAGAAGATCAACTTTTGGCTATTGTACTTTTGTGGAAGGTAATCTTGTTATCCGGCGAAGTAAGAAACAGAATATGGTAGCCAAAAGTAGTGCTAAAGCTGAGTTCTATTCAGTAGCCCATGAAATTTGTGAGATGATATGGATAAAAAGATTACTTGAAGAATTAAAGTTTTTTATTCCCTCACCAATAAAAGTCTACTGTGATAATAAAGCTGCTATCTCTATTGCCCATAACCCAGTCATCCATGATAGAACAAAGCATGTAGAAGTGGACAAACATTTCATCAAGGAGAAGCTTGATAATGAAATAATTTGCATGCCGTACATTCCAACAATTGATCAAATTGCTGATATTCTCATAAAGGGATTGTATAAGAAATAGTTCGGATCTAGCAAGCAAACTTGCCATAGAAGATATCTTCAAACCAGCTTGAGGGGGGGTGTAAAAAAAGGAACCGGATCACACAATCAATGGAACCGTTTGGGCAACATTTTGAATTTTGAATATAGGAGAGATCTCAAGATCCATTTCTATCTTTGTATGATTATGATCATTTATTATTTCTATTTATTTTTGTATGATTACGAATGTAAATTCTTGTATATTTTCAATTATAAATATAGGTGATCTCCTCACCATATGATGTGAGAAAAAAGTTCCCACAATATTCCTTTCTATATATATATATATATATGAATATCAAGAATAGGAAAAGGCAAAGTAGTATGTCAAGTTATTTTCATATACTATCATGTCAAAAAACTCTTAATTACTCACTTCGAGGGCAGTCAGATCATTTGGTGACTTGCTAAGCATTGCCACATATTCTTGAAGTTTTGTCTGGCAAGTAATAAAAGCATCAATAAGCTGTTCATGAAACTTACAACAACTTACCTCTCACTACAATGTGAAACAATTAAAACCGCAAAAGCTAATACAAGGTAAATGGTATATGTGAAACATGACAAAATATGAATATACAAGAAATAAAATGAATACAAAACTACAGAAAACTGATAGCTGAATAACAATAGCGAATAGAATCACACAACTAGTTCATAAAAGTCTTAAGAAACTCGAATCAAGGAGGCCTGATGCTTTTATGGAAGACACATCATGAACAATAACCTGTAAATTAAAATCTAAGCAATATATGTTCACATTAGAATCAGAAATTCTATTATTTTATATATATAAAAAAAAGAAGATAAGTCCAAAAATCCATACCACGGTTGTGATCTATAACATATAAACCTATGTTTGAAATACCAAGAACCGATATACAATTGATTAAAAGTGGTACATGTTAGATATATGTGCCCTAGAAGCCAGAATTGGCTGACACTTGTAATACACTTCTAAGGGCAAAATTGTAATTTTGACTATAATCAATAAAATGGGTTATTTTCTATCACATATGTGTATTTAGTGTTTATGATACATTCTTTGAGTTAATGGTAATGATAATTCATATTTTCAAGAGTTGAAAATTTAAGACATGAATAATCATTATTAACTCATAAAATGCTCCCGACCATAGGATCATCACGAGGATGATGATTGATCCGGAAGATTGGTGTACAATCGCTTCTCTTTAGTAGATGAGTGTTGAGTCTACGGTGTGGAGACACCGGAGCGAGAGTACAGGTACTCGTTAGAGAACGAGGGCACTGAGCGTGACCACCTCGAGTAGTCATTAGGAAGTCTACCTTCTCGTCAATGACTGACTCGATGCTGCAGTAGTGTGTCTGGTTCTTTGACCTGAGGTGCATCGACAGTTCACCTTGAGGGTGTTATAGTTTGACTACACCATTAACTCGGTCTCCTAGCCATATGGAACCCTGAGGTGTATGTTGGCTATAGCATGTTCATTGTAGGAACTGGATTGCATCAAGATGGAATCTATCTACCTCGGTGGTAGAGGAGCAGCCCTATGATGATCATGAGAATCAAGTCCAGAAGCCCATGGCCATGGCAGAGTGAAATAATAGAAAGAGTTTCTATTTAGGTTTTCACATCGGACTTGAATCGAATGATTACATCATATGACAGAAACTAGGGTTTGACGAGTTCACCTTAACCCTAATCTGATCGGGGCTCAAGATAGAAGAACTTAATCACACAGGTAGCTGCACCAAGAGGTTCGCATTCAGCTCTGATGGGTTGCCACCATATACTGCTAGGTGTCACTGGTGGATTTTGGGAGCAATTAGAATGATTTAGATGATCGATCATTCTAGCTGTTCGAATCAGAAGAGTTCTGATCCATCGAAAGGAGTTTCGATGATGTCGATGATAGAGATCATGACATATCCCATTACCATACAGAACTGAACCTAACTGGGTCACACAAACAAGGGTTTGAATCTGGTGATCATCAATTGAACTGATCCAGTTCAATTGATCTGAATGAGATTCAATTAGGTTCAAGAAAATCGTGCTAGCACTCGATTGAACCTAACGTTCTTCTTTTACTATCATAAATAGTTGTCCTGACTGAGCCAAAGGAGTTTGTGCTCGAATCAGAGGCCTTCACTTGGTCTGACTGGAGCCTGTCCAAGTCAGAAAAGGGTTGTCTTATTTTGTAAGACAATACCTGCCATTTTTGGTCACCTGCCATTTCTCGTCCTTTGACTTTGGTCAAAAGTTGACCTTTGACTGGTCAAATGTTGACCATTGACACTTTGACTTCTGTCCATGTGTCATGCACCTATTGGAGAGCTGGTGGGGGCTTGTCCCCCTGCCAGAACCTGGCAAGGAGGAGGGCGCACGCCACCCTTGGCGTGTGCCCAAGCTGGAGGCGCCCAGGAGTCCCTGTTGGATAGGGACTCCATCTCCTTTTTGGATTTGATTAGACTTCTCCTAAGAACCAAGTTTGACTGGTCTTAGGCGCCATCTAAGGAGGAATCCAAGGGACTCTATTCCCACCAATCAGATTTAGATCTGATTTCACAAAGGGTTGTGATTGGTTGGGAAAGAAGAGGAGTTGGATCACGCATAGTCTATAAATAAGACCCTGCGCCCAACTCAAGAGGCAATTGAAAATTCCCACGCCCCAAGGCTGGTTCTCCTCTCCTCCTCCATGCCAAGCCCATCTTCTCCCTCTCCTCTCCACACCCAAAGTAGTTTGGGATCTTGGTTGGTGCAATCCAGACAAGAGAAAGGCGATAGAAAGCTAGAAGGCTGCACTGCTGCAAAGGACAACTGCTGATCTTCGAAAGATGTTTTGAAGATCCTCCAAATCAGATCCAAATCTGATTTTTGGAGACGTGATAGAGAAGAAGAGGATCTCCAGATCCAGCCCAAGTGGATACCGGTAGAGGTCAGGCACTTGCGTGGCTAGATCCAGAACCTTCCGCTGCTTACAGGATCATCAACGGATAATAGGATTACCCTACTTCAAGGTAAATTAAATTTGATTTAATTTATCTAAATTTTATTTTTATTATTAAAAAAATAAGAATCAGATCTAAAACATCCTAGATCTGATCTGGATTAAAGAAAAAATTTTTTGAAATATATCTCTTGATCCGATCAGATCTGAACGAACCTGGTCCGAAAAATCAGGATTTTTCCTTCAGTACACTACGTGCACCTTATCAAAGATCATGCTAACAAAAGGTATCCAATGAGTACACATAGCTACCCCTTCAAACATGCTTGGTATGCCCTTTTTTGCCTCTTAACTCCATTTCTGAAATTTTTTTCTATCATGAATTTTTGTCTAAATTATGTTTTTGTAAGAAATAAGGGAGGAGCGTTGAGTTAAATTATCCTTGTCAAGGTTTTCTGCATGCTGAAGTCATTAACATGCATAAATATCACATAACATCACATAACTTGCAATCTGAGATATGTTTAAAAGATGTGTTTTAAAATTAGCAATTGAAATGCAATGAACAAAAAATATGCTTATAATATCATTTAACAACGGTAGCACCTATAATCCAAAATCATTCAAATAATCACAACTATCATCAGTGATCACATGCAAGGCACTAGCTTCTTATCATTTTTTTGTCAACTTTTAATTTTTCAAAGAATTGACTTTTTTTTTTTGGTGCAGCAATTTATCTTTCTTTTTTTTGGTGATTCACCAATATTTTTTAAATGTAAATAGATTTTAATTCATTAAAATAGATAAGTTGTAAAAATAACCTTTTAAGAAAATGCAGCACCTATCTGAAAATGTGTAATTATCTGACAGAATAACTATATTTCTTCACCATATTTATTTTTTAATATTTAATTCAAAAATATAAAATTCAAAATAATTTTAAACTATTTGTTTGAGGACTTTTATAGACTGGCCCTTATGTATGAATGTGAAAAAATCAGCCAGAATGGAGAAGTTTCTATCAAGTTGGTTTGAAATTTACAACAATTATGGGCCTTAGCTTGGGCAGACCTTCCATCCAACCAACTGTGGGCAGAATTTTGGTAGCATCAGCACATCACTGCAAACAAGCTATGTTTCTTTTCGAACTAATCATTTTTAATTTTTATAACTATGCATAAAGAAAATTATTTTTTAAAAATCAATAGCCTAGAAAAGCTATTCCGGTGGGATTGTGGGTAGGCCCCTTTTTGATAATATATTCAAAAATCATCTAGACAAAAACCAATTGCTCAGGTTATTTCATATTTACATAAATTCTAGTATAGTATTTGGGGATGCAAAAAACCTAACTTCTGTTAAGTTTGATCTTGGGTTCATGCTCTAAGGCATGAGTTCAATAATCAAATAAGTTCTGTTACGGGAGAGATCCACGACTGGGACCAATCCTTTCGATTGGGGTGCACCAAAGGTGACTTAGTAAAGTCACACCTGATGTGGACTCAGGGCCACCAATTCAACCAGCTACATGGGTAAAGCTTGCGCTTGACGCCCATGACTAATAACGTCAATTCAAAGGAAGTGGGAGAGTTTCCTCCCTCGTAAAAAGGCTAGAACATGGCCTAACGGCCGGTAAAGCTAAGCCTAACAAACTCATAGATTCCAGCTAACGGCTTAGGGGCTGATCTCCATACAAATTAGGTACGAAGGGGAACCTCAAGTAAGGAAGAACGAAAAAACATAAGTAACTCCAGAGGTGAGAGTGGGAAGGACAACTCTCGCCTCTCTTCCAGCTCTCATTTCCTTCTCTCTACTCTTCCCAAGGCTTCGGCTAACTTAGGCAACGAAGGGTCCCCCACCGGAACACCCCCGGCGAGTGCAAACTTACTTTGCAAGTACCTCCAGCGTCGCAGGTCTTTGGCGGTGTCCAGCTCCAGACACATCAGCACCAACAAATTGGCACTAGAGGAAGGATCCTAAACCTCCCAGAGAAAAGAAAGCATGGTGCGGATGAGAGCGCAAAACTCCTAAGTCCTCCCACCAACAATCCATCCATCATAGCCAGAGCAATGCTACCCACGGATCCATTGCAGTGCTACCCATGGATCCATTGCGGTGCAACCTTCAACCACAATAGATCCACCGCCACTGACGCCCTAGCTCACTAGATCTAGGCACTAACCGGTGCTGTGCAACGACTACAACAAGCAATGAGCGACAACAACGGCGCATGGAGCCGAACCCCTAGGCGGTTCCTTCCCATCTCAGTTGGTGATCTCGCTCCTTGAGTCCCAGATCCACTTCCCGATGACCCCCCCATCGCTCCCCCACTATTGCAGCTTATTCCTCCCATCGGAGCCTAAGGGAGGAGGCACACTTAAGAAGCTCTTCTTCCACTGATGACTCGGTCCTGGCCTATTTCCCTAGGCCCAAAAGATTCGATGAGAGGAGGAACTCAAAAGGAGGGTCCAAGACATCGAACGCCACCTTGGTGCAGTCTAGAATGGCCTCACCGGAGTAACGACGGCCTTGACTTCAATTCTCAACCACCATTCTCTCAGACAATCCTAGATGAATCGATCCCAACTAGTTTAAGGTACCCCACGTGGAGCTGTGCAACGACTCCACGAATTCCCTCGATCACCTGCAGGGTTATAGATCCCTCATAATACTGCAGGGCACCTCGAATGCCCTCCTTTGCCTCGCCTTTCAGGCCACCCTCAAAGTCGGCGTAGGCATGGTATTCTGGACTCCAGCCAGGATCCATTCATTCGTTCGAGAAGCTCGGCAGGCTGTTCTTTACTAACTTTAGCAGCTGTTAACCCTAGTCAAGAAACTCTGATAGCCTCTTCTCTCTCCAGTAAGAGGAGGGCAAATCACTACATGGCTACATCGCACGCTACAACACCGCCACATTCAAAGTGTGAAGCCTCGACAAGTTAGTAGCGATGTTGGCACTCAAACGAAAGCTGCGAAATGAGTGCTATGTCTTCTCCCTCGACAAGAAGTTCCCAAGGGACTATACTAACCTGCTGGCCTGAGCTTTGAGATACGCTCAGGTGGAAAAAGCCCGAGAGTTGCACAAGCAAGCAGAAGGAAAGAAGACCTATGACAAAAAGAGGGATCGGAAAGATCCTCGAGCGGCCTAAGCTAAAAGAGAATCTACTCGACCGCAAAAGAGCTACCGACTGAGGAATCTGCCCTGACAATTTGACAGCTACACTCCTCGATCCATCTCTCGATCCCAGATTCTGATGGAGATCGAGGGTCAAGGGTATCTGTGGCGACCTCAGCCGATGAAGTCCCTTCTGGATAGAAAAAGCAAGAGAAAATACTATCGCTTCCACCGCGATCATGGCCATAATACTGAGGAATGCCACCAGCTCAAAGACGAGATCGAGATCTTGATCTAGAAAGGCCGCCTCGGCAAGTATGCTCGGGAGTGGCAAAATCAAGCGCCCGACGAGGACGACAATCGACCGACGGCTGGCATCATCAATATCATCTCCACCCTTGCTAGCGACGTGGGGGCAACGGACCAGATTGAGGAAAAGGAGACAGTGTTCGGAGGGCATCGTTCTCCTTCCTAATTTTTGAGAGAAGTCAACGGCGCCATTGTCGCACTGCCAACAACAACCAGCGATAATGTAAATATAATTTTAATTTGTAATGAAGTTTTAATTGACATTTTGTTTCATAATGCTCTTTTAAGGATAAAGTCTCCAACCACCCCAAGCGGAGTCAAATGAGGCTCGACCCCATAATGGTGCCTCTGGGGCAATTGCAAAAAGCTTATAAGGCTCGTGATAACCCAACAAAGAAAATCAGGTACCCTATTGGATCCTATGCGCAAGCTGAGCCTCGAACCTCTCGAGACTCAGGGATTGAAGGTGGCTCGACATCCAAGAAAAGGCGAGAAGCACTTCGAGGCTTCCTAGAATCTGGAGGTCCAGCCGGCATAAAAGACCTGAGGACCCCTGAGCCGATTCCTTACCATGCCAAGCAACGTGATGCTCCTTGCCCACAGGTAAGTTGAAGCGAAGGCAACGACAATGGAAGTGCAAGAGCTAACCCCCTCAAGGTCCCTACAACCAACCTGGCCCACTATAGCCAGCCTCAGCTCACTATAGCCAATACGATCCATTGTAGCCTATATAACCCACTGAAGCCAACCTAGCCCACTATAGCCAGCCTTGACCCACTATAGCTGATATGATCCATTATAGTTGATATGGCCCACTACAGCCAAGCTGGTCCATTATAGCCAGTCTTGGCCTATTGTAGCCAATACGGTCCACTATAGCCAACATGGCCCACTAAAGCCAATATGGTCGACTGTAGTTAGTCTCGATCCATTATAGCCGATATTAGCTGACATGACCCACTAAAGCCAAGCTGGTCCACTGGAGCCGGTCTCAATCCACTATAGCCAGTCTTGGCCCATTATGGCCGACTGAAGCCAATAAGGGTTAACTCATCCAAAGACCCCACCTAAAGAAAGAAGAAGAAGCACCAAACAACATATTAAAGAAAACTTCAACAAAAGGAGAACTTCATTTGAAAGGTTCATACTCATTCCAAAGAAAATTCAGTATAAATTGATCCTATTCAAGCAAAGCTCGACATTATAGAGAAAAGAAAAATACAAGCTTCAGGCTTAATCATCTTCCATGAATCCAATCGATAGCTTCAGGTGAAGAGCCGAGCACCACTCGACACCATCCTCGGCGAGAAAGAGAAGCCCTCTTCCGATGATCATGGGGATGGCATGGTCGATTTCTCTTTGGAAACCCATCCACCTCCAGAATATTCCTTTAAGGAGGGCCAGAAGACTACACTAAGGGAGTTAAAAGGCAAGCCCTCTAGAAAGGCCCAAGACCTTTCTATGGAGGACAATCATTAGAAGCCCCCAAACGGCCGCCACTGCAGCCACACGGACGAAGAGGTAGGATTTTCCAACACCTCCCATGCCAAAGTAGGATGCTGGAAGCATCTTGCGATTTATCAGAAAGAGAAAGAGAGAGAGAGAGAAGGGAGATCTTCCAAAATGGAGAAAAGTGCCAACAATCCTTCGACACTGGACAAGACAGCACCACCATGACATTATAGAAGATAACCAAGGCAATATCAATACCAAGCAGCAAAATCCCTACCTACAAAGGGGGCAAGCCCAAGCATGTTCAAACACCCCACTGATCGTGCGACAAATGTCGCCACCTAAAAGGCCTTAGAGGCTGCGCTTTATGGAGAGGAGGTACCAGCATTGAATGCAAAGCCCAATCAGATCTCCAAATTGTACAATTCTTTGTTGCACAACTCCTGAGATGGATAGTCTCCCTTGATCTGTGAAAGGCGATATGACACCAATCAACATCCAACGTTTGGCGTGCAAACAAGCCCGCAATTTTCAAAAGTTCATTCACCACATACTGACGAAGCGAGCGTTTCGAATAAGACCAAGGGAGAGCTCGGCTCAAGCATGAAAACTGACCTTGTTAACCCATCCAAATTATTCGAGTCCATGACCAAGGCAAGAGAGCCAACCAACACAAAAATGTTGCAAAGAGCGAAAAGCTTCATATGAAAGATAAATACAATAAAATTGCATTTTTTATTAAGTAAAAATTTATTTATAGAATGGCATCGAAAAACAAGTACAAAAAGGGAGAAGACCTAATCTTCATCTGAGGAAAATGCCCCTACTTTTTCATCACTATTCTCAGGGCGAAGGCTTCTCAAATCCAGCTCCGGGACCATCCACTACAAGTGTGCCTTGTAGTCTTGGAACCTCTAGATGAAGGCAGCCAAAGACACCTCGACGAGCTCGTCCTCAAAATCCGTCGAAGCCTTATACTTCGTGATGCACCTATACTTGACCTCGATGGGAATCTTTATTGCAGCCTCGGCAAACCCCTCTACCCCTGAGTGAGGAAGGGTCTACCCTAAGCCTTGCCAACCCTCCAGAGAGAGACTGAAGGGAGTCTGAAGTGGCTCGAACACAACCGACGCAACTGCCTGCGACAGCTCAACTGCTACTGACTTGTCCCTAGTCCCCACTAAGGGTTGCAACAGGAGGCTCCAGCTAGGTACTTCTAGCCCTGTTAGATGAGGACTTTCCACTCGAGGAGCTCATCTTCTTCACTGCCATTTTGCCATTTTAATGGACGACAGCAATGGTTTCATGGTTACAAGATAGAGAAAAGAGAATCTTCTCCTGACAGCTATCATAGTAAGAGAGCAACTGGTAGTTAGATGGCAAGAAATCCTATCAAACAAGTGGTCCATTTATATAAACCATCGATGATGCGGATTTGATAATCGAATCATCAGATCTTGCCACTTGGCCAGCCTTGAAGCGACGGATCTTGCGGCTTTTCATCGCACCCTTATCCGATCGGACCGCATGAGACAACTCGCAAGGCATGCCTCAGAACCTACCACCACTTGCCGCATGGTAGGCCCCGATGAGTCCCAGGGCAATCTCTAGATTTGTTTTCTCAAAGGCATCATCCTGCGACCCCTCGAGCTCCCTCCCCGATAAAAGCAATGCGAGTCGCAAAACGACGCATCATAAATTTCCAAGAGTCCTCCCTTCCAAGTGCAGTAATACGAATGTGTGCAGGAGGGAACCGAGTCAGTGGTTCAACTACCAAAGCAACTACTTCCTTCGCTCGAAGCCAAAAGACCACTTCGAACTCAGAAGTGGGGGCATGTGTTACTGGAGAGATCCCCGACTAGGACCAATCCTTTCGATTAGGGCACACCCAAGATGACTTGGCGAAGTCATACCTGATGTAGACTCAAGGCCACCAATTTGACCAGTTGCATGGGTGAAGCCTATGCTTGATGCCCACGACAAACAACCTCAATTCAGAGCAAGTAGGAAAGATTCCTCTCTTGCAAAAAGGCTAGAACATGGCCTAATAGCTAGCAAAAATAGGCTTTACAAACTCACAAATTCCGGCCAACAGCCTAAGAGCTAACCTCCATACAAATGAGGTACGAAGGCGACCCTCAGGTAAGAAAGAATAGAAAAACACAAGTAACTTAGAAGGTGGGAGGGGGAAGGAGAACTCTCTCCACTCTTCCAACTCTCATTTCCTTCTCTCTACTGTTCCCAAGGCTCCGGCTAACTTAGGCATCGAAAGGTCTCCCACCAGAACCCTCTTGGCTAGTGCAGACATTTTTTGCAGGTACCCCCCCAATATCGCAGGTCTCTGGCGGCATCCAACTCCAACCACATCGGCACTTCTCCGAAGCCCTAGGGTAACAAGTTCTAATCTTAATTTTATGGAGTTTCTCCTTACTTTTGCTAATATTCGCAAATTGGTGATCAGATTATTAAAACAAAATTATTAAAAAAGATATATGGAAAAAAATTATCCAGCTGGATGAAATTTCTAGCTCAAAAAATAGGCTTAGACTGGTTGATTCAATGTAAAAATCCATGTAGTAGATTTTGTCCTCTTCTTCCCTATTATTTTTACATTCAAATAGGCACACTGTTTATTCTACATATGCATAAAGAAAATTATTTTTAATAACCATCCTTTTCTAGATCACATTAGAGATCTACCCTTTAACCCACTTCCTGAGTGGTTTCTAGGCGTACCATTTGGTTGAGAGTGTTTTGGGATTCATTAAGGCCAAACCAGCCTTAGTAATAGTATCGTATGTAGTACACACTACATATCAAACTACTTGGTGTTCATGAAGGAAAAACAGCTTTTTCCTACCACAGGATCGGTTTGATCTGATTAGATCTATAGAGAATATTTCAAAAAATTTTCTACAGAGTCTAATCAGATTAGAGAGTTCTCCAATTTGATTTTAATGATCTGATATTAAATTTAAAATTAAGAATTAAATCAAATATAAACTTTATATCTGATTGGATAATCTGATTATCCTATTGATAATCTGCGGAAGCTCAAGGTTCTAGATTAAGCCACGCACATGCCTGGCCTCTACCAGAGTCCACTCGGACTGGATTTGGAAGTGCTCTCCTTCTAGATCTAATCGCCAAAAATCATATCTAAATCTAATTTTGTAAAACCTTCAAATCAACTAATGAAAGCAGCGCGCTGGTCTCACGAACGTCGTCTCTTTCCTTGAAACCTTCGCACCAATTTCTATAGACCTCTTGGAACCTTGGCCCAACCTTTGGGCATGGAGAAGAAGAAGAGGAGGGGCGTGGAGAAAGGGAGAGGACGGCTGCCTATGGGGCTTGAGGCGTGGAGCATAAAATCATAAGAAACCCTAGGACGCAGGGTCTCTTAAATAGAGCCTTGCACCACCTTAATGTTCCAATCAATCAAACAACTAATTGCTTGATTTGTTTCTGATTTCTTTACAAAATGTCTAGCCAACTCACCTCAGAATTGCCGCCCCAAATTTTCCATATTTGCCATAGAAGATGGATAAGGAAAGAGGGAGGAATTAGAGTATGCAAGGAACTCTTCCTTCTCTCTTAGAATTTGATCTCTATCAAACCTCTTTAACTGGTCAAATCTAAAATTTGACCAAGTCAAAGCCTATCCACTTTGGGCGCACACCTAGGGGGACGTGTGCCCTCTCCATGCCGTACCAAAAAGTGGGGTTGCACGCCCCTAGAAAATTTCTAGGGGGAGTGCGCCCCAAATCCCTTCTTTCTTACAACAGGGTCAACCTTTGACCCTGGTGTGCGACAAAAAAGGCAGGTGATCAGAAATGGCAAGTATTGTCCAAAAATCATCTGATGAATTTAGACAACCCTATTCTGACCTGGATAAGTTTCAGTCAGAATTTCAGTTGAGACGAGCCAGAAAGACTACAAAAGAAGAATGTTAGGTTCAATCATATACTAGCATGATTTTTTTGAACTTAATTGGATCTAATCCAAATCAATTGAACTGACTCAGTCCAATTGATCACAACCAGACTCAAACCCTTGTATGTGTGATCCGGTTAGGTTCAATTCCGTATGGTAATGAGATATGCCATAATCTCTATCATTAACATCATCGAAACACCTTTCGATGAATCAGAACTTTTCTGATTTATACAATTAAAATGATTGATCATTCTAATTGCTCCCAAAATTCAGTAGTAACACCTAGCAGTATATGGTGGCAATCCATCAGAATTGAAAGCAATCTCTTAGTGCAGCTATCTGTGTAAATCGATTCTACTATCATGAATCCCGACAGGATTAGGATTTAAGGTAAACTCGTCAAAACCCAACATCCATCATATGAATGAATCATTCGATTTGAGTCCGATGTGAAACCTTAATAGAAAATTCTTTTCTATTATATCACGCTGCCATGGCCATGGGCTTAAGGACTCAATCTCATGATCATCATAGGACTACTCCACTATCGAGATAGATAAATCCCATCTTGATGCAATCCAGTTCCTACAATGAACATGCTATAGCCAATATACATCTCAGGATTCCAAATGACTAGGAGACCGAGTTATGGTGTAGTCAAACTATAACACACTTAAGGTGAATTGCCGATGCTCCTTAGATCAAAGAATCTGACACACAACTGCAACATCGAGCCAGTTATCGACGAGAAGATTGACTTCCTTATGACTGCTCGATATGATCACGCTCAGTGCCCTCATTCTCTAATGAATACCTGTACTCTCATTCCGATGTCTCCACACCGTAGACTTAAGACTTGTCTACCCTAAGAAAGCGATCGTACACCAACCTTTCAGATCGATCGCCATCCTCGTGACAATCCTATGGTCGAAAGCAGTTTATGAGTTAATTATGAAAATTCGTCTTAAATTTTTAATTCTTAAAAATATGAATTATCATTACCATTAACTCAAAGGATGTATCATAGACACTTTTAAATACACACCGTGATAAAAAAATAATCTTTTTATTAATTTATGGTCAAAATTATAAAATTGTCCTTAGAAGTGTATTACAAATATCAGCCAATCTAGCTTCTAGGGCACATATTTAATAGTTCAAACCTTGAATGCCTAGAAACAAAGCGCATGTGATTTGGAGGTTTTTATTAATGCATCAACTTAAGGTTACACTACGAAATGTTTTTCTAATTAAATATCTTCTAGTTTTGTTGAATAAAAAAGAGAATCAACAAGATGTCTTTTATTATTATTTTTATATTGTAAGAGAACACAATGATGTTAGGCTTTGATAAATAGGTCCCTGTAAGTATTTCAAAATCATGCTAATGAAATTCTACATATGCCTGCATATCAAATCAAAATTTATACCTCAAGTGTTGCTTTCTGTTTTTCCGTAAGTTTTTTCTCAACTACAGTAGCATCCTCACTAGGGCCAACACTGCAACAAGCAAACTAAATCGATGAGACTTAAGAGGTTCTCAAACCTTGTTGAAAGATAATATTTCTAGTACAATTATCATTATAAAGACAAGCATCAATTTCTTGAAAATTATTAAAATATTAAGTTGTTCTATTATAAAGATAATGATATGAAGATCACAGTGATTATTTTACTCTAATTTAAGAATGCACGTAAAGACTTCCGATAGTTACAGATATTATTGAAAAGCAAGACAGTATAAGAATTTGAAAAAACAAACGTAAACAAGCTAGGAAGTTTGAACAAAATGTAGATAGTCCAAATAACAAGCTAAGAGAACTCCTATACAATGTGCTTGAAACTACCTAGTTTAGCATCTCTGCTCATGGAAATGTATGCAACAATAATGCAATGTCTCATGATCATATTAGTCACTTAATATGGTTATGAAGGATTCAAACACTGTAAGTAGAGTATGACAAAAATTGGCCATGCCAAATGACTGATAAAAGTCTAAGTGCACATAGCGCACAATGTTTGATGCATATATAAGGTGATACATTCTGAAACTCAACTCATAAGAGACATCATGTTCCTGAAACAATTGTGCCACCTTATCTTATTTTATCAAAAATCAAAATACTATGGCATGAACTGTAGTGGAATAGGTTCATACAATGCAATCTAATCATATTTGCAACCAAACCTACCTAGATTGACCTAAACGGAATTTGGATAGATTCACGGCTATTCTTTTTCTATCAAAAGAAATACCCTCCCTTTATCAACAAAACTTGAATATAATCAAATCAAAGCTAAGAGAAGATATAGCTTAAGAGCAATAGATGTAGTGCACCTTTGGAAACAGGTGAAGAAATTTATTATCTTAACTCACACAATGCAGTTTAAGAATCAGAGGTCTCTAGAATTTTCAACTTGAGAACTGTTTGTATGCTAATATGTTCCCCCCAAGACACTTACCACACTTTGATTTATTGAATTCTTGTGAATCTGATTCAATTTATAGCAGATAAGATCAAGCTGGAATAACACAGCTTCGACAAAAACTGTATTACAGCTTAAACAATTTGAAAGTTACAAATTCTTTAACAAATCCAGTAGTTTATAAGTGATCCCAACAGATATGGAATGAATTCAAGTGATTTATTTTCTCTAATTATTTTCTGCAAAACTTAATAGGTACGGTAAACAACACAACAGAATGCATCACTATGTTCATGTTTCAATATCTTATTAGAATATACCAACTGACAAATATTAGAGATGAAGAGTATTTTTACCTTTCAACCATCCATTTAAGAAAAAAAAAAACTTAATTTTATAGTATTTATTGATATTTCACACAGAATCTATTTGAACTCATTTATGTCGTATGGCAAATATGATGAACCGTGTGTTGTCAAGGGAATTTTAAAATAATCATCACCACCATCATACACGTATTATTAGAGAATGTAATTTCGTTGATGAGTTAGACAACTCATTCATATGTTAAAAAATCACCATTAGTCAATACAAAGTGATGAAAAGCAGTTCAAACAGGAAATTTTTCAAAATCAAATCTTGGTAACAATCTATGTAGCATATCCATTTGTTCTAGATGGTGCAAGCACTCAGCAAGAATGTCACATAGATCAATGGTGGTCATGAACCCGCCCTGTTATTTTTCAGACAATGGAGCCCATATATAAACAGTATACATAGATTAAATTAAGGTGCACAACACGATAAATGAAGCAAGATCAAAAAAAAAAGATATATCTACTATAATGCATGTAACTACCACATGCCTAACACAAATTATACATGTTAAGTCTGCTATATACATCATAGTCATTGAACCCAAGCCAGAACTAACTTCACTGAGGGGCCAGGTCACTGGGTCACTAATCTGACCACTGTATCTACCAGGGATTCGGGTAGGCTCATCATTAGAATACATTTAAAATTTCAAAAATACAGAAAAGTATTTGTAATATAAGAGAAATATGCATACATATTGATAAATTTTCTACTTTAGATGTTACTCTTTAAATCATGTTTGGCAAAATAGAAAGTATCTATGAATCATCAATCTTTTATAAGTTTTGAATAATATGTGGGACTTGTTCATACTTTTAATTATTTTAAATAATAAAGTTTTGAAATATCCAAAAGAATAAGACGAAGTATACTTATTTTTTGATTTTCTACCAAAGAAAAGAAATTGATAGATCTTTTTTTGATGGGAGAATTGGTTATTAAAAGAATATCATAATCTAATTGAAATAACTCCATCTAGTGGCATCAATATAAAGTATAATAAATCATCATAACAGAACAATCATGAAGTGTACCATGCTGTTTGAGTTTGTGATCATATAGAAAGTTGGGGTCAAATCTGTCTTTAAGCATTATCCTCAAACTATTTTTCTAAGCCCATTGCTCTCGCCAACCCGCTTCTCCACCCACTCAGATTACCAATTTTTCTAAAAATGATCTGACCCAACCCAGTTTTACTGGGTCAAATGCATTTTCCGTCTGATTGCAAAAGCGGACCATATAGGGGGCAGTTTCACTCATTTTCTGGTCCAACTGGCCAGTCCAGTCCAGGATTAATAAATATGATATACATTGGTGATCTGTTCTCTAATAGCTAAGTTTTGGGGGTCAACTTGAAAGAAAATAAAGTGACTAAAGATAAACATGTAATGCTAATAACAACGACATGCCTCTGCAAATAAGTACCACATGCCTGCACAGAAATCATACATGTTAAACCTTGCATACATTGTTGACCCATTTTTAACAACTTTTGGGTACACCTTGATATATCAACAAACCACTTGATCCCAAAAGCTTAAGCTGTTTAGGAAAAGGTCGATGATATATATCAAGCTTAATCCCCCTTCCCCCAAGGATGCCCTTGATGCAACACATGAACCATGAACATGGAGGATAAATGAGTCAGGATATAAGATTAGTCAAGATGACAACCTGCCTAACAAATAATTTATTTTTGAGGGATTTAAATCTGCATCATTCAGAAACATCATCCCTGAAACCATAATGGTTCTTGACTAAATAAGTGGAAGAATATCCAAGATCACTGACTTTAGGAGCCTGCTGTAGCTTGCATATTATACTATTAACAAATGAACTCTGGATATTGTTGTATTGAGAGGATAAGAAAAAGTATAATAAATGACAGAAAAGAAGAAATGGATGAAAGAAAGAAGGGAGACAGGTAAGTTTGGTCATCTAACCTTGCCGAACATCCTTATTGTTTTCTCAATATATTATCAAGTTAAGGTGAACATAGTTGCATTTTAAAAAAGTCCCAGTTTGATAAAAACATATAAGAAACCAATCAGCTTGAATACACAACACACAAGAAATTTAACATGAAGCAGGCTGCAACCAAGAAATTATGGTGTAAGAGTTAAAAAGTTATGAGGTGAGCGGTAAAAGTGGCAAAGGTGTTGAGTCCAAAGGACCAGTTCAGGCTGTGCTTAAAGACATACAACCAATGATGAAGTACCATAAGCAATGGAAAGATATTGGTGAACAACAGTAGTTCAAATCTTACAACTGAGATAATGATCTGTAGTCAAGTTGTTGCAGTGGCCAAACAAAGCATGAGCAACTATGAAGTTGATGAAAGAAAGCTTATCAAATCACTGATGTGTCTTTTGATGGATATTGCAAGAGAGCATGAGCAACCAAGTGATTTTTGTATGACTTTGAGAATGCAGAATTCAAGAGGGTTGAAAATTGTCACTCTACAATAGATTTCAACTTATATTAATAGGCTCTAATGTTATGATCATTAGTCATTACTATATTGTTATCTTTTTTCAACACAACCAATAATTTAAGAAGAGGATCAATTCCACAAATAAACAAGAAAACCATACTCAAATGGATAAAGTGTGATTTTTCCTTTTCTTAGGCAGGCTTATTACTAATGGCTACATGCCTGACAATAGATGACCATTTAAAAGCATAGCACGAGTCCAAAACAAATTTGGTGCATCTCAGTTAATATATCATAGGCAATAACGTTCCTTAGGCAAGAATGACATCATGAAAAGGCATATGAATTTCATTACCTTCCAGATGGGAGAAAGTCCCCGAAAGCAAAAACCAAACCAAAAACAAGAACAGCTGCTCCAACTCCCAACTATCTTGCATTGAAGTCCAATCAGATGATGTAGCTGACTTGTAGCCTACATACTGATGATTTTTCAATTAGAATTTTGAAAAACATTGAGAAGATGCCCTTTACCTTGGTACCAAGACCGATTGTATTCTGTTCTGATTCAATAGGTGCATCATAATCTATTGCTTGATTAAGTTTGTCCTCAGCTTTTTTCTGCTCAAGTGCAGACCTAGGTATATAATTTAAAAAGTCATGATATGTGCAATTCAAGGAGTAATGAATATGTAGGATATTTTCAAGAACTAAAAACTTGTCATGATTCAGCCTGTAGAGGTCAATTAAAAAAAGAATGCACAGGAGCAAGACTGCATATCAAAAAACTTCAAATCAAGTTTCCTGTTTTGTTTTAGAAGAATCAGTGCCATAGATAGTATAGGTTTTTTCTAGCAACTCTTTCATTAGCCAAAACCTTATAATCATAGAATAAAGAACATTCTAACAAATAAGCAACATATTTCTCTCACACAGGATGCTTTTTTTGGGTAAAAACTCACATAATGCTCAAGAAGCAAAAACAGTGTCTACACTAAAGTACTTACTTAAACCATGAACAGGTGGCAGAAAACAGAATCATTAATTTTTTGCAACTGTGCGAACTAAGAATAGTTTTCCCCTCCACTCTTGCCTACTACTTGAGTAAAAAGTAGCAGTTGCCAACATGGGGTTGATCACATACCACAAAAGCATCAGTTTGCAGATATCTATATTGCTACATGGATTCTACTTCTGGTTCTAGCTCAATGTCAAATGTGCTACTAATTTAGTCAAACTCCTTGGTCACCCACGCCTCTTCTAATTCTTCACAAGTATCTGGACCATGAAATTCCGTACCGATCCGAACCGGCCGGTACACCCCCTACCGTACCATACCAGTGGGGAACCGGAACGGTTCAGGCTGATTTTTTGAAAAATGGCCTGAACCGGTCGGTACGGTACGGTGTGGATCAGTACAGTCTGGTATAGGGTGGTATGAGGCGGTACAGTCCGGTATGGGGCGGTACAGAGCGATACAACATGCAAATTTTTTTTCTCTTTTTTTGGCCATTGGAGAGATTTTTTTTTGATTTTTTTATTATTGATACAGTATGGTATGGTATGGTACCATACCATACCGGCCAAAAACCGGTACCGGTTCTTGAAACCTTGATCTGGACCATGGATTGGAGTATGTACTTCACTAGTCCATACTGGACACACCATAATATGTCAAACTAGCAAGGTACCTAATATCTATACCAGTACACACTTTGATATCATACTGTTCTAACATGTGGCACTACACTTTTGCTGTGTTGGCACCAACAAGTGCACTGTGTTTCATATGGTGCCGTATCATACCGGTCCATGCCTTATCGATACCGGCACCAAGATCTAGACCCTCCTAACTAATGGCATCTCTAGCCAATGATGCACATGTTTAAACCATCCTTGAGAGTGTTTGCTGACCATACAAGTTATCCGACGATTTTCCATCAAACACTTACCATATGCACTTGTGAAATCTTGTGGATAACCTTTTCTTTCTATTGATTGGATTCATGTTTATCATGTGGATGATCCTAGGGAATTTAAAATATATATATATATATATATCATCAAATATGATTCAGTTTAAGCAAAACTTACAGGGAGCATTATCTTCCTTTCTTTTCCTGATACAATCAAACATCATAAAACATGGTACCATCATCACTACATTTTATGTTCTTAGCACTCATAGAATGTTGCTATCTTCCCATCACACATAAATGAAATGATCTATAAAATGCAAAATGAACCAATGTAAAGTAATTCGAAGACAAGGGTTCCAGCACCTGTGGCCATGGGAGTGGCTTGCACATGCTATGGCAAAATAAAGAAAAATATTAAAACCATAATTATTGGTACAGGTCAATACCCTGAAATATATAAGCATGCATGTTCCATGCTGACACAGCACAATATGATACATGTCCAAAATTATTAGTGTTTGAATCCTTGTCCTCAGATAAGCTTGATTTTGAAATGACTACCACCAGCACGGAGGAACCCATATCCAGAATCACCAGTTTGAAAAGTTAATAGAACTAATGGTAGTGAATAGAGAAAACACTGTATAACATATAACCAAGATGTTTTAAACCTAATAATGTAGATTAAGCATATTTATATGACTCAATTAGAAGCAAAATTGGGAAGTAATATATTTACCTTCTGACATTCTCCACTTTCTCCAAGAATTGCCGATCTAAGATTGCATCACTTGATTTTCGATCAATACCACTACTTAATTGAGGTGCCCCTACAAGAAAGAAGTATTTTTAAGAAACACTAAGCCAAATCTAGAGTATCATTAAGAAATGGATACAGATAAAATCAACCAATAAAAAGCCCAGAGTCCAAACAAATCACCAGAAAAAAGAACAATTAAATAGTGATCTGGTGCCTTATAAACAACAAAAGTGAGATAGTTTCTTGAGCATGCAAGTGAATAAAACCCAGAAACTTAAGCACATGAGAAATTAGTTTCAAATTACAAAATCTGAATTTGCATATGTTGCTAGAAAGGTGACTCAGAGATGCTCAACTTGTATGAAACCCACTAGAGTATGGCACATACTGAATACATTGAACAGCACTCTTATAGTAGCTATACTTGCATGTACAACAGGACTAAATGTAAAACCCAGTAAAATGGTCTCCATGACCAGGACGCTAGTGAGCTGGTCAAGGAAGATGTGAAATTGTAAATAAATTGAATAATAGACTCAACAACAAGAGCTTCAGTCAATGATTAATATCTGTTCTATCCAGCCCACCCCAGCTGTGAAAAATAATTTTATATGAAAAAACAAAAAATATCTTGACCCAACTTAAGATTGACACCTGGCACTAGGTGACATGATAGCAAATACTGAGATGCTTAAAACTAGAAAATAAGATCCAAAAGTAGTGCAGATACCCTAAATTCAAAGTTTGATGACATGTCTATATGACAGGACAAGAAAAACCAACAAGATCAAATACAACAGAATGAGATGGTAAGAAATCATGGTATTTAGAACACATACAACGAACTTACGCTGAATTCTTGATTTAGGCTTTCCAGAAAATAATTTGCTGCATCAAAATGACACAATTTTTAATGAATATTTGACGAAAAGAATAAGTATGCTAACAGGAAGAATAAAGCAGCTCTAGCTAAGAGAAAAGCTAAAGTACAACTAAATCAGCAATCATTGATGGTGGAAAAAAAAAATTAATTGCAAATTTGTCAAGTATAAACATATATTCTTAAGATACAAATCACTAACTTATTAATTATTAATAAAGGTAAAGGTCGTTGGACTTTCTGAAACATCAACTTTATGTATGATATTAAAATTTGAAGAAATTCATAACACAGATTTTACCAAAATATATAATAAAATTAAAAATTCATTGTTCCTGACAATAATTGCTCAAAACTTTAGGGAAAAGTAACAAGATTTTGCATCGGATGAATGTATATTAATGTCCAAGAAACCTACATTTCCCTTTTTTATTTTGAACCAAGAATAGAGAACAGTGGAAATTAGACTTCTATAGTTTTATAGTAATTTGTGCCCTAGAGATGGAAACTTCCACAAAAATAAGATAGTCACTATAACTTAACTGCTAACAAATTAATGCTTGGATAAATTTACCCAGAATTGACTCTCTTGGGACTAAACACCACAATATTTCAAATTTCTTCAAACTCACAAATAACAGTTTAATCTAGCTAACATGCTCCTCAAAGATTCAATCTATCACAAGCAACCAAGTCCAACTGACACAGCAGGAAAAGAAAGACAAGATGATTTGATCAACAAGGTTATGCTTTGAAGTTCAACACACAAATAGAAGAAAAATAGATTGAAGAATTCTTCACTTGGCAAAAGAAATTCTCTCAATAAGAATTTTATTAATATCTCAAAAGCTCCCTTACAAATGTATTACATGCATATTTATAGGACATGATACCCTAACCTTAATTCAAGTATTAAACCCGATGCAGAATCATTCTTGATAATAAGAAAACATACTAGAATTATTCTATTACAAATACGGAAATGTGACGAAATTTTGATATTGTCCCTAATTCAGGCATTAAAATCCTTCAATGCTTCGCATGGTCTAGTTGATCATATACCTATTGGCTGCACCTTATGCTGCATCACATCTCCCCCATCTCAAAAGTAAAAAATAAGAGAAGAAAAACCCAACAAAAATCATAGGCTTACAGACGTTGATTACTTAATTTCTATTTCAGCTAACAGTAATGTAGATCTATCAATTGGGTTGATCTCAACTGTTATATCAAAAAATTCAATTTTGGCAGAGACTTCAAACCTAATCACAGCGTGCCAGTAACACATTCTATTAAAGTTCCATACGGTCATTTTCTAGGCACATCAAGTGTTGAGGATGCATAATATTTTTGTGTGAATAAATTGCCAACACTTGAGAAGCACAAGTGCAAAAAATAACTCTTCATTACACAAGATATGTAAATAATCTATCCAAGAGTCTAGCTTAAACACTAGTGAAAATGAACTGCAATACCTAACATGAAGGGATTGGAGGATGTAGGGTCTAACTCATGGTTTGTAAGTATGTACCTTAACCACAGATTTCCTATTTTCAAGTAATAACTATACAAGGTTTGGTCTAGTGACTCCATAATTTTCCCACTTACTTCAACACTTGCAGATTAAGTTCATGAGCTAAACAAGGAATCAGCTGAAACAAATGCAAATGACTAGTTTTCAAGCAGTATAAAAGGATGAAACCAAAAGGGACCAACAACATGCACAAGAGAGACCATAGACAAACAAATTGTTCAAAATAGAACATGGATAAACATAAGGCATAAATATGGCATACCTTGATTCTGATGCAGAAGGCATGCTCTCCTTTAATTTCTTCGTATCACTATTCTACAAGGAGAACAAATAAAAGACACTCAAATAGATAAATATAGAAATGTGATATGATGTAAAGGTGGGTCATAATCTATAATATTGCTAACTAAAACTTAAAAATAAGAATATTATGGAATGCCACCTATACAAGAATCTTAGATCAATGTCCAAGAAGAGGCATCTAAGTCGTATCCCAAATTGGAAAAAGTACAACTCCATTTAGAAATATTTTGAGTTAAACTAGGTGGAAGAGAGACTGTGTTTCATTGGAATGTGGAAGATATAATTTATAATGACTAAATAACTTAAAGAAGCACAACAAATTTAAACAAAATATTCTAATATTTTTAGCATTGAAGAGTTAAAGAGCAGTTTTACATGGACATGGACATATCCAAGTGTATGACTTGGCAAGTAGAGAAGAGAGAGAGAGAGAGAGAGAGAGAGAGAGAGTAACAAAATGAAAGAAACAATTTTAACTAAGAAGAGAACATTAAAAGAAACTATATGTCAAGATCTTTTCTTGTCCAAATATCCCTATTAGCAAGGATATAAAGAAAAAAGATGGCATTCCACCACATTATTTTAGTACCTATATGATCTTTATAAATAACAAAAGCCCCCTTCCAAATGTCATTACAGATTTACAGTAATACAAACTCATTATTTTTTTAAGGAGTTCAACTCTCTACCAATCTCTAAGTGCTACAACCAGAGATTCTGATAAGTATCCAAAGTATATGACATATATTGGATCCAGATATGTATCTTATATGGATTCTTGCAGGTGGAAGCAAGTTTCCAGGTAATACAATTGAAGAGGCCCGGTCAAGCAAGACAGTATTTTTCTTTTTTTCCAAACACATTGAGAACGGGATAAGATATTCTTAAACAAAATGAATTGCAAAATATCCCATGAGAGAATTTTCATTTGCATCAAATTTATATCTTGATAAAAGATGTTTTCTACAGGAGAATCAATGAAAGTAGATGTATTCTAAGGTAATAAATTTTCTTGAAATGTTTAGCAGCACAATTTCTAAAATGTGAACAAATTGCACAAATATGCAAAAAAACTTATCTTCTGCTATATGTGATCAAACTGCAAAAAAATTACCTTTTCTTTCTTCATAGGTTCAGTCCCGAAACCACGTCTCTTTGAAGCTAAACAGATTATACTATTAGTCTCACAAATTTCCCAATTGTACTTATTTGACTTACATCTCCTGACAAGTATGCTACTTCCAGAACCTGGAATGTACACCTACAATTTCCAATGCTCAGTTATGAGAAGATATGTAGACTCTTTCAAAAAAATATCATAAAGAGAATGAAAGAAAGCTCTAAGCTCAATAGGCTTTATAACTATAAAGAGTTTTTACCATTTAATCTTCTCGATGAAGAAATCAAAATTGGATAAAAATGATATTCAACACAAATATCAATTTGTTTGTCTGTGCACGCAAAAATGAATTGCACCCAAGCGAATTAAAATGTTGAAAGTGGATTACCTTTTTCCCATTGAGAGGATCCCAGACTTTGTTAATCCATTGGTAAGAAACTTCTCTAAGAAGATACTTTAGAAATGATATTATTTTCATCAAAAATAAATTTATCAAGCCCATCTATCAACCACCAACATTGAATTTAACTGTCAAATTCAACCTGCTGTAGTTGTTCTACGATAACAGATAGTGCATGCCTTGTATGGTTTCACAAGTCCTCCAAATTAATCATATACACCTAAGAGAACATGCAACATAAACTCAAAATGTCGATGACCAATACAGGTATGTATGGATCCCTTGAGCCATAACATGCAAATATAGAGCCTTTCTTTAGTCCCCCTATTACTTATCCAGCTCTACCTCTTTCCTTTCTGTTTAGACTACCTGACCTTTCCAGGGTCCGGAACAAACTCTCTGCACTTATTCATAAACTTAATAAATTCTGCTGGCTTCTTTGACACACTTTCTTCATGAAAAAGGGTCATGCTCGATAACCATACAATCAAAGCAGTCTCTCCCGACATCATGATTTCAAGTAGAATCTTAGGTAGTTTACCCATTTTTAGTTATACCCGTCCAAAATTAGCAGCCATATGAACAAGTAAAAGGAAACAGCCTTTGCTATTCCCCTTGAATAGAATCTTGTCTTTCACAAGCTGAGAGCAATTCAAGTAGTATCCTCTTTTTATAAATTTTAATAAATTCAATTCTTGAGAGTAATTTCACTGTTTAACAATATTTCACCAATTCAGCAAAAGAAAGTTGTGAAAAAGAAAAGCTGGAGGCAAATTAGAAAGAGAAAGCAGAATGGCGGATCGCTTACCGCTGCGGGGAGGCAGACATCCATGCCCGGAGAGCGGAGGCGGTGCGTAAGCCAAGGAAATAACGGGAGCGCAGGGAGTCGAGAGGTCTGGTCCCAGCAGAGAAAATGGATCGCATCATATTGCGATCTTTTGGCTATCACTTGCCCACGCCACGGTGGCTGGGGGTGCCTGATAACATCCGACGCCTACTTGCATCGCGGACGAGGTCGCCACAAGCTGCGGTCGCAGCAATCTCAATTATGGCGTACACCCCTGCCAGCATCAATCTAATTCTCGGTGCACCAATCTAATTCTCTCAGCATCGCATACAATATAATAATATTATATTATTTTTTATTAATTTATATAATTATTACTTTTTTAATAAATATTTAATATTTATAATATTTAAAATTTTAAATGATAAAAATAATTTTTAAAAAAAATTACGATATCTCTTCATAAAAATTATGACATCCTAAAGAAAATATAATATTTTATTTAAGAGCTGTTAGATATATGTGTCCTAGAAGTCAAAATTGGCTGACATTTGTAATACACTTCTAGAGACAAAATTATAATTTTGATTAAAATTAATAAAATGAGTTATTTTCTATCACATATATGTATTTAGTTTGTGTGATACATCCTTTGAGTTAATGGTGATGATAATTCATATTTTTAAGAGTTGAAAATTTAAGATATGAATAATCATTATTAACTCATAAAATACTCTCGACCATAGGATCATCATGAGGATGATAATTGATCCGGAAGATTGGTGTACAATCGCTTCTCTTTAGTAGATGAGTCTTGAGTCTACAATATGGAGACACCGGAGCGAGAGTACAGATACTCATTAGAGAACGAGGGCACTGAGCGTGACCACCTCGAGTAGTCATTAGGAAGTCTACCTTCTCGTCAATGACTGACTTATTGCTGCAATGGTATGTCTGGTTCTTTGATCTAAGGTGCATCGGCAGTTCACCTTGAGGGTGTTATAGTTTGACTACACCATAACTCGGTCTTCTAGCCATTCGAAACCCTGAGGTGTATGTTGGCTATAGCATGTTCATTGTAGGAATTGGATCGCATCAAGATGGAATCTATCTACCTCGGTGGTAAAAGAGCAGCCCTATGATGATCATGAGAATCAAGTCCAGAAGCCCATGGCCATGATAGAGTGAAATAATAGAAAGAGTTTCTATTTAGGTTTTCACATCAGACTTGAATCGAATGATTACATCATATGACAGAGACTAGGGTTTGACAAGTTCACCTTAATCCTAATCTGATCCGAGCTCAAGATAGAAGAACTTAATCACATAGGTAGCTGCACCAAGAGGTTCGCATTCAGCTCTGATGGATTACCACCATATACTGCTAGGTGTCACTGGTGGATTTTGGGAGCAATTAAAATGATTTAGATGATCGATCATTCTAGCTGTTCGAATCAGAAGAGTTCTAATCCATCGAAAGGAGTTTCGATGATGTCGATGATAGAGATCATGATATATCCCATTACCATACAGAACTGAACCTAACTGGGTTACACAAACAAGGGTTTGAATCTGGTGATCATCAATTGAACTGATCTAGTTCAATTGATCTGAATGAGATTCAATTAGGTTCAAGGAAATCATGCTAGCACTCGATTGAACCTAACGTTCTTCTTCTACTATCATAAATAGTTGTCCTTACCGAGCCAAAGGAGTTTGTGCTCAATTAGAAGCCTTCACTTGGTCTGACTGGAGCCTGTCCAGGTTAGAAAATGGTTGTCTTATTTTGTAAGACAATACCTGCCATTTTTGGTCACCTGCCATTTCTCGTCCTTTGACTTTGGTCAAAAGTTGACCTTTGACTGGTCAAATATTGACCATTAACACTTTGACTTCTCTCCACGTGTCACGCACCTATTGGAGAGCTAGTGGGGGCCTGTCTCCCTGCCAAAACCTGGCAAGGAGGAGGACGCATGCCACCCTTGGCGTGTGCACAAGCAGGAGGCACCTAGGAGTCCCTGTTGGACAGGGACTCCATCTCCCTTTTAGATTTCGATTAGACTTCTCCTAAGAACCAAGTTTGACTGATCTTAGGCACCATCTAGGAGGAATTCAGGGACTCTTCCCCCCAATCAGATTTAGATCTGA
>QRFJ01002536.1:154770-201672 GCA_006176705.1 Cocos nucifera | reverse complement strand
AAATTAGAAAAAAATATCATGAAAGAACATCGACAAAATAGATACATCAGACCACGTATCAGCATCTGAATAGTCGGCAACATATCTCACTATCCAATCAGTAGTATTATTCGTCTCCCAAAATACATGTCTAATATTGATGGAGACACACTTATGCAACACGTGCCAGATATCATGGAGAAGCATGTTGGAGGTTGTGCTCCCCTCCCGCCTTCGAATCTAATTAACCACTATGGTCGAGTCTCCTCCACCATCAATCAATCAGCCCAAAGTCATAATCTCGCATAAGTAATGTCCTCTCAGACGGCCCGCAGTTCAGCAGCTGGAACAGTAGTCTCAAAGAGGTGGTATCCGTCGATAGCGATAAATCTAGAGTATAGGTCCTTGATCACGAAGCTAGCATCATCATGTCCATCATCAAAATTGACCTCGAGAAAGGTCGGAAGTGAGGGCTCTCAAGAAATGAACACCCTATGGGGCACTATATGAGCGAGGGGAGGGAGTTCCAGATGTTCCAACTCCTCAGGCATCTCGATCAGCAACAACTCTAGAATCTCGATAGCTTGAGAAGAAACTCTTTCAAACACAAATCTCGTCAACATCCATCTAGCCTCAAATAGGCCAGTGTTTCAGGCCAACCAAATCTAATAAGTTATATAAGCTGCCTTGATGCTATCAATCCTCAATATATGGTTCTAAAATAGTCAACATACTAAATGATATTTCATATCAAAGATGGTGGCTATTATGTTAATAATGTCTCTCACGGATTCTCCTAGCCAAGTCTCCAATTTTGTCCCCCCCTCCCAATTTCTGGATGTTGGGAAAGGCTGTCCTCTTGTTCTGTCGGACCAAAGTATCTAGGAATTTCAATTCAAGAATACCAACCAAAGTCAACACATTTGATTATTTGAAAATTTTTAAAAAATTTTTAGAAAATAGAAAATAATCAGTCAAATTTTTTGAGCAAATTACTTTTGTCTCCATCCAAACAGCTCGAGAACTCCAAAAACTTTTCCAAATGACAAATTTTATGCCCATATTTGGTTTTTTTGGATAATTAAATTTTATTTATTCATCTGCATGTCTTTTATTTTATTTTTTTGATAAAACGGATCATTCATATAATATGAGTATGAATACAAATCCAAAAATTAAAAAAAAAAATATAAAAGAACATCGGCAAAATAGATACATCGGACCACATATCAGCATCCGAATAGCTAACAACATAGCTCACTATCCAACCAGTAGTACCATTCATCTTCCAAAATACATGTCTAATATTGATGGAGACACACTTATGCAACATGTGCCAGATATCATGGAGAAGCATGTTGGAGGTTGTGCTCTCCTCTCGCCTCCGAATCTAATTAACCACCATGGACGAGTCTCCCTCCACCATCAATCAATTAGCTCAAAGTTATAGTCTCGTATAAGTAATATCTTCCTAGGCGGTCCACAGCTCAGCAGTTGGAACAATAGTTTCAAAGAGGTGGGATCCATCCATAACGATAAATCTGGAGTCTAGATCCTTGATTACGAAGCCGGCATGACCATATCCATCAGTCATACTGTCATCAAAATTGACCTCGAGAAAGATCGAGAGTGGAAGCTCTCAAGAAATGAACCCTATGAGGCACTATATGAGCGAGGGGAGGGAGTCCCAGATGTTCCAACTTCTCGAGCGTTCTCGATCTGCAGCAGCTCCAGAATCTCGATAGCTTGAGAAGAAACTCTTTCAAACATAGATCCCGTCAATATCCATCTTGATGCTATTAATCCTCAAAGTCAGAACCTGCATATTGCACAGCTTCCAAGAAGATAAGGACCAAATTGCTCATCGATGGTGACCGTGAAAAAGAGTCTAGCCAATTTTCACACTCGGGTATAATGAAAAATGATATGATCCATTAACTCCTCTACCAGTCCGCAACTAGGACACAAAGAAGAGATATCCATCCATCAGGCATGCAATCAAGCTCTGGCCAGGCTTTCAAATAGAAAGATAGATCCAAGCGCCCTTGAAGCGCCTAACCAACTCCATTTTATAAAGATCGCATAGGTCTCGGATCGTCATTCTAGAAATATAAGATGACCGCTATATCCTGACATCAGGATCCTCTGCAAACCGTATCGGGGCTCTAATCTTCTGGACAAGCTGGCTGCTAAAAAATTGAATCACCACCTGCTCATATCTTTTCTACTTATCAGACTGGACCCTGAAGGTCTTACTCATTTCTGAACTAACTAACGAAGGTTGGCCAATGAAAGCGTGAAATATTAGATATTCATTGATCTTGAATCACGTCAATCGTTCGGCCGTCGCCCGCGAGACTGGTCTGAGCCATCACGTCTCCTTTTCTCCTCCCGTTTCACTACGGTCAGGGGTTTGGAGGCAGCGGTCTTCAACGTTTTCAAACCCTATCTAAACCCCTCTTTCAGTCTATCTCCCTCTCCCTCTGCGCGTCCGGAACAAAAGGGGAGAATGCTACCATCTTGGAAGCTTTTATGAATCCAAAAGCCTAATCTTTCTCCACCTTTTCTCACATGGAATCCACCATTCTCTCCTCCCTCCTCCCCTCCACCCTCTCCTCCTCCCCCTCTCGCGGCACCCTCTCCTTTCCCCTCCGCCGTTGCCAACCCCGCCGCCACCGCTTCCGGCCCGCCGCGTCTTCCAGACCTCCCAATCTATGTCCCCCGCCGGTAAATCTCTCTATTTCCGCTCCCTCTATCCTCCCCAATCCCCAATCCTCCGAAAAATTCCCAAACTTCCCCAAAAACGGGACGAATTTTCCTGATCTTGCGCGAAAACCGCTCGCGTTGGTCTTGTTCTGCGCGGCAGTTGGTTTCCTCCCGATGCCTGCGGCTCGATTCCATGCCATTGCTGCCCCTGTCGGGGTGGCGTCGAGGGAGGAAGTTAAAATCCAAAAAGATGAGCGCTTTAAGGATCGCGAGTTCTCGGATTACACTCAGAGGTTGCTCGCGGTTGTTTCGGTCCTTCTGCAAAGGATCGAGGAGGTGAAGTCCTCGAAAGGAGATATGGATGGTGTTCGAGAAGCGTTGAAGGAGGTGAAGCGGAAGAAGGAGGAGATTCAGGAGGAGGTTCTGGAGAAACTGAATTCTGAGCTGAGGGAGTTGAAGAGGGAGAAGGAGGAGCTGACTTATCGGTCTGGGGAAGTCTTGGACTCGGCTTTGGCAGCAAGGAAGGAGCGCGACAGGCTGTTGAAGAGTGAGGGAGAGGGTGATGAGGTGGAGGAGAATGTGGAGAGGTTGGAGAATAGTATGAGTGTTGCGGAGAAGGCTTACAATGAGCTGTGGGAGAAGATTTGGGAAATTGATGATACGATCTTGGGGAGGGAGACATTGACATACAGTTTAGCTATCAGGGAGCTTTCATTCATAGAGAGGGAGAGTGAGCTCTTAGTGGAGAGATTTAGCCAGCGGGTGAGATGGGACAGTCTTGACAGGTGCCAATTCAGACATTTTACCTTATGTAAATAGCTCTTTATGCATGTAGCTGTGTATGCGCTCACAAGACACTTGTAGGTGTTGTTCTTATGGTTTCCCATGCATTCCAAAGATAAAATGGACAAATTTGAGTAGAAGAATTATAAATCCTGCCATTCATGCAGACTTTCTAACAAGAGTGTAAGCAGTAGTTTATGATGAAAATTGAAAGCAAATCTTGAGTTGTCCTTTTGTGATACAAAATTGAAGTTGTAATATCAATAGGGAGGAGGAGGAAAAAATAGTAGGAAATACATCAGTCTTTATAGTCTATTACACAGTTTTGTGCAGCCTCCATATATCTTACTTTATGGCATAATTTGATTGGCTAAAACAAAAGGATCAAAGCATCCTGCTCTTCTGAAAGAATTGTGTCCTATAACTCAATCGCATGTGTAATGCGAGGGAACTTTTCTTTATAAATTCCCAACTCATGTAACGACATTTATCAATAAAGGTATTTTGATTTATCATTATAGCTGTATCTTGTTACATTAAGATGATGATAAATCCTTTAGATTAAGACAATGGTTTTATGGTCATGAAGAGATCATAATAGTGAGACATAAAATCCTAAAACCTTAATCTTAAATATTCTTGGTCATAGAAGCATTGAGTCAGGAATCAATGTTCCAGATAGACTGGCACATTTTATGTATGCTCAATGAAGATTGTGGCTAATTTCACAAACTCCTTGTATGGGGATACTAATACAAGAATGTGGGTGTTCGTTAGGATATGAGTTCACTGAATTGACTTGCCATTGGAGAACATCTTATGGAACCTTACTTGTATGTCAAAAGATGGTTCTCTAAGTGGGAAGTTGTGCAAGTGATTCTTAGACTTGAGATCATCATGGAATCTTGTGCATTTGAATTCATATCTTGGTTCACGCCCAGGCAAAATATGAAGTCTTGTACGGAATGTTCTGGATATGGTAGATTATGTATGAAGGTTATACGTAGGTTAACAAAGGGTCGATTACTCCTAGTAAGAGGAGATTGCATTCTGTGTATTCTCATCTAGATGACTCAAGAAGTTTTTGTCCAAAGTAGTATGATGATTAATGTTTAAACATCAAAGTCGTCATTGAATGATGGAGAATCGATAAGAATATGTATTTGGTTTTGATATGATTCCATAACCAAGAACATATTTAGAATGAGGAATGATCAAAGGATTCAATTGCATAGTAACTTGCTGCTGCAATGTATATTTGGCATTTCCACCAAATTCCACATTTTCTAGGTAGTCATAATATGTTGCTAGACATCAACATTGACTTATAGGTTTTCTTGAATTAAAGTGTTTAATTTAATATCCAATTAGAAAGAGTACTAATTGTTGTAATTGGGTTAGCTCGGTTTGGATCTTAATTGATTAGAAATGGTTCTAATCAAAGTAGGTCAACTTGCATCCGGACCTACTGTTGGTTAGATGTGGAACCTAATTGGTCACACACATAAAGGAATTGATCAAGGAGTCATTTTGATTTGATTGATTAGATCATTGAATCCAATCAGGTTGCCTGTAAGCATGCTAGCATGTGGCTAACCCTAGTCTCTTGATCAAATTGTTTTTGATCAATTTATCTTGTTTTTATCTAGCCCAATTTGATGGGCATTTGGATCAGGTTTAGCCACCTAGAGGCAGCCCATAATGGGGTGCCTAACCCTTAATCCACGCCAACTAATCTTTGTCCCAAAGGGTTAGGACTCTTGGCGCATGGAAAAATTAGGGCATGCACACTTGTGCATGGAGAAGGATCAGAGTCCTTTTCAAATGGGATTAAGACCCATGTGGCAGCCCACATCACCCTCCACTCCTTGGCACATATCTCAAAGAATGACATGCATTTTATTTGATTTAAATAGGGCATGGATAAGGCCTTGGATTGATTGGCATGTGCACGGGAGATAAGTTCATGTGAATAGATGTGTGAAGAGTCCTACTTCAAGCAGAAGGAGGTGGCTCTTATCATCGTATCTAAACCTTCCCCTTTAGATTCGAATGCTCTTCCCACATGGCAAATTGTGGGGCAATTTGAATTTAGATGGGACGCCGTAAATCACCCCTCTTTGATGTGCGCGTGGGAGAGGCTGAATCGACGTATCAATCTTTGATGAGTCCTTCTGCTTGAAGACTCTCAGATTTTTGATGCGCAAATAAGATATGGCTTTTCAGATGGGGCGTGGTCTCTCTCTTGGCGCCCCCTCTTATCCTATAAATAGCCCTTCAGCAGATGGATTTTATCCAATCAATCCAGTCAGGGTGTCTTGGTCCAAACTTTTCTCTTCCTTCTCTTGTTAAGACAAGGTCTTTTAAATAAAGACAAGAAGTCTTCTTTTGGACAAGAGCTTAGGATTAGAATTAGGGAGGACTAATAGAGTGCAACAAAAGTAAAAGTATTTTTTGAAAGGGTGAAGTCAGGTTCTTGAAGAAGCCTAACTAGTGCTAGGGTTTTTGAGTTATAGGGGCTAGAACTCTTGAAGCAAGATTCTTGAAGGGACTCTATCCTTGGTTCTATTCCTATGTGGATTACTATTGGAGGGCAGACACGTGTGTGCCTTGTGAATTTATATCTTCACCAAATCAGATTTAATCAGGTATGCTTTCTGTCATCTTAAGTTATATTTATTTTGATAGCTATTGTCAAAGATTCCTGGGTTCTAGGGTTTTTGATGAACTTAGTGTTCATGATAAATTTTTTTTTTATAACACAATTACCTTCCGCTGTGCCATCAAAACCCTACATCTTCTCCTCCTCCTTTGTCAATGCAAATATTCTAGACCATTCATTCAATAATGCTTCTGACTATGTTCTATTGGGTCTTCCCTGCTTCTTTCTTGACTCATTGACAGAACTTCATGTATGTCTTTGTATCAGGCAACTTCTACAATTCGCTTCTTACTTTATTATGCTCTTCTCCTCATCCTCTATTCAAAATGTCGGTCCAGTTTAAACTAGTTCTCCACAGTATTGTACTCAATCGGTGCAATTCTACACTTATGGTTGTGCTACCATTGTTTAAAAATGTTTTAAAACTGAATTTCAATTTCAGTTTGAGGCCAAAATGAAACAAATTGGTAATTTTGCTGGTCAGGCTTCAAGTGTAATGGGATTTTATGTCTGAAATGTATTAGGGTAATTATACATAATCAGTAACCTGAAAACATTTTTTAGAAAAATAAGACATACAGGTTAAGAAAAAGCACTGCCTTTTGAATAATATAATATATCTGCATATATATACATGTACACAAAAATTATGTGTATATTCTAACGTTTCAAATTTTCGTGGGATGGAGTTGTTTCAGTTTTTCCATGGAGCGGGATGTGCCACTATCCTGCTCCATCCCGACAGACGTGCCAATTCGGGATGCTGGGACAATGTCTAGACAGTTTTGTCTCGACACTTGGGATGGTACCCTGTCCATTTGTCTCGCAGGACATCCCATGGGGACTTGAGTCCTTAATGTAATTCATGATGATTTAAGAGATATCGGTATTGAATGTCATGAAGTAGCATCAAACTATCAACTAAATTATGATATAAATTCATAACCTGTCAAGTATCACATTATCTATAGAAATTCTTATACAGTTATATTTTTGAATGACCACTGCTGAAATAATGCTTGTGAGTGTAAATGTCATCATCATTGTTGTTTCTTCAATCTGTGTAGAAGTATAATGCTGAGCATGATAGAATTGTTGTCTATTGCATTTAGAAAGACACCATCATACAAATGTGATCTGTTGACTTGCTATAGCCCATTGTGCACTTAGTTGTCCATATTAGAAGAGAGAAAGGATGATGATTGATGGTTGAGGCCCTTGAGGGTATATATAAATATATGAGGTGGCTGTGGCCATGGTGTCACTTCTATGTTGTAGTCAGGTTTAACTATGATTCATTTTGGTGGTGGCAGATCTTCACATTAGAGTAGTGCAAGAAAATCAATCACCTTGTACTTTGTAGCCTTCTTCATCCTCGCTTTCTTGTCCTTCAGGTTCATGCTCCATGTTGGCCCCTTTGGGATGAACTACCACTTCACAATGCTCAACACCCTCTCCAAGCTCAGTGTGGTTCTAGTCCTATTTGCTTGGGCGAAGAGTAGTAGTATCAATGGTCAATTACTGACTTTTTACTCTCCACTCACATTTACTAACTAAATGTTGATATCTTGCTAGTTAGAGGAATGCACAGAAGGTTGTTGCTGGACAAGGTTTGCCGAATCAAAACCGGACCTTGTGCTGGCCGGCTGGCGATACGATCTGGTACACTCTCGTACCAGGTCGTACGGGCCCAAACTGACACAACAAAGAAAACGGAGGAGAGAGAACTGACGAGGAAAAGAGAGAGGGGGGAGGGAGGGAAGGAGAGGGAGAGGCCGATCGACCATGATGGTGGCCTCTGGAGGGCCACGGATGATGGTGGTGCATGGGAGAGTGTGAATTAGAGTGAGGAAGATAGAGAGGGAGGGAGGAGTGGGAGAGCCAACTGTGGCTGGCGGTGGTTGTTGGAGGGCCATAGAGGCCCTCCACCTTCATCCAGTTGAAATAAGGGCGAGTTGGCCCTGTTTCCATTGTGATTTTGTGATCTTTTCTTTTTTGCCGCTTCATAATGAAGTCGGCAACATTTGCCAGTTTCACTGTGAAGCAATGTAAAAAAAAAAAATATCTATCATGATTTTAAGTTGGAAATAGTGGCGACTTGCCCTTGTTTTAACTGCACGGATGGGGAGGGCTCTCCGGGAGCCTCCTTGGCCCTCCAGCAGCCACCACTAGCCATAGTCGGCTCTTCATCTCCAGCCTTCCCTCTCCCTCCCCCCTCTCTCTAGTCTCCCCCTCTCTCTTCCTCTCTCAGGTTCACTCTCTCTCATGCACGATGGTCATCTACGGCCTGTCAACGGCCGTCGGCTGCCTCTGATGGCCTCTCTGGCCTTTCCCTCTCGCTCCCTCTCTCTCTCTCTCTCTCTCTCTCTCTTTCTCTTCCTGTCTTTCCTTCAGTGTTTTGGATTTCATGTTGGAATTGTATTGATAGGCTGTGGGTATGGTTTGTCACACCCTAAATTGCCCGATTCGGGTCAATTTAGCAAACCATGTTGCAGTATCTCTTAGTGCCAAGATTTTAAGTCCCATGGGACAAAGGTGTCCCGATTTCTCCATAGAATGGATGTCCTGTTGTCCTGTTCTGTCTCGTCCCGGCAGTAATCTCGATCATGCATCGCGGTAGATATCCTCTATTTTTCTTTCATTTTTCCTTCCTTTCTTCCTTTCTTTTTTTGCCTTCTTTTCTTGTACCTTTCTTTCTTTCCTTTTTCTTTCCTTTTCTTCTCCCTTCCTTTCTTTTTTTCATTTTTCTTCTTTCTTTTCACTTTATCCTTTTCTTCATTTTTTCTTCCTTTCCTTCTTTCCTCTTTCTTCTTCTCTCTCCACATGGATAGATTTCAGAGTCCCGAAGCCGTCTTGGTCCATTTTCTCATAAGAACAGGATGGGCCGGGATGCCCCTTGCCCTGCTAGGACGTAAAACCTTGCTTGGTGCAATTGCCAGTTATATGAGCCATCATTTGTCCTGCATTCATTCTATTCTTGCAAAGTTGGGTAAGGTGGCAAGCAAGGTGTTGGTGACGGCTATGGCTGGTAGTGGTGTTGCTTGAGTCATCATTGTTGAACGATGTTGAAAGGAACATTGATGAGTTGGCTTTATTGTTGGTTGCTAAAAAGTTATGGCTCAAGCTTGTGCTCAACCAAAGTGTAGGTAGTCCATACTGAAGAATAAATAGTTTAATGCCAATGCATAGATTCTCTTGTACAATGAAGTGTTGTATCGCTATAATATTATCACGTATAATATAACTATGATGCTATAATATATTAGACCAAGGGTTCATGGAAACCAATTTGCTGTAGAAGTTCGTGTGATATTAAAGATGTTTGCATATGAGTTTAACTTACGTATAAGCTTGAACCACACAAACTTCATCGGTAACTAGTGTGCCTGCTTGCTTGCCACCTTCACATCCTTCTCCAATGGTGGCTTCACTGACAAAACAAGAGCACCAATATTGCCACTGCCACTAGTGGGCACTATTATTTTCTAAAGTTGCTTTCTTCCTTTGCCACTTGGACATGAAAAGTGGTAACATTAGTTACATGGCTAACATCTACACCATGAAATCCCATGGAATCCCTTGTACATCATGCTGACTAGTGGGAAGCTAACAACTTAAGAATTGGTCATCTGCAGGTATTTCTATGTGAGCATCAAATTTGTCATCTGCTATAGCACTATGAAGCATGACATTTGCTTTTATATGTAGTCACAAGCATAGAAAATGATGCATGTGTATGTCCTTGTACATCAACAGATATAGAGGTATATAAACTTGTACTGGTTAAATATATTGTTACAGATAAATCTTAGAACAATAAGTTATTGGAATTGCGTTTTATAAGTTTTATTTGCAAAATGCTCATATTTGACAACCATTTTTTTCGTTCAGTTTGGAAGGAAGATAAGCTCAGTTATTTTTGCTTACCCTTAACTGATATATTTCCATGGCTCTTTTTCTTAAGAACATACTATTACACTAAAGAAATACCATTACACACCACTTTCTCATTAAGTGCTAAAATATATATTGTTGCAGTAAGTTGAAGAGCTTCACTACTAGGCTTTCTAGACATGATATCCAGAAAGATCTAGAAACTGCCTGTAATGAATATTGGGAGCAGATATTATTGCCAAAAGTATTGGAAGCCGAAAATTCTGAAGTTTATCCAGATATTAGTGCTCAAAGTTTTGCTGTTAATATAAGGCGAGCTCTTAAAGAGTCCCAGCAGATGCAAAGGAATCTTGAGACTCAGTTAAGACGAAAGCTGAAAAAATTTGGGGATGAAAAGCGTTCTCTTGTGAGAACATCAGAAGAAGAGGTGCTGAAGGGTTTTCCAGATATCGAGTTGAAGTGGATGTTTGGCCCAAAAGAAGTTGTGGTTCCTAAAGCTGTGAGCCTTCACTTGTTTCATGGATGGAAGAAGTGGCGTGAGGAAGCAAAAGCCAACTTGAAAAGAGATATACTGGAGAACATTGACTATGGTAGGCAGTACATGGCTCAAAGACAGGTAACCATTATGTCGAACTGAGCATATATTGAGATAACTAAAAATTGACAGTCCTCGTGCCAACTGTTTTTCTGGAGAGACCAAAATAAACAATCCCATGCATGGATATAGGGCCAATTGCTGAATGTCAAGATTTTTCCCGTATGTTCATTAATTTCATGGTAGTTTGCAACTTAGCATCTTGCAAACATAATATTGAGCCTGGATATGCAATCATCAAAAGGTAACTGCTGACAAAGTAGGTGTAAGTTATAACCATGGTACACCATACTGTACAAAACTGGGCTGCATGGGGCATACCATACTGTATTGGTTGGGTACTGGTACATGGTATGGGGGCATACCGAGTGACATAGTGACCGTACCAAACATATAGACATGGTGAGAGGGTGGCACCATTATGGGGCATGGTACCGCGATGGTGTACCTTGGTTATAATGGTTAAATGGAGACTGGGGGTAAGCTCATGCATACCTATTATTTATTTTACAACCCTATTCCACTTTATTTATCTATCTTTGTTTGTTAATTCGTTCATCTGTAGCTTTCTTGCCAGGTAATCTTATGCCAGACCTTCTAGTTTTTGCAGGTGTTTCGTGCTGTAGTTCCTTTAGATGTTAGGTCATGTCATGCTGCAGGTCTTTTGTGGCCATTAATCGTATTTTATGGGATTTGTTTAATATTTTGGTTGCAGGAGCATATCCTTCTGGATCGGGAGAGAGTGATGACTAAAACATGGTACAATGATGAAAGAAATAGATGGGAAATGGATCCAGTGGCTGTACCTTATGCCATCTCCAAGAAATTAGTTGGAGGTGCTCGTATTAGGCACGACTGGGCTGCTATGTATCTTACACTTAAAGGTGATGATAAGGAATATTATGTTGATATCAAGGTTGGTCAAATGTTTATCATGCAAAGTTTCTTTTTTCCTCCTCTATTCTTTAATTACTTATTTAAGTGAAAATGTCCTATCAAATAGGACACATTTTTGATCATATCGCATTTATGTTTCTCTCATTATCATTATCATTATTATTTAAAAGACATCTGAATCTCTAAACTGAATGCAGGAATTTGACCTGCTTTTTGAAGACTTCGGGGGATTTGATGGTCTTTATGTTAAAATGCTAGCATCTGGCATTCCAACCGCTGTTCATTTCATGTGGATTCCTTTCTCTGAGTTAGATATCCGTCAGCAGCTTCTTTTGATAGCAAGGACAACATCTCGGTGTTTAGTTGGATTATGGAAGTCAGATGTTGTATCCTATGTTAAAGATTGGGTTCTCTCCAAGGCAAAAATTACGTTCAATGATTTCATGGTCATGATAGTTTTTCCAATGGTGGATCTTATTATTCCAAAGCCGGTAGTAGCAGGAACAACTTTACCATTTTTTCTTCTATGTTAGGCCTCAATTTTGGTTGATAAATATGGTCAATAAACATGACATTTTGTCTGGTGCCTCATGATAATAGAACTGTAAATTTATTGTAACATTATCTTTTTATCAGATAAGAATGAGCTTAGGAATGGCATGGCCTGAAGAAGTGTATCAAGCTGTTGGCACAACATGGTACGTAAAATGGCAGTCTGAGACAGAAATGAATCACAACGCCAGGAAGAAAGATGGCATTCGGTGGTACCTTGGGTTTTTAATGAGAAGCTCCATATTTGGGTTTGTTTTGTTTAATGTGCTAAGGTTTTTGAAGCGAAAGATTCCAAGGCTTCTAGGTTATGGACCTTTGCGTAGAGATCCAAACTTGCGGAAGTTACGGAGAGTGGTATGCCTTTGTGATTACCAATCTCACTTTTTCAATTTCAGGTTCATCAAATCACCATCCAAAATAAAGTATTTGTTAGATTCTGGAAATATCCTTTATAACAATTTTGCTAGCTTAAGTGAATTGTATGCTAAAGTCATTAGTATTCTATTCTTTATAACATTTATCTCTCTAATTCTTTACTGGAAATGTTCGTATTTTATTTTACGTATAAAGATTGACATCTGAGTTCTTTGAAGCATGATGATATATAAGCCCTTCAATCACAGTAACATGTAGAAGGAAGGGTAAAACAACTAAAGCTAAGGAACGCTGCAATATTGCCTTAAAAGGAAACAGCATGGACTAGTTGAGATCTCAGATTGAAGCCATCTGTATACCTCTGACTTATTGGCATTCATCACCATCATCACCATCATCTTTTTCTTTGCCAATTTATTTTTTTCACAAAATAATATTGGTGAGTGTGAACAGACTTATTTTGGCTTTTGTATTCACAGAAAGCTTATTTCCAATATAAGTTATATAGAAGGCTTCGAAGGAAAAAGGAGGGAATTGATCCGATAAGGTCTGCATTTGATCAGATGAAGGTGTGGATTGATCAAGCAAAACATCTCATGTTTTGACTTTGCTTTATCTGCACTCAAATAACCTTCATTTTTCGTATCATATATTTGTGATTTTTCTATTTGCAGAGGGTAAAGAATCCACCAATACGATTGGATGATTTTGCTAGCATCGACTCTATGAGAGAGGAAATCAATGACATTGTGACATGTTTACAAAATCCTACTGCTTTTCTAGAAAAGGGAGCTCGTGCACCCAGGGTATGATCATGTCATTTACCTTTTTTAGTCAATTAGCCAATTTGTGTTTTCAGATTTTACTAGAAATTGTCAATAATGTAATGCTTATCTGAGGTGGTTGTACTTTTAAAAAATTTTTGATGGAATTTGAGTGCACTTCATTCACAGATTCTAGATGCAAACTAACATTGTAGGGACCAAGAAATTGATCATTAGCAGGCCACTTCTTAAGACATGCAGCAAACAATAGATAATGACAACACTCATATGGTTACTTTGCTTGATGTCAAATGTATGTCCTAAGTATACTTCATGTGCTATTCCTTTCTCTTAGTAAATATTTCTACTAATAAACTACATCTAACACATTTTCATGTATTTGTCGTATGGTCAAATATACATGTTGGATATCTATAATCTTACTTCCACAATGGATATACCAGAATATGCATTTTTCTTGTAGACACTGAAATAATCATTTTGCACCTTATAAAAATTTCAGACGGCAATTTAAGACAAAATATATTATTAAGAATTTCTCTGCAAAAGTACATTGTTGAGGACATTGGGCCTGATGAAAAACATCTGTATTAAAACTGATGGATGATAGGTTGTGCAAAACTGATGGATAATAGGTTGTGCAATATCAATATGTAACCTTCATGGGACACAATCTATTTGGTAGCTGTGACATGGTTGCCATCATTCATCATGGATGCTCTTGTACTTTAGACCATGTCTTGCTAGACATTGCTTGTTTTTTGTAGACACACATGCATGCATTTATGTTCTACGTAATACTTTTGCTCTTCATGCAATATATTATTACAGACATCTCCTACTATTCTAAAATGTATGGGCCTAATAATTGCTATTGTTGATTGATAATAATTGAAATTGCAGGGAGTTCTTATTGTTGGTGAGAGAGGAACAGGGAAGACGTCCCTTGCACTGGCGATAGCTGCAGAAGCCAAAGTTCCTCTTGTTGAGGTCAAAGCTCGTCAGCTTGAAGCAGGACTATGGGTTGGTCAAAGTGCATCAAATGTCAGAGAGTTGTTCCAGACGGCAAGGGATCTGGTTGTACTTTAAGTTCTTGGTTGACTATTTTTAGTTAGCCGTTTTCTTCTATTTTACATCTTAGAAAGCATGGTATTTTAAAAAAAAGTCATGTAAAAGATGAAAATGACAGTATTTATACCTGATGAGAATTCACTCATAAATGCTGTTCAGAGAATCTAGTATAATCTTGTGAATGGCAATTTCAATATCATGCGTATCATAGCTAAAGACAGACTGAAGGGGCTGTTCTATTCATTTCTTTAGTGTTGTGGTAAGATACTTTTTCAAGACAATGAACCCCAAAAGGCTTTATTGGATCACTTGATGTAATAATGTCATGGAATTAGTTTTAAACATTACATTATATACTTCTAAGATAACTTTATTTCTTTTGCCTCTCTTTAATCTTTGTAGTGTCATATTTTTTGTACTTAATACCATAGTTTCCTTTTATCATGAGATTGTTCACAATTTTTACTTTTTATCAAATTTCTAAAATTCTTATCCATGATCACTTTTAAACTCCATCCATTTCTTACTAATTTGTGGAATTGTTGTAAACTTGATTGTATAGGCACCGGTAATTATTTTCGTTGAAGATTTTGATCTCTTTGCTGGTGTTCGTGGCCAATTTATTCACACTAAAAAGCAAGACCATGAGGCATTCATTAATCAACTTCTTGTGGAACTTGATGGGTAATGATCATCTTATTGTTGGTCTTAGTATTTGTTGCATTGCTGATTTTCATAATTCTATATTAGTGGTTTTTAATTAACTGGTTATTTACTTCGAATATTCCTTTCAAGTTTAACGAAGTTTGAAGTGATGATAGATTTTACTGCTCTAGTGTTAATTCTTGCTGATCACCGTACTTGGTGATATATAATCTACTTATTCTAGCTTGCCAGAGCAGGCAAATATAGAAGTGAGATCGTGTATGTAGTCACTCCCTTTTCTTTTATATTAATCGAGGAGAGAGTTATGATACCTAAGGATAGATGCAATGGTAGAAAAGAGCGATGCAAGTGCTTAAGACCATGCTTTTGATATGGCGAGCTCCTTCAAAGGCAGGTGACAGTCTATGCTGCGATACTTGGACTCTGCTAAGTAGACTGATGTACCTATGTCGAAATGACATGATATGGGGCATGCAATTTGTGCCTGATATTCAGCATATGCTTGGACTTGAGGTCTGGTGAACCCAGCAGTGAAGGGAGGTCTTGGAAGACATGGAGGGGGGGGGAGGGGAGTGAGAGAGGGGGGGAAGTCGATATATTAGAGAGTGAAATGAAAAGAGTAAGTAATGGGATCTGCAAAATGGGATTCACTCCCTCATGGATGTGTGCTAGAGGAATTAGATTATCAGTGTTTTTGCCAACCCAAGCTCTGCCTAAGCTGTGATCAGGGATGGGCAAGCCCAGTTGAAGTATGGCTTGTTCTTGGGTTTGTTCACTTAAATTGCAATCCTAGATGGGATTAGATGATGGACGGATTTCAAGAAGCCTATAGCATACCCCCACCTAATTTTTGGATCCCTATTATCTGAGCCCATGTATGCTAATAATTCGGAAATAGGACAAATCTGTCTTCCCCCGAAGATACACTTGAACCCAACATCTGTACCCAAGCCCATGTAATTTAGGTGATAACTCACTATTTTGGAAACTAATGAGCCTGATAACGATATCCATGAAAGGAGTTTTGCAGCCCAGGTCTGGGCCACGGGGATATGATTGATGCATAGTGGAGCTCCAATCTTTCTGGGATGGCTTGTTTTACTTACCTAGGTTCGAGACTCCGAGCTGTCTAAGTTTTTTGGACTTGTTTTAGTGTTGTTCAGGGAACATCTGGAAATCTCTTTCGGGGCTTTGACTGGCCATTGCTAGCTTTTGTCAGCCATTTCATTTTGCATATTTTTATTTGAATTTAGAAATATTTTTGAGTATTAAACTGAGCTGCTTTGGGTATTGTGGTGAGTTTCTTTTACATATCTCTGAAGGGGGGATTTGGAGTTTGTCTAGTACAAGGAGCTGTTTGTTTGACAAAATGGTGCTGGTGACTGGCTTAGGCAGTCTGGAGTTCTATTCAACAAAAGAGGGAAGGAAGAAAAAGCCAAGGGCCCTAGAAGTTTAGCCGTCTTCTCTTTCCTTGATATTTCTAAATATCTTGTGTAATTCTGCTTATAAACACAGACAAGCTACTCCATTTGTGAACCTGTGCATGGCAAACCATTAAAGATTCACATTGCAAATTACAAAATCTCAGAAGCCTTCCCTTTAGTGTTTTTTATTTTTTTAATTATTACTATTCCCTACAATGATATTCTAATGCTTGGGAGCTTAGGAAGTCTCTATTTCTTTTTCTTTATTCCCTACAATGATATTCCCTGCAGAAGTTTATATATAGCCACCTCAGAAACCTTTATTCATAATGCGAATGAAAGTGTCATGAGCCTTCATTAACAAAATGGTTTGACTAACTAGTTGACCTTCCCAAGTCTTATAATGCAATTATTTGGTTGACCACAGGTTGTATCCTCGTGGGAAAGATCCGTGAGCCTTAAAAATCCTACATGCCTTGAATATCAAAAACCTGTACTTGACAGGGAACATGTTGACAGAGGAACCAGCAAGACACTTACATATATTTTATCCTAGATGGTAGTTTGAAATGCTGAAATTGCATATTGACTTTTTCCCTCATCATTAGTTCCCCTAAAGTTTTAAGACTTGCGACTGCAAATCCTCATCTCCACTGTACTCATTCAATGATGTGGTAAGTATGGTAGATTAGGGCTTGTGATGAGATTGGTGGGAGGGATCGAAAACCCGGTCTGTACCAGTCTGTCCCTGCAGTCTCAGATCAAACAGGCAAGATGTTTGGTCCTGTATCTCAGACTATGAAGCATGGACATGAATATGGCATATGGGTATGTGATGATCCGGATATTGCTGATATGGCAAATCTTTGAAAAGTAGGATACAGTGCAGCTAGATATTTTAAGGAACACATATGCACATATATACATACATACAGACATATATACATAGGTGCAGACATATGTGTGTATATACACACACACACGTACGTATGGACGTACGTACAAAGTTTGTCGATTCGGAACCGGATCCTATGCCGGTTGGTCGACGGTACGAGTTGGAACACTCCTGTACAGGACCGTATCGGATCCAAAGGGACATGGAAACGAGGGATGAACCGAGGAGAAAGAGAGAGAGAGCGAAGGAAAAGAAGGCCAGCAGAGATATCGGCAATAGCCACTAGAGGGCCTCATAGGCCTTGGAGGGCTGCTGAGGCCTCTTGGGCTTTGCGGTCCTCCATGAGATACGAGAAGAGAGAGGGATAGAGAGAAAGAAGGGAAGGGAAAGAAGAGGAGTGAGGGAAAGGTGGCGGGGAGGTCATCGGATTTTTAAAAAGGGGCGGATTTGGGCCCCCGCTTCCTTCCCTTCTCTCCTTTTCTCTTCCTTCCCCTCTCTCTCTCTATCTCTCTCTTCTCACATCTTGTGGAGGACTACAGAGCCCGGGATGCCTTAGAGGCCCTCCGGCATCCTCAGCGGCCCTTCGGCAGCCTTGATGGGCCACTGCCGGCCTTTCCCTCTCCTTCCCTCCTTTTTCTCTTCCTCTTTTCTTCTTCCTCTCTCCGTTTTCTTAGACATTTCGAATCAAACACTTGAATTGCGCCAGCTTCGGGGCGGTTCAGCGAACCATGCATATATATATATACGTACATACATATATTTACATACATATATCTATATTTTTGTAGATGTATGTATGTATGTGTGTGTATGTATAGTTGGATTGTACACTTCACAGTCAATCTATTAAAAAAAAAGATTCAATGAATTGTTCTAATAGTATGATACCATGATCTAATAATCAAAACCTAGTGAATTTAAATTAACCCATATTTAAGATGTGTAGATCATTATTGGTCAAGTAGATCTCCAATTTATGTGCAATATATATGCATGCATACATGTTAGGTAAAACTCCTCGAATTCGATCCATAAGGAGCCCATAGCGAAGACTGCGACGAGAAGAAACCTAGGGAGACATCCATGGGCTGCAGTAGGCCATGGACCGACCTGCCGGAGGGGCCTGCGAACTGGGCATGGCCAGTAGTTGGTGCGAGGCCCACGGGGCCACTATAGCGCGTGGCCGGGGCTGCTGCACGTGGGCATGCGGTCCATTGCGTGGACGGGCCCAGCGCGCACCGATGCATGTAGGTAGGCCGCGCTACCGAGCCCAGTGCGCGCGCTCACACACACACACACATATTATATATATATATATATATATATATATATATATATATATATATATATATATATATATATAGAGGTAGACTTGGCTTTGCTCGATCGGATCCTAGTCCATATCCGATCGGATCTCCGGCCATTGGATTAGCGCGCATCTCAAAAAACAGACGCCTGAAAAGGCGCGCCTTTAGGGCTGAAAAAATAGGCGCGTGTCTGCGCCTGAAAAAAATTTGATAGCGCCTTCAGGGCCGAAAAAAACTGAAAAAAAACAGGTGCCTTCAGGAGCCCTAAAAAAATTTTTTTTTTTCCAAGCTTTTTTTAGCCCTGAAGGTGCCTTCAGGGCTAAAAAAAGGGGCCTTCAGCGTCTGAAAAAAAAACACACGTCGCCTTCAGTTTTTTTTCAGGCGCAGGCGTGCGCCTATTTTTTCAGCCTGAAGGCATGCCTTTTCAGGCTCCAGTTTTCAGAGATACGCGTTGATCCAATGGCCGGAGATCCGATCAGATATTGACTGGGTTTCGATCGACCAGAGCCCAATCTACCTCTATATATGTCTTTTCAGGCTCTAGTTTTTGGAGATACGCGCTGATCCAATGGCCAGGGATCCGATCAGATATCGACTGGATTTCGATTGACCGGAGCCCAGTTTACCTCTATACACACACACACATACATATATACATACATACATACATACACACACACACACATATATATATACATACACATACATATGTTAGGTAAAATGCCTCGAATTCGATCCATAAGGAGCCCATAGCGAAGACTGTAGCGAGAAGAAGCCCAGGAAGACATCCATGGGCTGCAGCAGGTCGTGGACCGGCCTGCAAAAGTGGGGCCCGTGAATTGGGCACGGCCAGCAGTTGGTGTGCGGCTCAAGCCAGCGTGCGTGGCCAGGTGGCCCATTGCATGGATGGGCCTAGCGTGCACGGGTGCGTGCGGGTAGGCTGTGTTGCTAGGCCCAGTGCGCGCAAGCGCGCGTGGGTAGGCCGCAAGCACGGCCCAGTGGGCATGCGCAGGGGTAGCCACCACGGGCATGCATGTGGCGCACTGTGGTTGATGCGGTCCACGGTGGACCGGCATTACGCGGTCTACTGTGGACCCTTGAGAGGTTCGGGCTTTTTTGACGGGTCTATGTGCATTTTTTTGGGCTGAACGGTGCATTGCATGCAGTGGCTGGTTGGGTTCATGCTGGACTCAGTCCATAGATGGTCCACAGGTGCAGAGCGTGCGATTTGATGGTCTGGAGAGTTTGCGGTCATCATCCAATGGTGTAAAGGCTATTTTGAGTTGTACTCGAGTTAGGACTTTGTCCTGGACTAGGTCTGGTTTTGTTTCGAGGCCTATAAGAAGGCATTGTGGGCACAACGCAGGAATCAAGTGGTAGTAGTAGATGGTAGAGACCTTGAAGCAGGCAGAGGTCTAGGGATCTGGACAGCAGGCAGCAGACCTTGAAGGGCACCAGTAGAGAGCTAAAGTAGGAGGCTTTAGGCAGATTGTCAGGCAGCGGACAGCGGTTGTTTCAGAGGTCTCCTAGAGAGAAAGCGCTTTTGTAAGGGGTGAGGGGTAAGTGCTTCTTGTTGAGAGAAAATGATTGATGTACGAGGGTCGAGGGTGTGATCTTCTCTTATAAATTCTTTTTTTCATAGTGAAGCTATGCATGCCCCGTGGAGGTAGATCTTAGTCTAATCCACGTACTTGATTGGGTCTTATTTTATTTCTTCTTTTTTTCTGCTGCAATAATTTAGTACGAGATCCCCAACAATTGATATTAGAGCTTGGTGGTACTAGAGCGCAAGTTGTGGCAGTGGTGATAAAAATTGAAGAAGATGGAGAAAACAAGCTCAATCAAGATGGAGATTAATCGATATGACGGAAAGAGCAATTTCTTGTGATAGCAAGCAAGGGTGAAAGATATGCTCATCCAATGAGGGTTGATCGATGCTCGTTTGTATGAGATGCTGGCTATCATGGGGGTGAAGGATTGGAGACAGCTTCAGATGTAGACAGTGAGTACAATCCACTTGTACCTAGTGGATGATGTAGTGATCCATGTGCTTGGCGAGACTTTTCTAATGGCAATGTGGTTGAAGCTTGAGGAGATGTATATGGCAAAGTCGCTCACCAACGCGCTCTTCTTATGAAAACAGTTGTACTAGCTGTGGATGATCGAGGGACAGAGCATGCAGGAGTATCTTAGCAGCTTCCAGAAGATCCTCACCAACCTCCTCAGCATTAGCGAGAAAGTTGAGGAGAAGACCAAGATGTTGGTCTTGCTTTCATCACTTTTCTTTTCTTTTGAGTCCTTGGTGACTGTTCTTTTAGTAGAAAAGAGCACCATCAAGATGGAAGAGGTGACTTCTGTACTACTTCAGAACGAGGTTCTCAGGCGGGAGAATCGAGCCTCAAGTTCAGATGGCAACTCGATTTTGATGGTGACTGAAGGTGATAGTGACAAAAGATGGAGCGGCAGGAGGTCGCGAGGTGGACGGTCCAGGTCCAAGTCCAAGATGAGGGACTTGAGCAAGATTAGATGTTATCGATGCGACGAGTTGGGGCATCGTGTCAGAGATTGCCCTTAATTCAGAGATCGGATGAGGGCTACTACAGCGACAACTAGTAGTGAGTCAGAGGAATGATGTCTTGTTGATATCTAATGAGGTATTTACTTCTTTCCAACAGTAGTTTTTAGATTCTGTATGCATCTATCATGTTTGTTATAGAGAGGGGCTGTTTGACTTTTTGGAGAGTAGTGAGGGTACTATTCATCTATCGGATGGATCGAGCTGTGCGATCAGAGGTATCGAGATGGTCAGCTAGAGGATACATGGTGGTACAGTAAGAAGATTGGGGGAGGTCCAATGCATATCCAATTTCAGGTAGAATCTTATCTCACTGAGCAGACTGGATTCAAACGGTTACAGATGGATAGCTGGTCATGGAATCTTGAAGATCATGCATGGTGATAGGATTATTTTGGAGGGAGAAGGAGAGGACATTACTATCTGGTAGGGAGCTAGTGCAAGGTGGAGCTTCGTAAACCAAAGGGAGCCCAGTGCAAGGTGGAGCTCCAGGTGCAGGTGGATTGGGCATGAAATGTGAGACTTAGAAGAACGACAGGCGACATCGCAGGGTAAAGTTCCTATTGCTATAGGAGGCTATCCCGAGCATGTCTCAGGTCAGACAGAGCATAGCTTACAATGGAGATGGGATTGAGCGGCCTGGCTCGACTCTCATGTTTGGCCATCCATGATCAGTAGATGTATGCCCAGGGCATGGGGGCAAGATCATTCAGAAAGCTCTCAAAGTTTGGAGCAGGTCGAATGTCGAGTTTTGGTGGAGATTGTTAGAAAAATATCTCGAATTCGATCCATAAGGAGCCCATAGTGAAGATCGTAGCGAGAAGAAGCCCAGGGAGACATGCACCGACCACAGCAACCGGCCCATAGGAGTGGGGTCCATGAACTGGGCGTGGCCCAGTAGCTGGTGCGTGGGCAGGCGGCCCATTGCATGGATGGGCCCAGTGCGCATGGGTGTGCGTGGGCAGGCATGCTATCCGACCTAGCGCATGTGAGTGTGCGCGGGCAAGCCGCAGATGCGGCCCAGTGGGCACGCGGTGGGGGCAGCCACTGTGGGCGTGCATGTGGCACGCAGTGGTTGATGCGGTCCATGGTGGACCGGCATCACACGCGGTCCACCATGGACCCTTAAGAGGTTCAGGCTTTTATGACGGGTCTACGTGCATTTTTTGGGTTGAACGGTGCATGGTGGTTGGCCGAGTTCTTGCTGGACTCCATCCATAGATGGTCCATAGGTGCAGAACACGTGATCTGATGGTCTGGAGAGTTGGTGGTCATCATCCAATGGTGCAGAGGGTATTTTGAGTCGTACTCGAGTCAGGACTTCATCCTGGACTGGGTCTGGACCTGTTCCAAGGCCTCTAAAAAGGCACTATGGGCACAACAACAGGAATCAAGTGGTAGCAGTAGACGACAAAGACCCTGAAGCAAGCAGAGCTCTAGGGATCTAGACAGTAGGTAGCAGACCCTGAAGGACACCAATAGAGAGCTGAAGCAAGAGGCTTCAGGCAAATTGTCAAGCAAGCAGATAGCGGTCGTTTCAGGGGTCTCCGAGAGAGAGAGAGAGCTTTTGTAAGGGGTAAGAGGTGAGTGCTTTTTGTTGAGAGAAAGAGATTGGTGTACGAGGGTCGAGGGTCTGATTTCTTGTAAATTCTCTTTTTTCTCATAGTGAAGCTTTGCATGCTCTATGGAGGATAGACCTTAGTCTAATTCACGTACTTGATTGTGTTTTATTTTATTTCTTTTTTTTTCTGCTATAATAATCTGGTACGAGATCCCCAACAATATATACATACATATATACATATATATTGATATTATTTTGTCATGTATTTTTGGCATTCTAGTGCATTTGATGCCATGCAATGTGAACACTTGATACATAGACTATGAAATAGGTAATTTTGTTTTCTAGCCATTTTCCATGGTATATGTCAACTTCAATGGAATAGATCTTCAATTTGAATGATCTGTGATTGATTTTAAAATCGTTAAGTTCTTTTTCAAAGATTAATGTAAAGTGTGAAGTCCAACTCATGTATTCAATATAACTATAATATGTATATATGTGTTATATATATATCAAGGATTCAAGTCTCAGCGGGACGTCCCGTGGGACACCAGGATGAGGTAGCATCCCATATGTCAAGATAGGGCTATCCTGATAGCATCCCAACATCCTGATCAGGACATCTTAAGACATCTTCTGTCCCAAGTGTCGGGACGGAGTGGGACGGCGGTGCGCCCCGTTCATGAGAAAACCGGGACAGCTTCATCCCACAAGATTTAAAACCTTGATATGTATATACATAATGTATATGTATATATGTATCTATATATGTATTTTACACATACATATCATAAATACATACCTTTGTATATAAAAGAAGCATTCATAAAGCATAGTAGGTTATCAAATAATATTATGCTTTATATGGTAGCATTAACTTTTATAAGTTCATTCATTATTCCACAGACCATAATACATACATTGATGTTTTAATATTAATATAACTAGATGGCAAAATTGACCCTCCCCCTCATTTTTGGAGGTATCGGGAGATCATCAACAATTTATCTTGGAAGTATCTGGAATTCTTTTTGAATTTTGAAAATTAGTGTGTTGCACAGGTGATGCATTTGAGAAACACTACGATCCCAGTTAATTTGATGCGATATATTGTGAATCATTGAAATTGTGATGATCTAATATATCTAAAACCACCAATAAATTTAACAGATGTAAATTTTCTTCATGGATTGATTATGTCTGATGGTCAAAGAAATGAAAATGCTTCATCTACATTCTTTCTTGAGAGAGTTATTTATGAAGAATTATTTGCTATGTCCATTGTTATGCTGATTTTATATATTGGAAATAAACATGGAGTTTCATGCTAGTGAAAGGCATACATGTATCATACATCAATCAAATAATATCTAGTTCATAGCATTTGTTGTTGAGGAAATCTGAATAGATTAAAATGGAAGGAAATGACTTAAGAAAATATTAATTGTAAAAAGTTTCTTTTTTCAATGCTAGTTTTAGATGTATGGAATGATCCACCATATAAACAAATAAGCTAGAACCAAAATATAAGATGCTATGATACACTAAATTTTTCAGGTTTTAGGTGTGAAGGCTTTGTTGGACTTGGTCCTCATATTATACAAACCACTAAGTTGCAAACTACTTGATTTTAAAGCTATAAAATTGAGACTATTTGACTATAAAACTCTTGTAAGAAGTATAAAGGTTTCAGGTGTTGTGTATCTAGTTTATATGATTATGACCAAATAGTAAACTACATAACTGATTAGGATCCACCATGCCCACCTCTCTTGCAACTGGCAACTAAATACCTTTTGGAACTGGCAACTAAATACCTTTTGGAAATAGTTCCCACATTCTTGAGCCACTAATTTGTAGTAAGAACCTTTTTCTTTTCTTTTTTTCCACGCTTTTGAACATAACCAAAGTTCCTGTCTCGCTAACTCCTAGTTTTTTCCTTTTTTTCTAAAACCATTGATCAAAGGTTTATTAACACCAACATCCCCTAATAATGAACCATTTTCAGCCATTTTTATTTCATTGCTGTAATGAAATTGTAGCCTGCTATTTTCTTGATTCTGTTTTGGTCAGGACTAATATGCTTTAAATCCTTTTGGTCTTTGTCAAGTTTTCTCAAGTGCCACCTCTGACAAAAAATATGTTAAAAAATAAGTTGATTGAAGAACTATGAGATATGATGTAGATTTGTCTTAAAGTGAAAAAAGGAAGAAAATCTTTAACTATATTTCCTTCCACATTGGCCATCCCAAAGACATAGTTGGGCACTTTTTTATCCAATTGTCGTTGGTAGAGAAATTATTTAACTCGTAAGGTTAACCAAATTGGTCATCAACAAAACATTATTATCGTTAAATCTTCTTCTCTCTATGTGCTCTTTAAAGAAAGGTTTTTAATGTCGTAAATTAATGTAGAGCAAGCATATATAAAAAAGATTAAGCAAAATTTAATATGCAAAAAGAAGAAAATATGAGATATAACCTAAATAGAAAAGGAAAACAAATCTAGTAGACATGGGTCCAAAGTCCCAAACTTCCAATTAGCTCTCTCTCTCTCTCTCTCTCTCTGCACAAATGTTAGGCAAACCCATTAGCTTGAGTCAATTAGCTTCTAGATCAGCTTTTGAGGGTAAAGGGCATATACCAAAGCCAGCAACTTGTATGGCTAGAACATGCCACCACTTCTAGTTCAGCTTTATGCCACCAAAACTCCCCATTTTTTTTGCACTACACACCTCCCAACAATAAAAAGCTAATGTTATGATCATAGGCAGAACTAAAATCAAGTTGAATTTTCAAGGAATTGGTAGCTTAATATCCCCACACACTCATAACTCTCCTTAAACTATTTTCCAAGCTCAATATGTAAAATGGGAATTAGGCAGCAATATATGAAGGGATAAACCATTACAAGCCCTCCCTTAAATGGCAGCAATAAAAATTGCATATGTATAATTGCTAGATTCTATATTACCATTGTGTAACTCCTTTAATTATAAAGCTATAGACAAATGATAGAATGAATTGGTATATTGATGACATTCATTATCCACACCATCAAAAATTTTGATACGCATTGGGAAACTTGGCAGTGAAAAAATGGGTGCTGCCAAGGACATTCAGAGAGACGAGGACCATGATGTCTTACCTAGAAATGTACAGGTGTTCCTCTTCGTCCAAATAGAGATCTTATCACAAATAAGTAGCAAAAAATTAGTTCCGATGCATCTAATTAAAACAAAGACTTAAATTCCATTGATTCTTGCTTACAACAATTTTATGACATGAAATTTATATCTAAAGCATGCATAAACCATATTATCTGTATCCCCCTTTTAAGATGGAGTATAGGACTTAAGGACATATTCATTACAAATGAGAGGTCAACATATTTGTGCCTAAAATTATCTATATGACAGAATAAATCTAGATTAAAACATAGGCATAAGACAAAAAAACTAACCACTAGAATTGCAAAAAATAGTTGAATCAATGTTTTAAATCCCATGGGTCAGGGATGCCCTAGTTTTCCCATGGAATGGGATATGCCGCCACCCCATTCCATCTCGACACTTGAGACAGGGGATGTCTTGAGACATGCTGATCAGGAAGCTGGGACGATGACGAGACGGTCTTGTCCCGACACATAGGATGGTACCCCATCTTGGCGTCCTGCAGGATGTCCCATTGGGACTTGAATCCTACTTGACTATTTTAATTTTTAACAAACTTGTAAGCTTATTTGATAACATACCATCATGAAGAATATAAATAAAATGTTAGTCTTTGTGGTTAACAAGAAAAAATTGGTTTGGAGAATTTGTCAAACCATTTTTAGGTGATGAACAGAATTATGATATCTAAATTTTAAACTTAGCCAGAGCTTTTGTCCTTTTCCTAAGTATAAGAATACGATATTTGAAAATAAGTTAAGAGGTTTGGATTGGACTCAATCCAATCTTTCTGCTCAAGAAAATAAGTTCAAAGGCCAAGAAAAGGAAGTAAAGAGAGGAGTGTGCCTTGAGATGCATTCCTGTGCTTGCTAGTTATAAAGTAGAGAAGAAGAGGAGGGGCAGGAAGGAGGAGAAGGTTTGCTGCATCCCAATTTAATTAATTAGGGAGGAAATGTCATTTAATCTAGGAGGAGAAATATTGGGAGACAGAGAGAACTAATGGAAAGGATTAATTGGATTGGAGAAATGGAAGGAGTGGAGGGCATGAGAGGAGGCCCATAGCTGATGGGATCAGGTGATTAATACAAAGAGAGAATGGTTATCTTGTATTTACTACCAAAATAATTGATAATTTGATATTTTTATTAAATGTTTTTATTTAGATCGAATTTAAGTCTTAGTAATTCATGAAAAGTCAGGCTCTTTATTAAGACTAGTTGTGGGTATTTTAGTTACTTATACAAGGATAACCAAAAACTCGTAATTGCCAATGAGTCCTATTTTCTTTTAGGAGTAATATTGATAGGATACTTGACACAAGTATTGGGGTTACATCCAAGGAGTATCCGATAAATATCAGTATTTGATATGGATGTGCCATGGAGAAGGTTTTTGATTTGAAATATCCATGTTTCTTGTCTTACATCTTGTTATTTGGAAAATTGGGTCATCTTGGTTTATACTAGACAGTATGAATCTAGTGACCAGTACCAATTGATACTCACCATGTACTAGCTAGGTCGCTTGAAAAAGATGCTCGAGTTTAGTTCTTTCCCCATTTGCTTTGCACACAAGAGGAGGAAAGTTAGTAGCTAAAAGAGGGGAAGAGAGAGCTCACATACAGCATTTGTACCTTATTTAAATATAAAAAAGTTGCAAAAATGTGAATTACTTTTCATATAGATGCCTACAGCACCATACACCCAAGTATGGGCTCACAGACCTGCTAATCCTGAATTGACCCCAAAAGTTTCTAAACAACCACTGAAAACAACATTCAAGAGGAGAAGAATTTGGCTTCCTAGTGAAGTATTGAGATGCCACACCACCCCATGTTGATAATATAGGTTCGCCATCTCAGTACCGGACCCCATACCAGTATTATTGTATTATAGTGTTTGTATGCAGTTCGGTACAGTATGATAGTATCGGTAAGGTACCGGTACGATATGGTACACTAGTACATCCCATATTGGGCTGCATGGGATGGTACAGCAAACCTTAGTTGATATGGTACTATCTAGGTTCCTACTGACATGTTCCTTGACGGATATTGGGTCTAGGACCAGGATTTGAAATCTTGTTTGGTATAAGACTTCATTATGTAGATTAGTGTGCTTATCATGCAAGAGTTGAAGGCCACCACGATGTCCTTTCCTAGGTGGCCTTCTGAATCAATTGAAGGAAACTAAATATATAGTGAACTAATAGGGTGACTAAGCTCTTCGTTCATTACAAGAACAAAAGCCACTCGATTTTCCTTGAAATTATCCTTAATTTGAGCCTTGTAGAGTAATAATGGCATTTCCTTTCCCTTTTTGTAGCCTACATGATAGTATTTTGTGGCTTTGGTACATCCTCCGTTGGCCTTCACTAATTCTCAAGTGTCGACTGTTATTCTCGTTAAGGATCAAGATTTGGCATATTATTTACAATAATAAAAATTAGGTTTTCATTTTATCAAAGTGTTGATTTCTATGTCATGGAGGAGCCAATAAGATTTGACTAATGTCTATGAGCTGTCATAAGAACCTACCTTTACACTCTTTGGAGCCTCACCCAGGTTATTTTCTAGTAGGTAGTTATTTTTGATTTATTTTCACTGCAATTTTCTCTTCTTATGCTGACCTATGAGTTTCTGGGATGTCCTTTGCTAGCTTTAAGTCCACATCTATGGTATGTGATTTCCTGGACTTATATAAGCTTAAAAGGATCTCATCCTACATCATCATGTGTTTATGATAGTAAAACAAATACTTTTATACAAAAGAAGATTTAAAGTTTTATCTTTCACATAGGTCCTTTACTAGTGGTCTATTTTTGAGTGTCAAATCATCTTTTTATTATCATTGTGTCACGGTTCTAGACACTCTTTATAGCCTACAAGGTACTTCTTTCACAGGTTTGAAAAACAAGATGGAGTTGTTTTAATGGCGACCACTAGAAATCTTAAACAAATTGATGAAGCCTTGCAAAGACCTGGTCGCATGGATAGGGTATTGCATCTTCAACGGCCAACTCAACTGGAAAGGGAAAAAATATTGCGCCTAGCAGCGAAAGAAACAATGGATGATGAGCTAATTGATTTTGTAGATTGGAAAAAGGTACAATCACTTACGTCTTGATGCTTTTGTTTGTAGTTTGTCTGTTTTTTGTACCTATAATTCCATAGTTTTTTTCAACCACACTTCAGACTTTGTAACTCTCTTTTGCTGGGGAGAGGGAATCATGCACAAGTGTGTCAAGATTGGGGGGTAGTCCTTGGTTGGGATCCCTGACCATGGCTTGGCAGTCCTTGGTAGGGAACCCGGGCCACCTAGGCACTGCCTGGGTGCCTATGTTGACTGCATAATGACTTAGGTTGCATATTGGATTAAAAAAATGGTTGAATATTTAAACCCCGTAACTGTATTACCATTAAAGGCGGTATCTTATGGTTGCATGAGGATCTTGTCTCGTGACTCTGGATTACCATGCTCGGACAAATTAGTACCTTTCCGTGATACTGTGAAGCAAATTGAATCAGGCTTCCTTTTCTTTTCCAATGACATCCTCAGCCTCTCCTTATGGCAGTGGGACCAGTACATGTATTCCAGTTGTAATGATGGACTCACTTTGTTTCTGTTTCTTCTGAGAATTGCTTGGTGAGCGAGGATCAGAATATGTATTTCATTTAACAAGTAACTGAAATAAATTTCATTGTTATTGTTGAATAATCTTACTTATTTGCACAAACATTGGAATTTTATCAGAAGTGTTTTAGTAAGATGCACGTTCTGAGACATTTATATAATCTAACTCTAGTGCTTCTCATGCTACAATATTATTGTTCTTTAAAAATTTATAATTTGCATTCTCTTCCCTATATGGTTGGAACCCAGTCCTCTGGTTTACTGCAAATTTTATTAGCTTCATCTTGCAAAATGTCCTACTATCATATTTTGATATACTGTTATATGTCTCTACATGATTGTGTACCTCAATACTGATATTATTTGATTAGGTGAAATGCTATCCTTGATTTTATTTTGCACCCTCTCAATCATTTATTGACAGAACTGGTAAAGTGGATTGATCAATAACATATAATGTCAATTCTGCAAGTCCATAAAATACCGTGACTCCATTACTCTCATATCAAAGATGCCAAAATGTTGATGGAAGCAAGAATGTTCCATGCTCAACTGAAACATGCTTCGCTAGTGAAACCTTGGTTGTTTCTTTTGTTTGTCATCATTTTACCTCGAGTTCTGTTTTCAACTTTTAAAGAATCAATTTATGTTCTCCTTTCCAGGTTGCTGAGAAGACGGCTTTGTTGAGGCCTATAGAATTGAAACTTGTTCCTTTGGCACTGGAAGGTAGTGCTTTTCGGAACAAGTATCTTGACACTGACGAGCTAATGTGCTATTGCAGCTGGTTTGCGGTATGAAATTTTTAGGTGGCTTATTACTATGTCTAATTTATTTTCATAAGAAGTTAGTTAATGCCAAAACTGATATGCCAAAACCGATAGTTTTTTTCGTCATTTGCTTCTTTTTCACGAACACCAGAACTTTGTAAATTTTAAAAGCTCAAGTAATCAAGCATTTTTGCCAATGTGTAGGTCTATACCACACTACGATCAAACTTTAATTGCCTAAGTTAGATATTGTCAACATTTGAGATAGCTGATTGCTAAATATGATGGATTTATGATTATGTGCCTCCAAATAATTATTACCTTTACTGAGAAACAATTGGAATCAACATAAAACCTATGTTATTATTCTTATTTTTTTGCTTATTTTTCTTTCTAAAGGCATGAAGTTATAGGACTTATGCTAATTAACCAGCTTGATTGATGTTATTGAGTCATGGGGTATCATAAGTTCTCTGTTACATTTTTCAAGGATTTTCTTTCTTGTGGATGGGAAAGAATAAAAAACTTCTAAAGGCCTGTTTGGATATTCCTATAGGATTGGGCTGAAAATCCTGTGGGAATCGGGTCTGTTGGTGCACCCTAGCTTTCATTTTCTAAGAACCTGTCCAAACTCAGCCCAGATGCTAGCCTTTGGGCTGCAGGAAGAGAACAAAGACCTATGGAGGTCTTTTCTTCCTTCCTGCAGGATTTAGGATGGATGGAGTTGGGTTGACACAGGGCCATGCTTAAATGGATGGCCCAATCCTCAAATCCTGTGGGACTTTCAGCCCAATCCTATAGGAATATCTAAATAGGCTCTAATTGTTTCATCCTTGTAGGAGTGCTGGCAACCGGTGTTCCTCTCTAGTTTTGCAGGAGAAGAATTTCTTACTAATTAAAATCCCTGGCAATAACCATATGATTGATTTCTCCCAATCATTTCCCATTGTAAAGATTCTTGACTCATTCTTAAATTCTAAAATTTAGAACTTCATTATTGACGAATCTTAAACATATTATTTGCATATTAATGTGTATTACATTGTAAGTGATAAAAAGTATTCTGCCTATTGCATGGTCATATTCAGGTGATGACCTATATTTGAAGCAGTTGCTTTGTCTCTTTCTTGAGTGGTAAATATTGGCATCTTTTCTTCTCTATACTTTTTGATTCCTCATTCTTTTTTTTTATTGGAAAAGTTGACATGGTATCCAAGCCATCCTGGTCTTGTCCAATTTTAATCTTTTCTGATATCCAAGAACCGTATATTCCTTGTGAGGATTCATTTTCAGTCCTGTTCCAAGTCATTTGTGAGCTGTTGTGATTTGTTGTTTTTACCTTTTTGTCACATGGTGCATTTGTTCTTGGTGTACATAGGATGTGATATTTTGTTCATCTAAAGCATTGTAATGTTATGGACAACAAATAGTAAACTTGGACTGCCGCTGTAAGTTGAGCTGCATAATTTGTAGTGGTGAGATTGCAATGTGCATCTTTTGCATTTGTGCAATATAACTTTCTTTTATTTTTACAAATAAATATAGTTTTGTTAACTTTAGGTTGTTTGTGTACTTGTGCATATAATAGGGAGCGTTTACTAAGTGTTTTGAGTTGATCAGCTGTATGTGTTTACAAAGGAACTTTTTGTAGAAGTACATGCATGATTGATAGATTACTAGTATACTGATAAGCGGTATGGAGTCTTTTACTATTTTATCATTTTGAATAATACTGCTGGTGATGTGAAGCATATATCATGCATTATGGTGGAACATAAGTAATAGTGCTAGCCATTGCTAGCATAATGGTCCAAAAACCACAGAGATAGCATAATGCAGACCTTTGATTGCATGTCCAAAGGAAATCTGGTTATACATTTGGGAACCAGAAGAAACAGTAGATAGTTTGAAGATTTAAAGTGCTCTCAAATTGCTGTAAAAAAATGTAGTTATAGCAACATTTCCTTGTTAGCAAGGGAAGTATCAAACCATGCACTGTCGCAAACAGTCTGTCCTGTAATTTTTCCCTTAGACCTGGCACTCATTTCCCAGTTCCTACAATATTCTACTTCTAAGCAAGGTTTTGAGTTTTGGCTAAAACTGATTTTGATCAAGACTGAATCGAAACTGATCCCTAGTTTTGGGTTTCAGTCAGTTTCTTCCAGTTCTGGTCAAAACTGATTGAAACTAGCTGTAAATGCTTATTTTAAGTATTACTTTGATGTTTACAATTATAACGGGGTCATTTCTGTATTTGAGTATATAGACTATATAATATTAATTTTTGATTATTTTCTCTCATTTTCGTTTAAGTTAAAAGATGTGACAGAGAATGAATTTAACATTGATTGACTGAGGTTCCCAAAAAGGATCCTTATTGTAGCATATTACAGAGGCTAATTTGGACAACTAAGTATGAGATATTTCAAAGATATTACAAATTTTTAATATAAATAATAATATTCTTTAACTACATAGAAATAATCAAATAGCCACTTAACTTTAAGGTTGCGTTTTAGTTTGCCGGCAATTTAAAATGGGTCCACCAGATTACTGTGTTTGGTATGTTTTTTGGGTGGCAATCCAAATTGTCTTGGCAATCTACATTGTCTCTTAGGAGGCAATCTATATTGTCTTGCCGGCAATTTAAAATGGGTCCACCAGATTACCGTATTTGGTATGCTTTTTGGGTAGCAATCCAAATTGCCTTGGCAATCTACATTGCCTCTCAGGAGGCAATCTATATTGTCTTGGGGAGGCATGGCTATTCAGATTGCTCTTTCTTTGGCAATTTACAATAAAAATCTTGAAAAAAATTATTCCTCAAAAAATTCACAAAAAACTCATCGCCCAACCCTCCCTTCTGCCTTGGTGCCACCTGTGGCTCCTCCGTGCGAGAGCCCCGCCCGTGGCTCCTCTACATATATATTTTAAAATATATTATTATATATATAAATATATTTATATATTACATATAATATATAAATATATTTATATAATAATATATATAAATATATTTATATATAGGGGCAGACTTAGGTAAGGTCGATTAGATTTGGGCTTACATCTGGTTAGGCCAAAACTGAAAATGGAGGTTGTACATCAATGATCCGATCCATTGGATGTGATCTACTATCTCAAAAATACTTGTACACTAAAAATCATATGATTTGAAGATCGTTAGCCTATGCATCAAGTGATCAAAAAATACATCTAATTCAATTTTATTTTAGGCTGTCCAATTTTTGCCTGGTTGATACATAGGTTAGGGGTCTCCAAATTATATGATTTTTTTGTGGGCAAGCAGTTTTGAGGTAATAGATTATATTCAAAGTCTTGGATCCTTGATATAAGACTCATATTATAGAGTTTTGACCTAACCTGACCTGATTTTATATATGTATGTATATATATGTATGTATGTATGTATGTATGTATGTATATGTATGTATATGTATGTATGTATGTATGTATGTATTCATATCCGTATTTGGTCGACCTGATTCTAACTTGACTCTTTATATATATATGTGTGTGTGTGTGTGTGAATAGACTTGGGTAAGGTCGATCGGATTTGAGCTCAGATCCGATCAGGTCAAAACTAGACAATAAAAATCCTACATCAATGATCCAAGCCATCGAATGTGATCTACTACCTCAAAATTATTTGCACACAAAAAATTATATGATTTGAAGACTCCTAGCCAAGATTTTTGGTATTGGTACCAGTGATCGTGCTTATCGTTGGCTGGTATGGTACGGTACCGGTATCGAACCGTATCAACACTCGGTACGACAAGCATGCCGGTCAAACCGGCATGTCATTTTTTTTTGTTGTTTTTCGAAAAAATATTCAATGTTTTTTTTGAAAAAATAATATTTAAATTATTATTTAGTGATATTAATTAATATTTGTATCACTTAGAATTCGGAAATAATGTTAATCGTATGTAATACGGATCTAAAATACATAAATCAGATATCATTGGATCCTAAAATGCTTAAATTAATTAAAAAATCTTTTCAATATTGAATACGTACTATTCATCAAAATTCGGTCGACTGTCGATGTTCATAAATAGTAGGATCATTTATATATTCAGAAGGAACATTAGTCCTACTAGATCCATAAGGCAGGCGTGTTGGATCATAACTCATCCTCGAAGTGTCACTGAGATCCTAGCTCTGAGCGGTATCCTCAAACTCATGAAGGGGTCCATCCAAATATATCAGCAGCAAAATCCGATCTGTAAGATGCTTCGAACTGCATAGGATAGTAGCCACTAGAAAATGTCTTTGATGCACCATATCCATATCCGTAAGGATCATAGGATGGCTATGGCTGCGGATAGGAGAATCTAAAATACGAAGATGAATCTGATACATCTATGGATCCTACTCTATATGTGAGGTCATCTGCAGCTGCATCATGTCCTAAATGACCTCGTGGAGCCTATCGTTTGTATGAAATCGTATCATCGCGAGCTCTATCAACATGTGCACCATGGTCCCTATCCTACGTGGCGTGCGTAAACTAAGACTCACCAGTAAATTGAAGACCACTAATTAGCTCTCCTGTCCTTCGGTTCCTTTATAATCATCAGATCCATGACCAGCTGAAGAGCTACCATTACTGCTCCATCTGATATCTGAATCTGAGTGAACCGAATGCTCAGACTCTACTGGTGCCGTACTTGCCTTTTCTTCTTTTTTTTGCTCATATCTCGCTCTGGCTGCCTAAGCTATGAGGGTGGATGCTGTGGCATGTCGGCTAGACGTCTAGGTAGAATGTTGCTGCTTGTCCACTGAAAGGCGTCCATCCCAGCTTTGCTAGCAACAAAACTGGCTGATCGTGGAGGTGATCCTAGCTTATCAAGCTTTAGATCCTGTTGCTGACTCATAACCCATCCGGTCATCGGATCATCTTTATCTTCAGCAACAAAATCACTACAAGTCGAATCTGAATACTTCAGCTGAACTTCCTTCTGAATAAATTTGAGCCTCAATTTCAGATTGTAGTGTACATATACAAGATTATTGAGACATTTCTATTTCAAACGATTCCTCTGCTTGCTGTAGATAAGGGTAAAGGTTGACCAGTTACGCTCACATTCACTTGATGAAACCATCTGGGAGAGGATCTTGATGGCAAGATCTCTCAGATGTCGTGCAGATCCACCAAAATGCACCCACCATTCAATTGCAAAATAATTGAAAATCAGTAAAATCCTAAATAAGATTGAATATAAAAATGAATTTATTGATATATACTTGGATTCATCTTTGATTTGCTTTTAACTGCTACATTACTTTCAAATAATTCTGTGCCCTCCTTAAATATTTTTGTCAATAAAAAAATCATTTGTTATAAACTTATAATGTCTTACTTGTCGAAGACATCGCTAAATTAATAAACATCACTGAACTTAATTGATTCAAGACACATAGTTGTGATGTTTGCATTGGGTTTCATCTTTTCTATTACATTTCGTACGATGGATAAAAGCTCTTTATCCATGCCAATCCTAGATATGGAGTATTGGAACCTTGGATTTAGATAGTAAGCTGCACATAGATTATCATAATTGATTAAGTTTATTTATATAAATTTTCAAAAAGTTGTTGATTTGCTGCTTACTTGCTAAGTGTAACTTCCTGCCCATCTAATAATTCCATCGACGGTCGATGATCTTGATGTACTCATATGTATATTTTAGATCTACCATCTTGATTTGTTCCTTTGTCCTCTCCATCATATGATATAGAAAGCCTATCTGAGGGTATGCTTACCATCCACAACCTAAAGTACTTCATACATAGGCTTGATGGCCGCCACTATCTTTTCAGCCTGCTGCTAGAATGACGGTCTCATCATTAGGCTCTCCATAGTGCTTCTCTCAATGCCTGCCCCAGCATATCTGCTCCTGCCATTCACTACTGATAAACATTTGATGCAGCTATACTTTCTTATCAATCAGGCTATCAAGTGCTATATAATTGCTAGCAAATCGTGTGACACCTGGATCTCAATATATCGCCTCCAACATACTACCGCATCAATGATAGGACCCATGTATGGTTATAAATGAATTTGGTGATGCTCTGTGTTGATTCTACTGTCTTCTGCACCCTATGAATCTTTCTAATATCTATTAACATCAAATCAATACAATGTGCAGCACATGGGATCGAGAAAATGTGGTTGCTGCTCCATCAATAACTCTTCTGCAGTTTTATATTGTGGTCCATTATCTTTGACAACCTGTATGACATTCAGTTCTTCTACTTGATCAATCACCTCCATCAATTTAAGGATGTAGCTAGCATCGTGCACCTTAGCTCAAGTATCAATAGACTTGTGAAAAAATGTTTTTCCATCATAATATGTCAAGAAATTGATGATGCTTCATCTAGTAGGACTAGTCCAATCATCACACATCACAGTCAATCCATATATAGGCCACTTGCTCTTAAATGATGCAATCCACTTCTCTAAATCCTCTTTATTACTGACAAGAAGCTCACCATGGATATCTCTTGGTCCTGGAGGATTAACATCTGGACCGGTAGTCTGTATAGATGAAATGGCAGAGCGATAATATAGATTGTTTGCAGCATTCGCTGAGATGTGATTAAAGTGAAACCAAGATCCAATAGCTCACCACATATCTCTCTTCTTATCTTTCTTCAACATAGTGTCAATCTTTTGTTGCTTGGAATCTCTGATAGGAAAGGCATGTGGATCCAAATCATGAATAGTGGCTCATGTTGGAATCTTCCTAAAGGATTTCTTTCGACTATCAAATGCTCCCAACATGGATGTAAAACGGCTGCTGCCTCTACTAGCGAGCTCTCTAATGAGGATGTCCTTCTAAACCGTGACTCAGACTTTGCTATAGTGCTTTCTGAGCTTGATCCGTCCTCATAAACTAATGGTCCAAATGAAGCTCTATGCTTGACCAGCTCCTTTAGCTGCCATTGATCATCCAAACTCGCCCAAATGACAGCATCGATCTATGCCTGCTCATCATCTAGAGCAGAGTTTTCTTCTGACTCCCTAGAGTGATAAAAAGATTGCTCTGCTACTCGACGGTCCACCTTTACCTTCTTCTTTAAATTCCTTTCTTTCATTGATTTAAAATCAGCAAAGTGCTTCTTCATCAACTGATGGACCTCCTATGGACACTAACGGCACATAGCTATATTCGGATAGCCACTAACCAAATGTTGCTTCAACCGTGTAACCCCTCTTTCTTTGAGTTCTATGTTACATCATTTACATTTCCAATGATGCCGGCCTGGGAGCATCTCTCCATGCTCCCAACTAATGTCACGCTTCAGATCCTTTCTTTCGCGATGGATCAATTCCTAAAAATTGACAAGCACATTACTTTAATAATTACATAAAAATGATAGATTTTATTTATCTATTTTTTTATATTTTTAAATTATTTAATTATTTTTTATTAATTTTTTGAAAAAAATATATTAAAAAAATAAAAAATTAGAAAAAAAAATTGATCTTACATTCATGTAGAATCCTATCTATTGATGTTACATATAAATTTTTTAGTCTGTGAACATGTATAAAATGTTATTTTTTTTTTGAAATTTAGGCTTAAAATACTATGTATAAGATGCGTTAAAATATTGATAAATCGATACTAAATTTATGTCGAAAGTAGCTTGTAAGTTCCCTCATTAATAATCTGATTTTACATTTTTTTTGAATTTTTTTAATAATTTTTTATTCTAAAAATATATGTTTAATTTAAAAAATTATATACTTAACAAAAATTAATGATTTTAGTGCCATTGCGTAGATTATCTATAGATCTACAACATATATTAAAATTATACAAAAAAATTGACAATTTTTTCTTGTTTTTTCATTTTTCATGAATTTTTTTTAAAAAAAGAAGAGAAGAGAAGAGAGAGAGCTATGATGGAAAACTTACCTCTAATCCATCTTTTTTCTTCATTTTCCTACTATTTTTGGAGTGGGAGAGCGACCTATTCTTTCAAAGAACTCAAAAATAAGCAAAGGAAGCCGAAAGGCTTCCTCTTTGCCTCTCTCTGTCTTATAAAACACCGAACCAATTTGGTTCGGTCTGAAATAGGGCCAAACCAACCAGTTCAAGCCCATACCACCTGGTTTGGCCTCGAATCGGGCGGTTTTCTATTTTTTTATTTTTTTTGTCCGGGTTTCGATTTACATGTGCGAGTCGGGGTGGTTGGGCGCTGGTTCGGTTTGGAACACCCCGAATCGGGCGGCTCGGGTCGGTTATGAAATCATTGCCTCTAGCTCATGCATCAAGTGATCAAAAAATACATATAATTCAATTTTATTTAGGCTATTCAATTTTTGACTACTTGATGCATAGGCTAGGGGTCTCTAAATCATATGATTTTTTTATGTGCAAGCAGTTTTGAGGTAGTAGATCACATTCAACAGCTTGGATCATTAATATAGGATCCTTATTATAGAGTTTCAACCTGACCGGAATCCAAGTCCGAATCCAGTCAATCTGATTCTAGTCTGGCTATATATATATATATAATTTTTTTCTTACTAGAGAGAAAAAAGAGCAACTAGGGGCATTTTGGAAATTTAATTTTATATTATCGGTAATCTGATTGTCATACAAAATATGTCAATCAAGATTTTCAGTAATTTTACTTCAATATTACCTGTATGTACTAAACATAGTAATCAATATTAGTGGTAATTTAATGGTGGCAATCTATATTGAAGATAATCTACATTATCTTTCAAGATTGCCTAGCAATACACCAAACACAACCTAAAGGTCTTAGAATTCAATGTATTTATGAGTTCTACTAGAAAGTAAAGAACTTGAATGCACATGGCACTAGAAGGCTTTAGAATTAGTAAATAAAATTATCTTTTAACCATTCAAAGTTCATGAAGAAAGTTTTATAAATTATTTATTATACATAATGTTCATGACTAAAATGATAGTATGTTTTACCCAAGGTTTACAGATTTGGTACCGGAATCCGTGCTGGTAGCTGACCGGTATGGTACAATTTTTTATGATACCGTACCGCCCTATACCGTCAATAAAAAAAATCAAATAAAATCCTATTCAATGGCAAGAAAAAAGAAAATCATCCCGTACTGGTGCTGTATCGTCCCGTACCGGATCAAACCGCTCGGTATCGTACCATACCGTACCAACTGATTTGGTCCGGTTCAAGCTATTTTCCGAAAAACTGGTCTGAACCATTTCGGTTTCCCGTCGGTATGGTACGGGGTGTACCGGTGGTTTGGGCTGGTATGGAATACCATGGTTTCACCCATATACAATACTAACATCAGCCTAAGATTGTCACTACCACACAAACAAAGAACCTATATTACACAAAATACTCTAAGATGTTGGTAATAGGTTTTTGGCTTTTTTGTTTTTCTTATATTTTTCAATTATTTAGAATTTTTTTCAATCTTTTGGCCATAATGCTGAAACTATGAGTGAAGCTTTTGAAACCATTGAAATAGAAACTCTACAAACCTAACCAAAATTGAAATCAAAACCAAATTTTCAGACCTTGCTTTTCTGTCATCGAGGAGCAATATTTAAGTATATGATTTGTGCTATAATGCAGCCTTCATAATACAACACAAATTTCATGACTCATACAAAATTCATATTGGACTCTTTTGGCCTATACTAGAAAATATCAGTTCATTTTGGCTAACACAATACTAAATGTTGCAGTATTGGTTGATACAATTATACTCAACTGTTCTTATATCCGATATGAACTGTTCAACCCCGCTAATTTCAGCAATGTAACCTTTGGACCTTAGTTACTTGAATTGGGAGTTGGTGCTAGAGCCGATTTTGGTCTAGGAGCAGAGAAGCAGGGTTTTTAAAAAACTTAGGGTACAGGAAGTGCTTAATAAGTGGGTGCATAATGAGACTGCAAATAGCTTTTAAAGTGTTTGTGGCACTGTAAATAAAATAAAAATTTATGACTATGTAGTTTTGGATAACTCTTTTAAGTCCAAAGCGTGCTTCACCTTTCCTTTCAATATATCTTAGCTTTGAGTTGGATGTGTTTATAGTAGGCTTTTCACCTATGTGTGTTATGTTGGTATTGTTGTGGGGGGACGGCATCTTTAGTCCCATATCGGTTATGAGTCAAGAGGAAATATGACTTATATGGATTGGAACCTTCTTTCCCATGTGAGTCATCTTTTAAAGGAAAAAATCATGAGGACCTCGTGCCATAAGTGCTAGAGGCTGAAGCGGACGATACCTCATGGATGCGGGCGCGAAGGCAAACCTAGCCATCCGACCCCTTGATCGTAACATTGGCGCTGTCTGTGGGAAGCCTCCTACCCACACGCACATACTCCCTCTTGACCATCCCAGGAGGGGGGGTAATGTTGTGGGGGGGATGGCATGTTTAGTCCCATATTGGTTGCAAGTCAAGAGGGAGTATGACTTATATAGATTGAAACCTTCTTTCCAATGTGAAGTGCCTTTTAAAGGGCAAAACCATGTGAACCCCGTGCCATAAATGCCAAAGGCCGAAGCGGACAATACCTCATGTTTGCGGGTGTAGAGGCAAATCCAGCCATCCGACCCCTTCACTGCAACAGGTATAGTGCTCTATGTCAAATTATTCTTTATATCTTCTTCAAGACTCGTTCTAGGTGTAAAGGAACCCCAATACTTCTGATTGGATGAGCTTAAACTACATAATGAATGATTTAGGTCCCATTTTCTGGTTTGCCTTGGGTGTTTCATGTCAAACATAAACCATCCTGAGTTAAACTGACTTGAAACAGTCATATTTCACTGATGGTGAAATTGATGTTATTTTATGGAGCAGAATTCTGCTATATTTTCTTTGAATAATATCTAAAGGATGCAACATATGGTTTATTTTACTATGAATTCTTTTTATAAATAATGTCTAAGTAATTGCGCTAATTCTGTGTGTATAAAACACATATATGTGATAGTCCTCCCCAGCTCTACGACTTCGTATCTTTTCAACGTTTGCAGTATCAACATTTTCTTATCAAATTGCATCCATATTCGATTTCTATACCCATGCTTCATAGTCTGCAATTGTGTCCGCTTGGGTTAGTCCATCTTTAACCCATAGGCTAGAGTTGATCCAAACTAGCATGGTGTTTTCTGGCTTGATTTGGATCTACCATGAACAAAATCATGCCTATAATTTAAGCCCCAGATCTGATTCATTCAAATGGTGGACTGGATTATTTTGAGCCCTTTTTGGTGGTATGTTGGTTAACTCTAATTTATCAGGTACATCAAGGTTTTAAATACTAGTACTAAGCCCCATATGGATTTTCTCCCGAAACATTACCCGGTATTAGTATGGTACCCATTTAGGATGGTCCAAGACTGTCAGAATCACTAAGAATGAAAAGCAAAATTGCAATTGATAGAAGTTGGTATGGACCACCGGTGCAAGCTGATATGGACTAGTATGGCCGGTGTATACTGGTCCATGGCGTCTTGGGGTCCATTCTAGAATAGTCTGCCATTTTTATTGCACAACACAAGTGATACCATCCTGTTTTGCTGGTTTTGAAACCTTGGGTTATATGTTCAGATCAAATTTGGTCGGGTACCAGTCACATCCGGTGACCCATTTATCTTGCTTAATGTTGCTGCTGACAGCCATTAGAATTCCCTTGCCATGCACATTGGCTAATCTACAAGCTTCCATTGGCTAGATCTCCTATATCTGATGCTGAATTGCTTATCCTTTGCTAATGCAGCAAGTTAGCATACTGACCCAAGTTATTAGATTTCTACAAATTAAGTCGTTTATCATCACTTTGCATTAAAACATTGGCACCCTAATGCTATTAGTAGGGTCACCATTCGAAATATTTGACTCAAAGTTGCTAATGCCATTTTCATGTACCAGGAGGCGGTCAAAAAGCACGAAAGGAAGGTCTTAATTTATTCGCATATCTCACACTTGCTTAGCATAGTGGACATATTTTAAAATTTTACACTTGAGGTCCTTGTTGTTGCAGATGAGGCTACATAAAATCCTCACCAGTGAACTGGTGAGGCCACATAATCCTCACAGGAGAACCAGTAAACATGATGAGCATCCTCAAAGTCCACATATATGACTTGGCCAAGGGTCAACATAAATCCTCATCTTTAGAATGAGGTCACATAGCACCTAGCCAGGTGTCCAAAGAGATCCCTTCAATAATTAAAATGGGGGCCAAAATGCCTGCTGCTAAGGGGTCTTCATATATATATCTTTCATGTATGATATTCGTTCTCAATTTTGAAAAGGATTTCACAAACATGATATGCAAGATATATTTGAAAATTTGAAATTGAAGCTAAGATGTTTGCATAGCCAAAGGAAAAAGAAACATATTCATGATTCCATATTCACATGAATGAGCTCGAAACATCAATTGGAGGACCCAACTGTAATTTCATATTTGCAAGTATTAATTTTTTTTCCATGGAGAAGCAAGTAAGTATTATTCATATATTTTAAAAATGGAGAATACCTTTAAAATCCAGAACAAATTATTGATCCAAAAATCCAAAGGAACATTAGAGTTGACTAGTGTTCTAGGTTTTCCGATATATACTTAATTTAAAGATGTACGAAGGCAATCTTCATCTATAAGCTTCATAGGCCAAAGAAAACTTGGGTTCAAGAGTCCTTCTAAAGGGCTTTCATAAGTTGCTGAATCTTAGGATTTCAAAGAGATATCTTGGTTTAGAGGGTTTGAATATGAGGTTAACAAGCATAAAATCTAACTTGAATCAAGAGGTGATAGATGAATTTTATCTAGGAAACCTTAGAATCTGAAAAATGATTCGATGATAATACCAGGTTTACCTCAACTGTTTGGTTTACAAACATCTTGCAAATTATTACTATTGGTGCGAAATCTGGTTGACGCCTGATTTGAAGCTGGAGTCGAAGAAGACGAGATCGCCGCCGGTGACCTGCAAAACAAGTCTCGTCTGGAGTCGGGGGTGGTGGCTCCGGCAAGACCCTCCAACGATCAAATCAGCTCTTTCGGCCAACAGAAATGGAGTGCTCAGAGAGATTTAGAGCAGAGTTTTGAGAAGGAGAAGAAAACTTAGAGAAAACGTATCTGGAGGGTTCCTTTTATAAGCGGAGCCTGTAACAAACTGATATCGACAGCCGTAACTATGAGGTGGTGGGTCGCTCGGGACCACATGAAGTTTGTTAGGGGGTAGTGTCTGTTATCGTGGTGTGCCAGTCCATTGGGATTTAATAGTCGAAGTTCGGAGGAGCAGGCGTCAGTTGGTGATGAATCTTTGAGTTAACATCAATATCAAAGGAGTTCGGACTCCTCTTAGGCAGTCTGTGGGTGAGTTGATTCGTGTTGTGTGTGGAACCGGGTTCGTGCGGAGACCTTTCTGAGCGACTGCAGGAAGTTCGACTGCTAGAGGAGTTCGGCTGCTGGAGGAATCCGGAAGAAGTTCGGCTGCTGGAGGAATCCAGGAGTTCGGCTACTGGAGGAATTCAGGAGAAGTTCGGAAGGAATTTGCGATTGAAGCTCTCCTGTGACCACGAGTTACACCTGATCGAGCATCAAACCAAACTTTGGTGGGAGCGAGGTTTACCCCCAACAATAGTCCCCCCACTTTCGAATTTGAAATTCGAAGGAAGTAAAAGGATGATCGCCGAAGTTCGTTCTCGGACTCCCGCCTTGTCGGGATGAGACATTTTGGCATTTACTGTGCTGGCACCAAAACTTTTCAAATCTGAAATGAGTTCGAAAAGATGGTCCTTCATTTCTCCCGCTGAAATTGTCCCAGGTATGGTGCCATAAAGACTCCGCCCGACGCTGTTTTACTGTCATGATGAGTAGGACACGTGGCGCACGCTGACCAGGCGAAGTTGATCCGCGATCATAACTGCCTCGGATTACCTTTGGCTATTTAAGGTCTTCCTCCATCGACTGGAAGTCATTCCTGCCTAAGTCTTCTCCTTCCTTCAGCCCCCGTTCATCTTCTTCCCAAGGGTTTTGGCCCTCTATCTCGCCTTCCTGAGCTCCGGACACCCTTTCGATTGGTTCTCATTGCATCCATCGTTCTTTCATTCTCCCCAGACAGCTTAGGTCAGTCTCCTAATCTTTCTCTCAGGTTATTCGTGCTTTTCATTTTTGGCTTCTTGCTTTCATGATTTTTGATAGTGACCTTTGCCTTGCGTTTTTCCTTTTTTTTTGGGGGGGGGTTTGTTGGGGTTTAATCTCGATCCGAATGTCTTCTGAAACCTCTCACTCCATCGGTTCATGGGGCTCATCCGGACCGACCTTTGACCCTACACCCCTGGCCGAGGTAGAACCCAGGAACTGTTCTGCTCGTTTTTCGCTCCAGACACCATCCTGTCTGTTCTTACCTTGGACGATCTTTCTCTGATCCGAATCCAATACGGAATTCCTCCGGAATACGATCTTGAACTTCCTAGCCCTGACCACCAAGTCAGCTCCCCTTCGATCGGTCGGTTTTGTTTGTACTTAGAAACTTTGTGTGCCGGGCTTAGGCTCCCATTGCCCCCTTTTGTAGTTGTCCTCTTTCAGTTTTTAAACATCTCCTTCGCATCTGTCGTACTGAACTTCTTTCGGTTATCATAGATTTTCTCTTCCTCTTTCGATTGGCCGAAGTTTAGGCCGACCATTTCGCTTTTTAGGAATTTCTATACTTTCAAGTGCCATCTTTCCGCGAAGGATTGGTGGTACTTCCCCCCAGATCGGCAAGAAGGGATTATTGAAAGGTGCCTCTTCTTCCGTTCACAACTGGAAGGAAATGTTCTTTTTTGTACATTGTCCTGACCCTACTATTAGGTCTTCCTCCATGGGGTTATATTAGGGAGTCAGTTCACCGAGCTCCTAGCTTAGACGGAGCCAACCTTTGATTCCTCCAATAAACTTAAGGCGTAGCGAGTTTCTCCTCTTTCCAACCTTCTAAAGGAACAGATCTTGTTCAACTTGGGTTTGAGTCCCCACGACCCCATTGGTATATTTTTTTGATTTTTGAATCTACACGATTTCGCGCACGTATATTGCTACTGACCGCGCTTTTTTTTTTCTGTTACAGAAATGGACACACAAGCTGCCGAGATGCTTACCAAAGGGCTCTATACCAAGAAGAGGAAAGGGAAGGTGCTAAGCGATGGCTCAAAGAGGATGAAGGTCGGTGCTTCCAGCTCTGAAGTCCCCGCCCCCACTGCCACTGTGTCCGAGGTCATCGTCGGTGTTGAGACTGTCCTAACTACCGAGGTCGGCACCGCTGGCGTGGGCTCAGTGCCTTCCATGCCCTTAGGTCCCTCCAGCGGGGATCGGGCTTCGGAGTTTCCTGCCAAGGAAGAGACGGGAAGGAAGAAAAAAGAAGAAAGCCGTCGCTAAGACGTCCCGCAAGGCTCGCCTTAGTGGGACAGATGGCGACAGCGACGAACGAGGGTTGGATCCCTTTGATAATCCGGAAGATCGTTCCGGGATCTAACCGATAGGTTCGCCATGCCGAAGGTGGTGGACCAGATGGCCGACCTTGACCCGCGGACAGCTCATCTGTGGTTCTCTCGGAACCATCCTTAAGGTGATTGCTCCGTTGCTTGACTCTTTCTCTTCTCTTCTACTCTCTTTTTTTTTAACACCAATCATTTGTTGCAGTCGGATCACCAGATGCTCCCCTACATCAAGAGGGCGCGTCGTCAGGAGGCGGAAGGCATAGAAAGCTCAGGAGGACCTTCGAGTCGAGATCCGCCATCTTCAAGAGAGAGTCGACGAGGTCGAGCATCTTGCCGAGGAGAAGGCGACGGACATTAGAAGTCTCCAAGGTGTGCTTCGCAAAGAAGAGTTCGTCTCGGTCGGACTAAAGGCCGCACTGGCCTTGGAGGAGGAAAGGAAGGAAGGAAGCTGAGAATAGGGTCGCCGAACTAGAGATCCAAATGGCGAAGTTGATCTTGGTGGCGATGACTCGGGCCGTGGAAGAGTTCAAGACCTCTCTCAAGATGAGGAACCTGAACGTCGAGTTCGGTCAGGAGGCGTTTATCAAGGGTTTCAAGCTCTGCGAAGATAGGATGGCTCGGAGGTTCTCCGAACTCGACCTCAGCTTTCTGGAGGAGGAAGACGAGGCAGATGTGGGACCATCCGATGCCGTAGTCGATCCTTCCTTCGTCGAGCTTGCGTTTGGTCCGTCCGAGTCTGCCGCAGAAGTGTCCGAGCCAGTTCGAGCACACGAGGCAGCTGAAAGCGCTCCGATTCCGTCTTCCGTCGCCCCTCCTGAGGTTGAAATCCTCGAATAGTTGTATGTTTTGCTTTTTCGACCCTTTTTCGCTTTATACTCAAAATTTTCTGATTAAATGAAGGTTGGATTTTTTTTTGTCCATACCTTTGAATGTTTTTCATATCTTAAATGTAGTTTCTCGTCGACGCTGACCTACTGCCTCAGGGGGTTCCCTTGAAATCCTTAATAAAAAGTCTGAAGAAGTAAGTCCATCAGCTGAAGAAGTAGTTAAAGAAGATAGAGGACGACCTTCAAGCTTCGCGGAAGAATGCTTTGGAGGCGATC